>ML685781.1:12698606-12736533 GCA_007922175.1 Pelusios castaneus
AAAATGACAAAAGAACAAAAAAGATGTAGAAAACAGCAAATTTAAAGGCAACTTGGATACTCCCACAGTAAGTGGTAGAAGCTACATTTAAAATTGGATAGTAAAAAAGCAACAGCGCTATTGCAAAGTGACAAACTATGCCCTTTGGATAGAGACCTGAATACAACGTGATCACCGCAGTAACAGCCGATACCATGAGCAAGGGAGAGAACAGTCTGTAAAACAAAAGCTGAGTTTGTCTTTTAAAACCCTAGTATCCCTGTAAGTGACGTTACCTCCAAGATATTCAGAAACATTCACTGAGCTGGTGTATATCTACCCACACTTACAATGTACTGAATAATATGTCCCTGGCAGAAAGAGGAATTAGATCATATTATTAATCTCTTTTCTACATCTAACCAATATTTGTCTTAGTATTTTCAAATACATCCTGAGAGATTTTATAAATTTACTGTTTTTTAAAAGAGCTGTTGGCTTGTTTTAAGGAAAATATCTTCTATGATGGAACAAGATATTAATATAAATTCCACAACATTTTATCCTTGTTACATAAACTGGCAGTTGGTAGGATCATGGCAAATTAGGTCAGGCTGTACCCAGATGCAGGATTAGAAAGAGAGTAGTTTAGAACAGCATATAATTGATGGGGCTGATGGGATATGGCAAAGTGGAAATTTTTGGTAATATTTTATGAGGCCTAGATGTGTGCTTGTTTTCCATATGTGCTGCATTATCATTTACTGGTAAAAAGGGAGTGTGCTGTCAGAGCAGGCTAAGACACAGGTATGAATGGGACCCAGCTGTTTGGGAACTTAAATCCCACATCCATAGAGCTCTTCAGAAGACTATAGCAAATCAGTTATGTGGCCATGGATGCCTAGCAATCAATGACCCAGAAAGATATGAACTTTCCTTAGGCTGCATTTCCCCAGCTCAGGAAGAAAGGGCTGGGGGCAGGGTGGAAGTTAAGTGTTGGCTACAGGGAGCAGTCAGGGGCATGCTTGGGAGTCTGACAAAGGAGATCAGAGAGAGGGAGAGAGAGAGCTAGAACATGGGGCTTGAGTAGACTCTGGCTATCCAGAATGGACTATGCTTTAACTTCCATTTCTCTAATCTGTGTTAACCCTGGATTTCCATGTTGTGTGCCAGTCAAGTAATGCACCATACCGTTGGACAACGCTGGCTGAGTGTCACTGCAAATGCTTGCAGAGGTGCATTGCTCGCTAAGATTCCACAAATCTCCTTCAGGTGTCTGTCTCGGTGGGGCTCGGTGAATGGAGTTGAAGGGACGAAGCAGGAATGCTGAAGCCACAGAGGTTCAGTCGACAGCAGCAGTGAAGCCATGTGGCTTACCCTTCAGGAAGACAGACAGAGTCCTGTGGCACTTTTGGCTCTGTCTACACTTACCAAAGTTAGTTCGAATTAGTTAATTCAAATGAACTAATTCGAACTAATTTTAGTTAGTTTGAATTAACTTAATTCGAACTAGCAAATTTTAGTTTGAACTAAGCAAGTGCCATGCATGGCACCTGCTTAGTTCGAATTAGTCAATTGCATTAAGGTGAATGTGCCAGTTAGTTCCAACTAACATGGCCACATTGGGTTAATTTGAAGTGACTAGTTCGAATTAACCGTTAGTTCAAAAAGTATAAGCGAATTTATTAGTTCGAATTAAGGAAAGCCTAATGTGGCCAAGGCTTAAGTTAGTTCGAATTAAGCTTCCTTATTTCAAACTAACTTGCCATTGTAGACATAGCCTTAAAGACTAACAGATTTATTTATCACTTGAGCTTTTGTGGGAGAAGATTCCACCTGGGGCTTGGGTAGGCTCTGGCTACCCAGAACGGACTATGATTTAACTTCCATTTTTCTAATCTGTGTTAAACCTGGATTTCCATGTTGTGTTCCAGTCAACTAATGCACTATACCGTTGGACAACGCTGGCTGAGTGTCACAGCAAATGTTTGCAGAGGTGCATTGCTCGCTAAAATTCCCCAAGTCTCTGAGACCTCCTACGGCAGGGGTGTCAAACTTCTTTGATATAGCAGGCCACTAAAGGTACTTCAAGTGGGCCATACCGTAAATCAAAATAGTGGGGCCTACACTCTTGTGGCATCGCGGAGCACAATACTCTGCAATACCACACTCTCTCCCTAACAGAGAGAGCGTGGGGTCTCTCTCACGGTATCGTGAAACACAATCTCGCATACCCAGCACTCCCCACCATTGCAGGACCTGACTCTCTCATGGCATTGCAGAGCGCTGGGTACGCGAGACTGCACTCCATGACACTGTGAGACCACGCTCTCTCCCTAAGAGGAGTCGTGGGCCAGATGGAAGAGATTAGTGGGCTGGATATGTGTTTGACACCCCCGCCCTAGGGGTCTGGCCCACAGATGGAGTCCTTCCAGAGACTGGTCCAAAACTGTGGCCATAGCACTGCTTCTGTGGATATGTGACAGGTGGAAAGGGTAGTGTTATGTTGCTATGAAGAGTTGGGGGAAAACAGATGCTCACTAAGAAATGTTACCATAGCAGAAACATCTCAGCCAGGGTGTCAAAACTGCCTTTAGGAGGAACAGATTGAGAAGGGGTGGGTGGTCCTTGCTTCTGCTGATGGTGCTGGAATGACCTAGATCTTTGGGCAAACTGAGTCCTATTAAATAATTTTTTGTTGCAGGCACATAGATGGGAAGGATCTTGTGAGGTCATTTAGTTCAGTTCCCTGCACTTATGGGAGCACTAGACCATTCCTGACAGCTGGTTTGTCTAACCTGCTCTTAAATCTCCAATGATGGCGATTCCACAGTCTCTGTAGGCTATTTACTCCAGTACTTAACTATCCTTGATAGGAAATTTTTCTTAATGCCCAAACTAAGTTGCCCTAGCTTCTTCTATGTACTTTAAAACTGTTCTATCCCCCCTCTGTCTTCTTTCTGGACTAAATAAACCCCTTTTCTTTAATCTTCTCTCATTAGATCATGTTTTCTTGACCTTCAGTCATTTTTGTTGCTATTCTCTGAAACTTTCTCCCACTTGTCCACATCTTTCCTGAAATATGGCACCCAGAACTGCACACAATACTTCAACTGAGGCCTCATCAGCACTGAGTATAGCAGAACTACTTCTTGTGTCTTGCTTACAACACTTCTGCCAATACATCCCAGAATGTTTTTTTCCTCCTCCCAATAGTGTTATACTGTTAATGCATATTTAGTTTATGATCTACTATGACCCATGGATCCCTCTCCACAGTACTCCATTCTAGCCAATCATTTCCCATTTTGTATCTGTGCAGCTGATTCTTCCGAAGTGGAGTACTTTGCATTTATCCTTATTGAATTTCATCCTATTTACTTTAGACCATTTCTTCAGTTTCTCCAGATTAGTTTGATTTTTAATCCTATCCTCCAAAACATTTGCAACCCCTTCCAGCTTGGTATCCTCCATAAACTACTTTCCAGGAACAGTTTTCCAACCAGCTATACACCCACCTTATAGTACTTCCATCGTTGTATTTCCCTAGCTCGTTTATGAGGTAATGTGAGACAGTATCAAAAACCTCACTAAAGTCAAGATATATCACGTCTACCACTTCCCTCCATCCACCAGGCTTGTTACTCTGTCAGAGAAAGCTATCAGGTTAGTTTGACACAATTTGTTGCCTATCACTTTATCTTCTAGGTGTTTGCAAACTGATTGGGAGTTAATTATTGGCTCCATTATCACCAAAAGACTGGTCTGTAATTTCCTGGGTTGTTCTCATTTCCCTTTTTACAGATTGGCGCTCTGTTTGCACTCGAGCTTGTCATCAAGCCCTGATACTTAGCTATATGAAATTGAAGAACAACTGCCCACTAGTTTGTTCTGCCCAGTACACCCACTCTCTTGGATTCCTTGTCTATTGGAAAAACAAACAAACAAGGAGTCCTGTGGCGCTTTTAAAGACTAACAAATGGATTTATTGCATAAGCTTTTGTGGGCAAAATCCTACTTCATCTGGCATCTAGAGGGCCGCACCACGCACCAATCAACCCCGCAGGGCCAAACGAAGTGCAGGAGCCAGGGCTGGTGCCCCGGCTGTCCCCTTCCTTCCTTGAGCTAGTGCTATACTATCAGACGCTTTTTTAAAAAAAAGATCCAGCATATTTTCAGGCCACGGGCATGAAGCAAGGAAAACTGGGAAAACTAAATCCATAGAGATAGCAAGATGAATAGTAAGGGATCATGAAAGATTGGGTGTTGCTAGATTTTTAAAAATGAACATATCTGTCAAGATATCACTATTTAAAAATGTGACCATAGGAATCAGAGTTGTTAGGAAATTTAATACACATCCTCTTAAGATAGGATTCAGCCATCAATACTGGAAAAGAAAACATACTGGTATTTCTACTATTTCCCAAAGAGAGTAAACAGAATTTCTCAGCATGAACTCAATGGCTTGGTAAATAAGAGAGAATGTGAGTTAATTATAAAATGTCTGCCTTTGAAGAATGGAAATCTTTGAATGTTTGAGAGTCAGCTGGGTCATCCTCATATGCTTCAACATCTTTAAAAAACTATCCTTACCTCACCATTTAAAAAGAATATTGTAGCAGGTAATTTAAAAAAAAAAAGTTTAAATGAGCTAAGCACAAGGAAGTTCTCAGAGGATGGAATCTGTAAAACAGCCACAAATTAGTCCTATTCATACGCTTAAAAGGCTAAAACAAAGTGGTAAAATTCAGTATTTTCTGAAGTGGTTTAGCATTCTATTGTTGTCTAACCAAGTTACTTAAAGAACCAAATTGTCTTCACCATCTCCACGAACCACCTAGGAATTTACTGACCAAGTTAATGCTGGCCTGCCCTTTTATCTTGGAAGATGTTTCTACAGCATGGAGAAACTTTCCACAAAGGGAAGATTTGGTAGCCTAGCCCCATCCCAGGGGAACCTTCACCACACACTACATTCAATTTGCTTGAATCATACGCAACTTAGGAAAAGGGAAAAGATAAGCTATTTTCAGTGTATGAATGGCACTGGTTTATGGACCCATGGACCTGCTAAGACCAATATGGATTTGACAACTGTACTATTCATTCCAGGGGCTGTGAGAGGTGGAATAAATTCCTTGGCTTTAGCAGAATGGGAACTGCACGTATCTCAAAGTGTTTTTCGTTCATACTACGTTGGTTTTTCTGCAAAGCACCGTCTTTGAGTGTGTCTCTATATGTCCTGTTATAGGATGTGTGTGCACTTGATCAGAGACTTCAAAGTTTTAGACTACTAAACAAATACTGAACTATAAACAAGGCTTTCTGTTTGATATTATTGAAGACATCGCTGTAGGCAGCTTCCATTAATCATCACCCAAAAAAGCCATTCAGCATCTACATAAACCCAAGAGAGAAAGAGTATTCCTGTTTACTAGGACAGAAGGTGAACCTATTTTATAGGATAGAATCATATAACAATCTTAATTTGCACATTTGCATTCCAAAGACAAACATCATGCTCAGTAAAAGAAACTGGCATGGAAGACCAGATAGTTTTGTGGTTTAAACACAGGTTGGGTCCCACGTTTAATTTCCTCCTCCTGATTCTCCCAAAGTCATCTTGCGTAACCCTGGTAACCACTCTGTTCTTCAGTTTCCCCATGTATGAAATGAGGAGATTACCTACTTCAAAGGGGTGTTGGATGGCTTAATTCATTAAGAGCTAAAACACGTCAAGAACCTCAAATGGAAAATGGCACGCGTACAAATGCCACTAACGGTCAAGTGACATCACCAGTTTTGCTGCTCTGAAGCTGTTCTTTTTATTTAAAAGGGCCAATGTCTAGGAAAGCTTTTAAAAAGATACTGTATTTTGCGGAAGTATGTGCTCTTAATTACCCTTAACACAATGTCCTTTCATTACTAATTGCTAAGTACATGCGTGTTACTTCCTCTTTGTTTAGGGCCATGTCCTCACTGACAACCCAGGGCTTGCAAAAAAACAGGTTTCTTACCTGTAACAGGTGTTCTTCGAGAGGTGTGCTCATGCCCATTCCAATCCAGGTGTACGCGCGCCGCGTGCACAGTCGTCGGAGACTTTTTCTCCCAGCGGTACCCGTCGGGTCGTAGCAGGCGCCCCCTGGAGTGGCGCCTTATGGCGCTGTATAAGTATCCCTGCTGACCCGACCGTCCACCAGTTCCTTCTTGCCTTGTTTCCGACCAGAGGGGTTGGTGGGTGGGTATTGGAATGGGCATGAGCACACCTCTCGAAGAACACCTGTTACAGGTAAGAAACCTGTTTTTCTTCGTCGAGTGTGCTCATGCCGATTCCAATCCAGGTGAGTCACAAGCTGGCCTAGTGGAGGTGGGGGTCGGAACCCTTCAGTGCCGTACTGAGGACCGCTCTCCCCACTGCAGCGTCTGCAGCGCTGTGCTGGTTAATAGCGTAATGTGACGTGAAGGTGTGTATAGAGGCCCAGGTTGCAGCCCTGCAGATCTCTGTAACTGGGACATGAGCCAGGAACGCGGCTGAGGAGGCCTGCGCCCGGGTCGAGTGGGCTGTACATGACGGGGCAGGGCGGTTTGCCAGACCGTAGCAGGCTTTGATGCACGAGGAGATCCAGGAGGAAATCCTCTGTGACGACACCGGCTCGCCTCTCATTCTTTCAGCTATGGCCACAAAGAGTTGGGGAGTCTTTCTGAAGGCCCGTGTTCTATCGATATAGAAGGCTAGCGCTCTGCGAACGTCCAGGGTGTGCAAGACTCTTTCCCTGTCGTTGGTGTGGGGCTTCGGGAAAAAGACGGGCAGGAAAATCTCCTGGCTGCAGTGAAAGCTAGACACCACCTTCGGAAGAAAGGAGGGGTGAGGGCGTAACTGTACTTTGTCCTCGTGGAACACAGTGTAAGGTGGCTCCGCCGTGAGTGCTTTCAGTTCTGAGACCCTGCGGGCCGAAGTGATCGCCACTAGGAAGGCGACCTTCCATGACAAGTAGAGTAGGGAGCATAAGCCCATGGGTTCGAAGGGGGGGCCCCATTATCTTAGGTAGCACCAAGTTCAGGTCCCAAGCTGGTGTTGGGCGGCGGGCTTGAGGGTAAATCCTCTCTAGACCTTTGACAAAGCATGTCATTAAGGGATGGGAGAAAAGGGGCCTACCCCCTTCTGTATTGCGGAATGCTGAAATAGCGGCGAGGTGTACCCTGATGGATGCCAGGGCTAAGCCGGACTCCTTTAGCTGTAGGAGGTAGTCTAGGATCAAGGGAATAGGGGCCGTGTCTGAGGGGACCCCTTTCTCCTGAGCCCAAACGGAAAAGCGGGACCATTTGGCCGTATACGCTTTCCTTGTGGATGGCTTTCTGCTTTCCAGAAGGATCCTTCTGACCTGATGAGAGCACGCCCTTTCCCCTTCGTTCAGCCATGGATCCGCCAGGCCGTCAGGTGCAGGGACCGGAGGTTGTGATGATGCAGGTGCCCGTGGGCCTGGGAGATCAGGTCCGGCCAGTGGGGCAATGGCATCGGGGGGCTCACTGAGAGTTGGAGCAGTGTTGAGTACCAATGCTGCCTGGGCCATGCCGGGGCAATCAGTATGACTGACGCTCTGTCTCTTTTCGCTTTCAGAAGGACCCTGTGGACAAGGGGAAAGGGCGGGAAGGCATACAGCAGACCCTGCCCCCAGTCGAGAAGGAAGGCGTCTGATATGGACCCCGGGCTGTGGCCTTGGAAGGAACAGAACTGAGGGCACTTCCTGTTTTTCTTGGTGGCAAATAGGTCCACTCGGGGAAAACCCCACCGTCGGAAAATCTCCCACAGCACATCTGTTCTGATGGACCATTCGTGAGCTTCGAACGCCCGGCTGAGGCGATCTGCTAGAGTGTTTTGGGAACCGGGGAGATGTGAAGCCTCCAGGTATATCGAGTGAGTGATACACTCCTCCCATAGTTTCATCGATTCCCTGCAAAGGGGCGCGGATCGTGCTCCCCCCTGTCTGTTCAGATAGAACATTGCTGCGGTGTTCTCCGTGAGGACTGAAACGTGCAAGCCCCGGATTTGATGCCGAAAGGCACGGCACGCCAGGCGAACTGCTCTTAGCTCTTTCACGTTTATATGTAACCCCATCTCTTGCCAGGACCAGAGACCTTGGGTACGAGCGTTGCCCAGATGGGCTCCCCATCCCACTTGGGAGGCGTCCGTGACTAGCGTTACGGTGGGGTGGGGTTTGAAGAAGGGGACTCCCGACATGACGTGCTCCCTGCCCAACCACCATTGAAGGGACAGTATTACCGGGGGAGGGAGCCGAACCACCTTGTCCGGGTCGTCCTTGACCGGGTGGAATGTTGATTTGAGCCACAGCTGCAGCGGCCGGAGGTGGAGTCTGGCAAACTGGACTACGTAAACACATGATGCCATGTGGCCCAACAGGGTCAGGCAGGCCCTTGCTGTGGTGGTTGGAAAGGCACTCATGGACTTTATGATACCCCCCATGGTTTGGAACCTGGCCTCCGGGAGGAAGGCCCTGCCCTGTGTAGAATCTATGGTGGCCCCAATAAACTCGATTCTCTGAGTTGGAATTAAGGTTGACTTTGGCTCGTTTATTTGGAGACCTAATGTCGTGAAGGTGTTTCTCACGAATGTCACGTGCGATTGCACCTGGTCCTTGGACCGGCCTTTTATCAGCCAATCGTCTAGGTAAGGGTACACCTGTATGCCGCGTCTCCTGAGGAAGGCAGCCACCACCGACATACATTTGGTAAAGACCCAGGGGGCTGACGTGAGGCCGAACGGCAGAGAGGCAAACTGGAAGTGGGCCGAACCCACTTTGAATCTCAGGAATCTCCTGTGGGGAGGGAATATGGAGATGTGGAAGTATGCCTCTTTCAAGTCGAGGGCGGCATACCAGTCCCCCGGATCCATAGGGGGGATGATAGAGGCAAGGGATACCATACGGAACTTCACCTTTTTTATGAATTTGTTGAGCGCCCGCAGGTCCAAGATCGGTCTTAGGCCCCCTTTTGCCTTTGGGACAAGGAAATATCGTGAATAAAATCCCTTCCCCTGAAATTCTTGTGGGACCTTCTCTACCGCCCCTGATTTTAACATCTCCTGCACTTCCCCGATGAGGAGTTGTTCGTGGGAGGGATCCCTGGAGAGGGACCGGGATAGGTAGTGGTGGTGAGGAAGGATAGAAAACTGGATAGAATAACCGTATTTTATTGTTCGGAGCACCCATTTGTCCGAGGTGATCTGAGACCAGGCCTGGTGGAAATGTGATAGCCTGTCGCGGAGGGGGGGGTCTGGATCCGGTAATGTGGCTGGAAGGTCGCCCTCGGTCGTACCGTCAAAAGGTCGGCTTGGGGCCCTGGGGCTGCTTAGATGTGCCCCGCCCAGCGTTGGAGGGCTGAGGTTGTCTACGCCTATAGGTCTTCCCCCTGCCCCTAAAGTAATCTTGCTTGGGGGGGTAAAACCGTCTGGCGGATGAGGGTTTGAAATGTTTCCTCTGGGGCGCCGACGTATGCATGCCCAGCGACCTAAGGGTAGCCCTAGAATCTTTAAGGCTGTGGAGTTTCGAGTCCGTTTGTTCCGAAAAGAGAGCCTTGCCCTCGAAAGGAAGGTCCTGCAGGGTTGTCTGGACCTCTGGAGGAAGGCCTGACGCTTGGAGCCAGGAACATCTCCTCATGGTGACACCTGAGGCCATGACCCTCGCCGCTGAATCAGCGGCGTCAAGGGCCACTTGCAGGGATGTCCTTGCCACTGCCTTCCCGTCTGTGATCAGGGCCCCGAACTCCTCTCTGGATTCCGGCTGAATCTGCGTTTTGAATTTGGACATCGAGTCCCAGGAGTTGAAGTTGTACCGGCTGAGGATTGCTTGTTGGTTAGCAAGCCTAATCTGGAGCCCCCCTGTGGTGTAGACCTTCCTCCCGAAGAAGTCTAACCTTTTTGGGTCCTTGGCTTTTGGCGCCGGGCCTTGCTGGCCTTGGCGGTCCTTGTCGTTCGCCGCGGATACCACTAAGGAACTTGGCTGAGGATGAGTAAAAAGGTACTCCTGGCCTACAGAGGAGGCAAAGTACCTCCTGTCGACTCCCCTTGCCGTGGGTGGTATTGAAGATAGAGACTGCCACAGTGTTTTCGTGGTTGTCTGCAGTGTTTTGATGATTGGCAGGGCTACCCTGGACGGGCCTTCCTGCGCCAGTATGTCAATCATTGGGTTGGAGTCTTCCCTGACCGCCTCGATTTGGAGGTTCAGGCCTTGGGCTACTCTTTTTACGAGTAACTGGTGGGCTTTATAGTCCATCGGGGGGGGGGTTGCCGATGGCTCCATTAGCGCCTCATCCGGGGAGGATGAGGAAGACACCGGTTTTCCTCCCTCCTGCTCCCCTTGCGCTTGTTCTCCCTGTTCCAGAATTTCGCCCTCCTCTTCTAGGGGCGAAGCTGGGCTCAGGGCTGTGTGTTCCAGAGGCCCTGGGTCCCGTTCTTGGGGTGCCCGAGCCAGTGACTCTGAGCAAGGCTTGGGGTCTGAGAGGGTGTGGCCCGTGGCTTTAGCTGGCTTGGAGCTCGATGCTGTGGACCATTGTTCTGCCCCAGGTTTGCCCTGGGCTTGATGATATGCCCAGGGGGTCCAGAAGGGCCACTGAACCGTTGCCTGCCAATGGGGGTGGGTTGAATCCGGATCGTCCCCACGTTGCGGGATTCTAGGCAGTAGGGAACCTGCCTCTGAGGTTACGGACTGGGACCTGGGGGACCAGGGCGGTGCCGACGACGACAGCTTGGTGTCTGGTCGGGAGGGCTGGGGCCCGTGGCCCCGCGGGCGGTGCCGAATCCATGAATGGTACCGAGGCGACCTTTGCGTATCTGCCTCTCGGTGCCGGGATCCGGAACGGTACCGGGAACGCGAACGGTACCGGTACGGGGATCGATGTCGCGATTGCGAACGGTACCGATGTTGATGGTACCGGTGCGGTGAACGGTACCCAGTCTGGCGCCGATCCTGCGCCGGACACCGAGATCTGGAGTGGTGCCGAGACCGAGATCGATGTCGGTAACCGGACCATGAGCGCTCATCGGATCGAGACCGGCGCCGCAGAGGGGGGCTGTAGCGGTGCCGTGGCTCCATAGGCCTCGAGGAGGGGGAGCGGAGGTGTCCTTTCGGAGACTCAGCTGTGCTCCAAGATGAAGGCCTGTATTTATATGGGGACCTGTGCCCGGACGTGGGACGGTGCCGGGAGGTGGACCCCGGTCTGGGCGATCTGCCCGGCGACGTCGGGAACTGCGGAGACGCCCGGTGACGGGAAAAATGTTCGGGCCCCAGCATGGGCGGTTTTCCCCTGGAAGCGGTACCGGACCTTGACACGGTGCGCGACGAAGCGGGAGACTGAGCTGCCGTTAGGGCTATTAGTTCCCGCGCCGCCTCAAAGGTACCGGGGGTGGATGGCATATCCAGATCCCCGATGCTGCTCTGCTGCCCCGGAGACCCCGGTGGGGTGTGTCCTTGGGGGCGAGGCGGGCTCGAAGGCTGGCCGCATTGAGCATGGGTTTCTTGTGAACCCGTGTCCGCGCTCTTAAGGGCCGGTAATTTTTTCGGGGAGCGACCCCTCTCGGCCCTATGCCTCTTCTTTTGAGCCGGCGAGAGGGAGCGGTGCCGGGACGGCTTTCTCGCACTTGCGGCCTTGGGGGCACCCGGTACCGGGGCTTTCGGTGCCGGGATCTTCGACGATGCCGGAGCGCTCTGCACCGAGGCTCCCGGCGTCGAGTCGCCCGATTGGGGCCCCAGCGCTGCCTCCATTAACATTTGTTTGAGGCGTGCGCTTCTTTCTTTTCTGCTTCTGGGTTTGAACCCTCTGCAGATCTTGCACCGATTGGACTGGTGTGCGTCGCCCAAACACTTAAGGCAAGAGTCATGGGGGTCCCCTTTGGGCATAGGCTTGTGGCATGAACCACAGGGTTTAAACCCTTGAGTCCCGGGCATACCGCAGCAGGGGCAGCTCCAGGGGTCTTACAGTTGCGAAGAAGAAAGAAATACCGCTGAGAACGCTTGCCTAAGGCAAGCGAGTAGCTCCGAGACCGTCACGGATGGCGGTAAGAAGGAACTGGTGGACGGTCGGGTCGGCAGGGATACTTATACAGCGCCATAAGGCGCCACTCCAGGGGGCGCCTGCTACGACCCGACGGGTACCGCTGGGAGAAAAAGTCTCCGACGACTGTGCACGCGGCGCGCGTACACCTGGATTGGAATCGGCATGAGCACACTCGACGAAGAATGGTGATTTATCACCCCTCTGACTTCATTGCTCTATTCTGACTGGTTAGGCAAGAGAAAGCATTTGTTAACACATCAGATATCTTGGGCAAGCATCAGTGGTGGGAAGGGAAATGCAGGAAGATTTAACGGGGTGTTGATAAACTTACATTTTTAACTATATTTTTAACCTTTCATACTAGGACAAAGTAGTTGCTGTAACATTTTGGTGGAAACAAACACATATGCATGGAGCCTTTCCCTACAATAAGTCACTTTAAGTACCTAGGTCAGAAGACATTTTAAGTGTTTTTGATTAAGGAAATTAATTAATGATTATTAATAAGGCAGAATTAACGAAGAGTATTAACTAGGGGCCAAAGGGGAAAAAGGAGACACCCTACTTTCAAGGCAGAAACAAACATTCTGCTCTAAATACTGGTTCAAATTCATGTTTCTGTAATATTCAATCCTTTAGATTTATGCCAATTCCCTCTTCAGTTCTTACTGCTACCTTGCATCACAGTCGCAGGTTTCCTAATGTGCCTAAGTCCTGTTCTTCATTGGCCTTTCTTGGTAGCTCCGTTATGAGGGGTCCAAATTCTGCTGTTACAATTTTGTAGATGGAAACAGAACATTAACTGATGTTTAAAAAAAAAAAAAAAAAAAAAGCAGAATTTGACCACTCTTCTCTCCTGCAATACCCTCCAAATAAAATATATAGTTTGGGGATAAGAGTGATAGAGATGAGTAGGGAGGAATAAATCTGTCAAAAATTCCTAAGTCACAACCAGAAAGGAAAGCATAATTAGTCATATCAAAACTGATCAAGTAGTTATTTTAATATGAGACACAATCACTGTGTCTTCTTCACCATATTCATTTAAGAATTGTTTTCGGAGAAGAAAGGAATTGTAGTTGAAGCTGGAAATGAAATGTCTACTAGATCATCTTTTCCAACTCCCTGCTGATACAGAATTGTTCCCTATTTGAACATTTAGCAGCCTTGCTTTAAAAGTGACAAAAATAATTAGGATAGAACACTAACATCTACTGAAACAGTTGTTTGGGGAGTCTGATCCAATGATATACCTCTCTCAAGAGGCAGACTAGAAAAGCAGTATATGCTAGAGATAATACCAGTGGTAAACTGTAGAAGGAAAGTCAAAGCACTCTTATCTGGTTTTAGTCTGCAAAAAAACAAAATTCCCAGTTCATATTCAAGTACTGAATGGCTGCCTTACCTACCTTTTCACAGTTTCCTGGCCGTATTTTAGCCAGTCAAAAGTGAAAGAGAAGCAGTCAAGTTGTTCATTTTGAACACCTATGCGATAGAACAGCATGTTAGAGGCTCATCTATAACAACATTTCAAATGGTGACTTATGTGACAATCTCTTTAGCTCTTCTAGAGATGTGATGGCAGTATTTAGACATAGGCTAAATATTTGCACAAGATGTAAATTTATCCAAGAGCAATGCATGGAATTAACAGTTAAGATTTACTTCTGCAAATATTAAGCATGGAAGTTAATTTGAGAAAATGTGACCCATGTTATTTTCCTTATAAAATGAGTATTATTTTATTATTCATAGTTAATATAAAATTAACAGTAAAAGTTAGCTCTGACAAAAAGCTTTACAACTCTTTATGAAGTTTGATTTTCCTATTGTTCAGATGTCAGTAGATTTACAAGAACAATCATTTAAATAACAAAATATAAAGCCTATGTTTAAAACATGGCCTTTATTAATGCTCTCTAATGAGCTCATTTTATCTTACATTGAAATAGCTCTGCTTTGCTTAAGAAAAGACAGAAAGTGCATTTTACAAGAGTACTTTTTCTTTAATTCTCTGCGAAAATGGAAGGAATTGGAATCACAAGTTGACAAATGTGGTAAAATGAAGTTTCAGGAAACATCAATTTTAGTAATGCTACTACCCCCATCGCTAGTGTTTCGTTCTGATCTTCTGCTGGGTGAACCATAATATCCTGATACACAGTCTAGAGCATCTATGTTATTACTCTACAGCATTTTAAACAGAAAAAGGGGTTAAAACTCCTTTCAATGAACAAACATGAATAAAAAAATTGATAAAAAAATCACTTTTATACATAATGTATATGCAAACTGTTTTAAATACATGGTTTTGGAAGAGTTATTTACACACTGCATCAGCCTGTGGGACAATCCACAGACAAAGCATACACAGTTGCTTTACTGTATTGTTGCATCTCAACTTTGGGAGATATAAATTCATTCAGCAGTATAGCAAACAAACATAAAAACTGTGACAAGCATCTTAAGGGCAACCCAATAAAATTTGTTCCTCAAAACAATATAAGTCCTAGGACTGCCAAAGTTTCCAGACAAGGTCATCCTTTAATCCAGAGGCCTGATTACAGCTCTATGTTGTGGAAGAGTAGACAAACCCACTGCACGTACAGGCACGGCTGCTGGATAAAAACTCCTGTAAGAGCTACAACTGACAGGTGTGTTTTTTTCAAAAGAGTGAACTAACCTAGAATTTTTTTCCAATTTTATTAATATTTTAAAAAATACATAAAAATACAACATCCAATGTCTGAATAAATATATTTAACAAGTTGCAAGATACCTTATTTTACACAAAAAAATTCAGCTTTAGAAATCTTGTTAAATAACTTCATTGTTGTTATATATTTCATTTTTCGTCTTTTTGTAACAAAATAAAAACTCTGAAATTACATAGAAAAAAGACAAAATATTTTTGTCAAGGGATAAGATAGTCCACTGAAAACCTATTCACAATTCCACTGTAAACATTAATAAACATTAAAATATTTGCATAATTGTGTGCTCAAAAAATCCTATAAAAAGTGGAAGACTTATTACAACTGTAGTTTTCAGTCAACTACACTTCCTTTCACAATTTATTTTGTCCCATTTACATCTTTAAAACTGGGCACGTTGCTGAACACATACTTTGGCAGTTCTGTATAGCAAGTGCTTCCACAAAGAGGAACTACTCACCAGGGATTAGCATACAAGCTGGGTGAAAGTGCAGCAGTAACTCGATTCTGTTTGATAATAATCTGATGTCTGTTTGATGCACTTGCTTTTCTATAATCTCCTAGAACACCTGAATGCTTCATTGGACATAACTTTTCAAATCTGTTAAGTGCCCTTTCTCTGTATTAACAAAAAACAAACACGACGACAAACATGTCAGTCTGTGCCTACAAACCTTCAGTTACCAATGAGCTTAATTTCTCTCAACAATAAAAATTAAAATTAAAAAACCCAACAAAAAACAGGGGAGGAAACAGAGAGAGTCCAGCAGTGGAAGAGTGTACAGAATGTACTTGGCAATGTCAAACCAGTTGAGTGCTTTTTGTGGTTATATTTCAGGATTTATGTCCATGGCAGCAAACTGCTAGCAAGGCAGCAAAATGCGTATCACCTGCATTCTACAGCAAGCACATTCTGGGGAGGAGAAGACGATGATGGACTCATTCCAGTGTCCGATGACGCAGATGACATAGATGCTCCTGTGTGAGACACTGTAAGGACATAAAGCAGGACATCAGCACCAGACTGTCAAATTATTCTCGTCACTGGAGGCTCGCTTAGATACCAGATTTAGTGTCTATACGCAAACCAAACAATTTAACAGGTCCCAAGTGAGGCCTGTCAGGTTTGAGGTACATGGATAGAGTTGTGTGCTGAAGCTTACATTGTACTTACTCACATTATCCCTGGCTCAACACAGTGTCCTTAGTTGCTCATTTTAATGAGCATTACCTTCATCTATTTCAAAGAGACATGGAGGAGTATAGGAAGAACTCTCAAAGTCCTATTACAGAAAAATACAGATAGATTCCTCATGGATCGACTACCAAGTTTTCAAAGCCTTAATGTTTTAGAGAACAAGCTGTTCTGTATGTTTCTATATTGTACTCACCTCCATGGTATCTGAGCAAGTATCACTGGATTAAAAATAAGATTTACATCTACTACAAAAAGCTTTAAGAACTGGTCCAGATTATTTGCATCAATTACTTTTCTGTTATGTTCACAAACTGGATAACTAACCTTACCATTTCTATGCCTTAAATCATAAAAGGGTCTAGACAATCAGTTACCCTAGATCTGGGTTTTCACAAGTAGTGTAAGTCCAGATCTGTGTCTTTATTAGAAATATATATATTTGGAAAAGCAAACCATGTTTTAGAGTCTAATCTTATTGAGTAGGGATAGGAAACAAATCAAACTTTGTATAGTAACTTTTCCCAAAAAGCTAAAACAATAGCTGCAGAAAATGCAAATTTAAATGTTTTGAGGGCTACATGTTTAGAACAGACTTCTTATGAGCAGGAGGACTGAGTGTAAAGCAACCGGGAAAGTTACCTTCTCTGTCTTTCTTTTTTAATCGTTTTCTTCTTCTGTCTATTGTTGCTACTTCTGACTTCAGGGACATGTAATATTTTCTGATTTCCTGTAGTTTTTCTTGAAGAAAGGAGATTCTCTCAGTGCTGTTCATGTTGTCTAGTTCATCTTAAGAGTGGGGGGGAAAATGAATTACTTTATGCTGATTTAAAAAAAAAAAAAAAAAAAAAGATAGTTGGAAAGTCTTGGAGTACATCATGATATGCAAACCAATAATGCACTTCCATAATACTAGTCAAAATAGGCTTAAATCCAATACAGATAGCCAAAACCCACCATTTCCCCCTTCAAAATACTACATTTCTTATTAATACTATTTAATCCAAAGTGTTCAATTTATGGTAAAGATATTAGCAAGAATAGTACACCTTATAGACAGCCAGGTAGGATATACTGTTTCTATATTATATTGTATTTACAAGGATCAACATTCCCTGCCCCCATGATTATTAGTCTTGTACTAATAGTTATGGGGGAAAAAGACTTAGTTCTAAAATACTTCTCAGACCCCCAGAGTTCTGGGTTACAATATCTTGGAACTTAAAGTATTGTCCCCCTCTCCTCTCCCACTAAGCAACAATTGTTTGTCATCTTGCGCTTCCAACTCACTTCTTCAATCCGAACCTGAATGTTTGCAGCCAATAATCCAGTAACTCCAGAATTAGAGACGAATGTCTGGATAATGCCATCTGAAAACTAGGATTCCAGACTATTTTCAAATTACATAAAATATGACTGACAGTGTAGAGATTCTTGAAGTAATAACTACTAAATGCTGGAAATTAAGTGGGGGAGCAAGATAATTTATATCATGATTTTTTTTTAAAATGACTGGTACAGTGTGGAAATGTAGCACAGAAGTAAATGAAGTACATCAGTGATTCTCAACACATCCGCGTGTCATGACATGCGGCCAAGTGTGTCGCCGGGCGCTCTCCAGCTGCCGACAGAAACCCACCCGAACCCAGCCTCCCCCCGGGGTTTTCATGCCAGAGGTTTGAGCTGTGGTGCTTTTTTCTGGCAGCATGCGGGGGCTGCAGACGTTTGAGCTGCCACCAGCGCCTGAAGTGGCGTTGCTTTGTTTCAGCAGGGGTGGCAGCAGTGGAGGGGGTTTTCCAATAGCAGGGGCATCTTGTGTCCTACACGGTTGGACACACCACCAACCGTGTCACGAAAGAGACAAGGTTGAGAACCGCTGAATTATATTAATAAACCTGGTTTTACAATAGTATTGAGCATTCATGTCACGCGCCTTTTTGGAACTGATCATGAGTTCTGGATATCGTGCCAATATAATTTCTGATTTAAATATTAATACAAAAAAAATTCTTACTGAGCTGGAAACTCCATTTATACACTCTAGGGGAAGCACTGTGGTGATGTTTCTCTCTCTGTTTATCCTTTTCACCATCTTTGATGTGAGGGGAAATTACTCTTGCAGGGGATCGTACGAGCTTTTGTGGTTTGGACACATTTATGTGTTTTACTGGAGTACATTTACTTGAACTGTCCAGGACTGGAAGATCTTCACTATCACTGCTTTGTCCTGTAATAAAACAAATGAATTTAGATGAGACGACCTATATTTTGGTATTCTTACCCTATGATCTGTTACATAAAAGACTGTTACTAATCTTCTCTAACTGCTGCTCATGTCCACTCCAAGTAGGTATGTACACAGTCCACCAGAAAGTTTTCCCCTTGTAGGGTCAGCTCTGATTCCCTCTGGAGTTGTGTCTTCATGGCACACTTCAGTTCCTCCTTACTGGCTTATTCCGACAGAAGGGTAGATGAGTAACACATCTTGAAGAACAACAGTTACAGAAGGCTACTAACCATCTTTTCTTCTCTGAGTGCTTGTTCATTATGATGCCAAGTAGCGACTCCCAAACTAGACAGGAGGAGTGGTCGGAGTTCAATGCTTCACAAACTTACGTTCGGCATTCTCTCTAATGCGTTGGGTTATAACACAGTGGGCAGCAAAGGTGTGAACAGAGGAGTGGTTTTCAAACTTTTTCCCTCAGGAGCCAGTTGGAAAAAAAAAATCATTTAGGCCCGTGACCCAACAATTACATCGTTGAGCAATGCATTCCAGTCTTCTGGCGGTGGCAGCAGGGGGCGCTGTGACCCAGTACTGGGTCCTGACCCTAAATTTGAAAACCACTGGGAGAGAGAGCCATGCTGCCCCTCTACAAATGCCCTGGATCAGAACCTAGGCCAGGAATGCCACAGAGGATGGTCTTGTCCTCGTGGAATGGAATGGGCTGTTATTGCTGGGGAGGGGCACATTTGCCTAGTTCTAACAAGCCCTGATACAGGAAGTGTACGGGCGCCATGAGTGATACACAGGCCACCTACCAATGGTATGTGGCCACCAACTAATTATGGTCTGGTTTACCCTTATTGCAAAATTTGGTGGCAGTCAACAGGAGATACACAATTACTTTACGTTGCTTGTGCATCTCCCATCGACTTCTTAAATTCTAAGGAGTGCAGTGTCCCCTCTATGCTGTGCCGATGGTAATACAGTGTTACTCTTTTTTCTGGGGGTGAGAGTGGGAGGGGGGAGGAGAGATTTATTAAGCTGATTTCCGGATCAATTGAGCAGGTCTCCACTTCTGCTCAACCAACCCCAAGGAATCAATCTGACAGTGGTTAATTTGCACTGTCAGTGAAGACATATTGAAGAATTCTTTTCAAAAATAGTTTCACTCCACCATCTCAGGTGGGTTAAGTTTATAATGCATTTATTGATATTTTGCAAGACAACAGTATTTTTTTTTTAATCTAGCTATGCTATTGATAGCATGTGTTTTAAAAATACTTAGGTTTTAAAGAGTTTTCATACATAAAAAAACCCATAAAAATTGGTGTTGATACTACAGGCGGTGGCATTTTAGACTGGTGGAGTACAGCATGGTAGAGTTTGGGAACCACTGGACTACCCAATAAGCGGGAATACACTATTAGAGTCTAAGACTACATAATCTCTACTTACTAAATATTTTTGTAATGCAAGAGAAAAAGTGTTCCTGTGTCTGTCACTGGTGATAAGAAGACAGTGAAGATGCAGAAGGTTGGCAAGGCACTACACAGGATGCCAGGAAGGTGCAATTCCAAGGGGCACCAGCACTGACCCTATAGGTACCACTAGGGGAAAATTTTCTGGCAGACTATGTACATGACGTCTCCCTGCCCTTGGAATCAGCACGAGCAAGCACTCAAAGAAGAAACTATGGTTATGATCAGAAAAGTTAAAGACAAAAATTGTGCTCCCTGCATGCATTCACAATTGTTTCATTTTACTGAGAAACCCAATTTTAATATTTTCTAATTTTGTTAGGTACATTATAAGCTGACTCTTGAGGCATACCAGAACTCCTCCCAACACCCATGGTGGGAGCAGTCAGGGGCTGAGTCAGCCCCTGACCAACTAGAATTTTGACCAATAAAAATAATGACATTTATTCCAAAATCAGTGTTCACAGCCAAAAAAGCAGAAAGTGTAACTTAAACACAGTTATTTCAGTATAGACAAAGCCTTAGAGTCACTTTTCAGAGCAAAAAAGCACTAATTACATATAGATGTGATTAATGTATGATCATTTCAATAAAGAGTATGCAGATCTTGTATTTCAGTGCATAGTTATTTGATCTATTTTTATAAAAAACAAAACCAAAAAGTGTCAGACTTTTTACAGTAATGTCAAAATAAAGGCCCACATTTCAAACATGTAAGTCTCGGGAAATTAAGTTTAATCCTCACAGAAATCTTAACACCATCATTCTTCATATATAACAACAAACAGTTTTTGCTGCAGCTATTGTGGGAACCCAAAATATTTGAGATTTTAAATCTGAAACATGCCATTGTTGGCGGTGACTCTATTGACTTATTTGATTCCTTTAGCTTTCTAAGGTATTTACTACTTATAAGGGGATACACAAGACTAAATCCAGACTTTCTACAGCTGGATTTAAAAAGCTTACATGTCCGATCAAAATGTCAACCACATATAAAAGGCTTGTCCACAAAGGTGTTGTATTTACCTCATTTCACTCTCCATATCTTTTCTTGTATGTTATAATTAAAGCATCTATCTTGTCTAAGAAGCACTGTAACATAATTTTTCAAGACAACAGAGTCCTGTGGCACTTTTAAAGACTAACAGATTTATTTATCGCACGAAAGCTCATGCGATAAATAAATCTGTTAGTCTTTAAAAGTGCCACAGGACTCTGTTGTCTTTCTACAATAGACTAACATGGCTACCCCTTGGAATAATTTTTCAAGGAAGTGTTTCTATTCAGCGAGCATAGGGGCAAAAGGGTATATGAGGACACAACCATAAAAAAATTGTAAAATATTTGGTATCTTCTCACATTCAACTGCCTTGTAAAAACAGTTCCTAATGAAAATGACGAAGATAATGGTCATAAGACTGCCAGATATCATGGTTACTGAACAGCTGATGTATCCTACTAGATTAATAGTCAATGGTCCAGTCAGCACTAATTAGAGGCCCTGGCAAGAGAACCTTTACACATGTACAATGGCAAATACAAAAGGAAGGATTTCGACACATAGCATAAACATCTGCTGCTGAATGTACCTGCGCCGTTCTTTTCATTTTTGGCTACAGCACTTGATCGCTTTGGAGTACGCTTCTGTTTCTTTGCTAGTGTCCCACCATTGCCATCGTTTGGCCTTTTTTGACCTGAAGGAAAAGAAAAACAGGCCTCTTAAATCTTTCTAGCTTCAAAATGTCCTTTTTATAACAAATAGATTGAACTAAAAAACTGGTTTAGAGGAAGCCAAATGCCAATTCTGAGTCAACAGTTCTTAGCAAAGCAATGCAAGATTTACAGTGGTTTCAGGAATTGTCAAAATCGAGACTGGCTCTTCACACAGGAAACACTCACCCTTCTCTCCAACATCTCTGTCTTGTACTGCTATACTACAGTTGCTCGATGTGGTACTGGCTTCAAATCCATTAGCAGACTCGCTTTCACAAAGACCCTCTTGAGATTCTTCTGCTACACTGTCCACTTCAATAGTTACGTCGCTTTCACTTTTTATACTGCGCGATTCATCCTGACTAAGAGTAGGGGGTGAGGCCACAGAGAAGTGAGGCTGGACTACAGGGGGCAAGGCAGACGGATTTGAGGTTGAAGAGTTGGGGTCACGCTTTTCTGTTACTGCATCTTCACCACTGCTCTTCTCCTTTTCATCAAAGTCATCCAAGTCTACTTCATGGCAAAGTAGAGTTTCAGGTCCAATTTGAGGCATAGTGTCATCTTCATCTTTTAATGGAATATGCTCATTTTCCTCTGATATACATTCAGAATTTTCATTCGTCAGCTCTTGAACATGTTGATCTGACTCTGCTACTAAAGATGGCATTTCCTCATTTTCAGTTCTGAGTGACTCTTCGTCATTGATGTCTTTACATTCCTCCATCCTAATACATTCATTGGTCCTCTCCTCAGACACAATATTTGGCACTTCCATCTCGTACTCTCTTCGTACCTTCTTTTCAGGGGATGTCTGTTCCAATGTTTTCCTTTTCAAAAACTTCTTATCTTTCATACAAGGGTCTGTTTCATTTTCAGTAGTGGTGCAAAACTCTTTACTGTCCAAGGAGGAAATATCTGATCTTTCAGATTCTATAAAGGTTTCATTTATTCCCTCTTCTTGGCTTCCTGGTGAAATTTTTACATTCTCTAAAGAGGGGTCTCTTGTCTTGCTCCTTCTTCCCTTCCCTTTAGGTGACCTATCAGTCTCTTTTTTTATTTCTTCCACTTGTTCAGCTTTGTTTCCAAAAATCTGAACTATCTGTTCACTTTCTTCAACTTCCAGTTTCAACGTTTCTAGAGGCTGCACTTGAGTCCTGTCATTTTCTTTTATCAATGCATGGTGGATCTTTGGATTTTCTTCAGCGGGTTTCAAATCAATTAGTTTTTCATTTTTTTCCAATTCTGAAGTTTCGGGAGAAAATTCTTCATTCATATTCTTTTCAGAAGTCTCATCAGCTTCACTGTCAGAAGAACCAGAATCTGCCAAGAAAACAATGCATCAGGTTGTCGTCAAACCACAATTTCTTATATTAGTTATGCAAATACTATTTAATAACCCATACAGATATAGCACCAAAAATCACTTTATGAAAAAAAATTCAAGCATTTTGATTTTGCATCAACTCTAAGGTCCAAATGTATTGCATTATTCAACCTATTTTTGCTATAGTTTTTCTAAGGATAACTTTAAGATCTCTATGGAAGTATGGTAGCATTTGTGGAAATAAAAGATCCACATATAAATCACAGTTCAAGAGGACAGGATAGTTTTACAGATCTTCTTATAACTTAACGTTAAACTAAAGATCTCCTTGCCACTCATCTCACTTCAAAAAAGAACGAATGGGTCAGAAGACTGGTTACAGCCATTTCATTGCTAAAATCACTGGTTTAAATCAGAAGTCGTAGAGATAGTGAGCAATGTCATGGTGCCCGATAGTTGTGTCAAGACCGATCTGAAATGAGCTAGTGGGTTCACTTCACCTCCTACTAGATAGGGCTTCGTATAACCAAAACACACCGCCACTATTTATACTTAACCTCACTGCTGGATGCATCAGCTATGAGGTTGAAGAGTGAGTGACCACAGTAATGGCCCCAATTTTATCTCTGGATTAGGAGTGAACAAACTGGTTTGAGATCATGGGGTAATCGCCCCTTCTCTGTCTGCTTGGGAAGGAAACAGAATTTTTTTCCTCCACAGGTGTCAGTTTAGATCTTTCAGCAGTATTAACATTCACAGGAAAAAAGTGGGTGGGGGAGTTAATTTTTTCCTCAAAAAAGTACAAAAACCAAAATACAGAACAGAGATCACTCACCATTTGATCCTCTATCAGAGTCAAACATTCCTGAGCTACGTCTTGTCTGTCTGCGAGGTGTTCCTAAAAATCAAAATCAAAACTCATTAAATTGATATAGAAAAAATGTGTTATACAGCTGGTAAAATGACTGACTACAACATCTGTGAAATCCTGTGACTTACAGCAACATGTTTATTAAAGATTTCACACCAACGTGTGGGCAACATTATTAGTATTTACATACATTTCTCCTATGTATGAGCACCTAAGCGTCAAGCCAGACTGCATCAGGTGTACCTTCTGTTCCCTTTGGTAATGGAGAGCAATCTAACAAATTGCTACGTGCACTTCTGGCTCCTGCTTTACCTTCACTATTAGGTGTTTTGGATAAACTGCAAGACATGTTTGATAGCAGAGTAGATTTTAGAGGAGGGCGGCCACGTTTTGACTTCTGTTTTTCCTCATCCTTCTTTTCATCCTTTTCAAGGTCTTCTCTATTCTGAAGACACAAAATTTGGCATTCTATTAATGTACATCACTGCTTATAGTTAAATTTCATCCTTTTTGGCTTACACATTAAGCGAGAGAGGGATTAGGGACTGAACAACTACAACTCTTATTCTGAGGAGCAGAGAGCGCCATTAAGTTCTACCACAAGTTTACTGATCCATAAATATTACTTTTGCTTTTTTCTTTTGTTTTCTCTTTGGTCCTCCTTTGTCCACAGGCCAGATAATCCGATCAGCTTTCACCCATTCATCGTATCTAAAGGCAAAACACAGCATAGTATTGTTGTTAGTACTACAATTAAAAAAACCTTTTCTTGTAATTTGATGGTTCAAAGCTAAATTGCAAAGACTTTATTTAAAATTTGTATTAGAGCCCCATCCCTTTTAGAAATACATCAGGTATCTAATGTTTTAAAATGTATTTAGTGCTGTGTTTTATTACAATTACCTTCCTAAGAGCCTGAAGAAATCTGAAGGTGCAGACCTTCCTGGTCTCCTGCCAGCAAAGCACTGGAAGTCAGGTGACCTGGGGTCAAATACAGACTCTTCCATCAACTTCATGTGACCTTAGGAAATTCAGTTTTAATCTCTCCATGCCTTATTTTCCCCATCTTTAACACTGTTACAATCATAATTTCCTGTGTTTTTAAAGAGCTTTCAAATCCTCTGGCAAAAGACACTAAGTATTAGGGGAGACTTTCAAAGGCATAAATGGAATAAGATGCCTATCTGCTATTTCTGCCTTTGTAACTCTCCTGCATCATCATTACTATTAATATTTAAAAGGGGGTGAAAACAGAAGTTTAGTTAAAAAATGGTTCTTCAAAATCTACATGATGTCATAATGTCATTCAAGGAAGTCAGCTTAGATTTCTCAAGAATTCAAGGAGATTAAATTTTCCAAATTTTCATGTACAAGGAAAATGGTTCAAAACATATTTGAGTTTTGTGGCATTAGAACAGTCAAATTGTTTGTAAGAATAAAGAAATGCCATTATACTACAAGTATTAAATAGAAGGAATACACTTTTTTGTGGTACAATAGAAGTCCTAGGTGGATGTTCTTCCGCAGACCCTCACAGTTCAGCTTTCCCGCTTGCCTCCATCATGAATTTCTTAAAACATATATCCTCTGACAATAGCCAGCGTTTAACTGTCACCATTTTTTGTTGTTGAAATTTCAGAGTTTAATACACCAGTAACTATATAAGGTGCCCCACTAACAAACAAATCACAGTTTATGTGACACGTGTCGAAGCACAATACTTTTTTAAAAGGCAAGAGTAATTTAAAAGCCACTATTACTGCTCACTATATTCACCATGGGTCTGATCCTGCTGACAATTATAACCAGGCCCAAGATTTAATACCACAAGAACTCCAATTTCAGATAATATCACTCATAGTTTTAAGCAGAGATTGGCCAAAATCCTACCAACGCTTACACACCTGTGTTATTTAATTTGTTTCAACAGGATTATTCATATGTGAGAAGGTACTCGCATAAAAAAAGTGTTAGCAGGATCTGACCTATTTTGTGTTACTAATTCACTATAGAGCCAAGAGACTTATTACATCTTCTCTTAAAAACTTTTCTTGAACAAAACAATCCTTTTGAGTAAATAAAAATGAAATTAAATGGTAATTTCTCCTTCTTACCTCACATTCCAGCCATAGTAATGTACTAAATATAAAACCTCTCCTTCATCATTTTCTGTGCTTTTAATACTGGCTTCATAAATTTTCTGCGTTTTTCCACGTCCATATTTTACTTTCACTTTGGTTCCTGTTAGACAGGGCTCCGTATCCTCCTCATCTTCCTCCCCTTCTGATTCTCCTTTGTTTTCAATTTCCTCCCTGCAGCAAGGTATATTTATGAATACCCATTGATAATTACAATGAGAGTTAAAATTTCCGAAGCGTAGTTAAATATTCCCTTTTTAATGAGAAGAGTTTGCAGTTGGGTGTTCGTTGCTTCATGAAGTGCAACATATAAAAAATGAGCTTGGACATCGCTTCTGCAAGTCAAAAGCCTCCACTTCCTTAAGTTAGAAGTGTTAAAAAATTAGGCATTTATTCACAAATCACATTTTAACATGATTATGTACCTAGTGGGCTCAGAGCTTTAAAGTTTATCCTCTGAAACAGACGCAGATGACAGACAGAAAGGTGGAGAAAATGCATTAATTAGCTCAAGGTTCCCAAGCTCAAGTGAAACAGAAGGTGCTGAGCAGGGAGACAGTTACTTTAATTCTTAATATTTGTTTTTGATGTGCCATTTTAAAATTTCCTGCTTTCTGCAATTTGCTTGAAAGTGCATGAGCCGTTCACATCGTCAATGTAATGGCCCTTTTACAGATATCTAATCAGTTCCACTGGGGCAAATCGTGGGAAAGACCAGGTTACAATGAATGCCTCATAGCAGTGATGATAATTCTTAACAGCTTCTTTTAAAAAATTTATCTACCATTTAACTTCAGAAAAGTTCCATAATAAAGACTAGGTACCTGAAAAATATCTTCTTGATAACCAATGTTTCACCTGATCTACATATTTATGACACCTTTTAAACAAAATGATTTGGAATTGAAGCAAAACCTAGACTGAAAAGGAGTCACAAGCAGACAAAAATGGAAAAAAAGCATAGCTTGCTTAAAGATAAATATTGGTTCATCTCTGACTATAACCTATCTTGCTGCAACAACAGTTTACACTAAAAGGAAAGACTATGGCCATGGCATCGAGTATTTAAAGAAAGATGACTAACCTACTGTACCTCCACACTGTACCTACGCTTGAACGGAATTTTTGCTTGCTGTGTTATTCTACAAGATCTTCCTTTTGACCAAAGGCGCAGCCTTCTTTGAACTCGCTGGTTTTTGCGCAAGTGCATCACAATGAGATAATGCAACCAACACATTCTTCAGTTGTTGGAAACAAAAAAGTTATCAGGCTGATTCACGCTCAGCTTTTGCCCCAAGTACAACCCCTTTCCTCGGGCACATGGGCTAGAAAAGAGGAAGAATGATGTCACATGGAGCAGAACCAATTCCTGGATGGAGCTAGGGGGTAGCCAGGACTAGCAGGGAGAGAAAAGGCTTGAGCCTGTTTTTCAACCAATGGACAGCCGTGTTTTTAACCAATTCTGCCCCTCAGTTTTTACTATGGATGTTATTTTTTGTCTATTGGTAGGCTCTTTGCTTTAACTGCCCCGATTCTTTCCCACTGGTCTGTTGCCTGTCACACTCTCATTGCCCTACATATTGCTCTCTCCTTCTGCTCCTCTTTAATCCCTCTCTCCCTTTCATTTTTAATCCTCCTTTCACACCTTTCTTTTCTGCTCTTATTAATTCAGCCTCTTTTTTCCTGCATAATACGTTTAACTAAAAATAAAAATTAGCAAGCTGGGCATTTGCCAACCACTATTAGCCACTTTGCTTGCATGTTGGATCCACTTTCTGCCCCAAAACATGCAACATAAACAGACAAGACAAAGTGTGGGAAACTCTTTCTCACTACTTGTTTCTACAACACGAAGCACGAAGAAGCCCCAATCCTAGCCGGCGCTTGTGTGTACTGCCGGGCACAAATACCAATATAATCTAAGTCTACAGTGGCAGGTAGTCTATTCAGAGAAGTGGTGCAGCAGTGCATATTGCATGCAATGGGGGATGAGGCGGGGCTGGTGACTCTCCTGGCTAGAGAAGCCTAGAAGTGGGGTTGGGATGACAAGAGCTACAGCATCCAGGGACACATTGACTCAGTACATGGCCTGGGCAGCATCCTCAAGAGAAACTCTTGGATGGTCCCCAAAACTAGAATGCTGCCCTCCCTGACCAAAAACTCTTGGAGGAAGAGGACAGTGGAAGTACTACCGGCCATCTCCCAGGAAAGAGTCCTCCCGAAGGCACAGCAGGCCTCTGAGATGCACAGGATGGGCAAACTGTGGTGCAGGGTGGAAATGAGAGACTTGATTTACGTGTTTGATCTCCAGAAATGAATTGTTAAACCTTCCTTGTACTCAGCAATAGAGTGCTGCTGTACCACCACAAAGACACCCTCCTAAAGAGCAGCTGTAAGTTAAGGTATACCTCTCTTGCCTTTTCTCTTCCTCTTCATCAGATTCTTTATCAGATTCCTCTTGTTTTTTCATCTTCTTCTCTTTTTGCTTTGGTGTGCTTTTTCTCCCCAGTGACATCTCACTTTCTCTCTTCTCTGCGTTCTCTAGCGTTTCCTCAACATCTTTATTTTCTTTGTTGCTATCTTTTAATTTGTCCTGCATTTTATCCTCTTCAGTTTCCTTTTTAGCAATTAGTGCATCGCGAGGAAGTCTCCTCCGTCCCTAAGACAGAAAGGGACTCAGTTAAACAAGCACTGCCACGCTCAGGGAAGGGGAGCTACGTGGTGCATGCTGTGCAGTGAACTATACTTATTTTTCCGGTACAGACGGAAGATTGAGGGACAATGTGAAGTTTTGCATTTGAGAGAGTTACCACATATTTATAAATTTAGAACATTGTTTGGTATCAAACTGGTTTAGTGTTATAGAATTCCCATATCAGAGTTCTAGCTTTCATTAGCTTCCAGGTACATTTTAAAGGGATTTCTTTAGCTCTATGGAGCCTGTATAAGGAAATTCTAGGCACATTGGTTAAAACTATAGTGAAGAACCGATTCATCAGACACACAGATAAATAACATTTGTTGGGGAAAAGTCAACAGTTTTTGTAAAGGGAAATCATGCCTCACCCAACTATTAGAATCCATTGAAGGGGTCAACAAGCATGTGGATAAAGGTGACCCAGTGGATATAATATACTTAGATTTTCAGAAAGCCTTTCACAAGGTCCCTAACTAAAGACTCTTGAGCAAAGTAAGCTGCCATGGAATAAAAGGGAAGGTCCTCTCCTGGAACAAAAGGTGGGAATAAATAATCAGTTTTCAGAATGGAGAGATGTAAATAGTGTGTCCCCCAGGGGTCTGTACTGAGCAGGACTGTTCAACAAATTCATAAATGATGTGGAAAAAGAGGCAAACAATGAGGTGGCAAAACTTGCAGATGACCCAAAACTACTCAAGATAGTTAAGTCTAAAGTTGACAATGAAAAGTTACAAAGGGCTATTATAAAACCGGGCGACTGAGCAACCAAATGGCAATGTTGATAAGTGCAAAGTAATGCGCATTGGAAAACAAAATCCCAATTATTCATACAAAATGATGGGGTCTAAATTAGCTGTTACCAATCAAGAAAGAGATCTTGAAATCAACGTGGATAGTTCTCTGAAAACATCCGCTCAATGTGCAGCAGCAGCAGCAAAAAAGGCTAGCGGATTGCTTGGAATCATTAAGAAAGGAATAGTTAATAAGACAGAAAATATTGTATTGCCCCTTTATAAATCTATGACATGCCCACTTCTTGAATACTGTGTGCAGACCTGGTCACCCCATGTCAAAAAAGATATACTGAATTGGAAAAGGTACAGAAAGGGCAACTAAAATGATTATTGATATAGAAACTTTTCCATATGAGGAGAGATTAATAAGACTGGGACACGTCATCTTAGGAAAGAATCACAGAAGGGACATTATAGGTGTCTATAAAATCTTGATTGGTGTGAAGAAAGTGTTTACTCCTTCTCATAATACAAAAACTAGGGGATCATCAAATGAAATTAATAGGCAGCAGGTTTACAACGAACAAAGGAAGCATTTCTGCACACAACGCAGTCCACCTGTGGTATTCCTTGCCATAGGATGCCATGAAGGCCAGGACTATAACAGGTTTAAAAAAAGGAGATACATTCATGGAGGATAGGTCCATCAATGGCTATCAGCCAGGATAAACAGGGATTGCCGTTTGCCAAAGGCTAGGAATAGCTAAAGGCATAGATCACTCAATAACCTGTTTTTATCATTCCGTCTGAAGCAGCTGGCATTGACCACTGTTGGAAGACAGGATACTGGGCTACATGAACCATTGGTTCAAAACCCAGCATGGCTTTTCTTTGGTGCTTACATGCCATTGAAAACGATCCCATCATACCATTCCCTACATAAATTTATCAAGCTCAGTCTTAAAATCAGTTGGGTTTTCTACCTCTATTGCACTCCTTGGAACTATGTTCCAGAAGTCACTCCTCTGATGGTTACAAACTTTCACCTGATATCAAGATTTAACTTGTTGATGGACAGTTTGTATCAATTTCTTCTCGTGTCCACACTGGTGCTGAACTTAAATAATTCCTCTCCCTCCCTGGTGTCTATCCCTCTGATATTTCTATATAGAGCAATCGTATCTCCTCTCAGCCTTCTTTTGGTTACGCTCTGAGTCTCCTCTCATAAGGTAGGTCTTCCATTCCTCAGATCATCCTACCAGCCCTCTTCTGCACCTGGCCTAGTTTGAATTCATCTGTTTTAAATCATGGGAAATCAGAATTGCACACAGGATTTCAGATGAAGTCTCCTGAGTGTATTGTATAATGATACTAATACTTCCCTGATGCCACTGGAAACACCTTGCCTGATGCATCTTAGGACCGCATTAGCCTTTTTCATGGCTGCATCACAGTCATCCTGTGATCAAGCAATATACCCAGGTCTTTCTCCCCCTTTGTCACTTCCAACTGATACGTCCCCCATTTATATAAAAAAACCTTGTTGTTAGTCCCTAAATCCATGAGTTTGTACTATTAAATTTCATCCCTTTTCTATTACTCCAGTTTACCAGATCATCTTGAACGATATTCTGGTCATCCTCTGTGTTGGCTATACCTCCCAACTTTGTGTCATCTGCAAAGTTTATTAGCACACACTCACTTTTTGTGCCAAGGTCAGTAATAAAAATGTTACGTAAGATTGGTCCCAAGATCGACCCCTGAGGAGCTTCACTAGTAACCTCCCTCCAGCCTGATAATTCACCTTTCAGTATGACCCATTATAGTTTCTCCTTTAACCAGTTCCTTATCCACCTTTAAGTCTCATATTAATGCCCATCTTCTCAAATTTAACTAATAATTTCCCATGTAAAACAGTACCAAATGCCTTACGGAAATCCAGGTAGATTAGCTTTACTGCATTTTCTTTGTCTAAAGATGCTCTCAGGTAGCTTTGGCCAATCCCCTGGAGAGTTTGAAAAAATTAAGAAAGAACTTGAAATGGACTACTTTCAATAGGAAGCCAGTGTGAACAGTGGAACATTGTCTTGATATGTGAATGGAAGCCTGTGTTGTTCAGCATGTGGGCTGCTGTGTTTTGTACAAGTACGACAATTCCCATGTACAGCCAATCCTCTAGGGAAACATCATATCAGTAAACTATTAAGGATACCCAGCTCTATTTAGCACATACATTTTTTTAAAAACTTCAAATCTGACTACTTACTCTTGGGGATCTTAATTCTATTTCTTCTTTTTCACTTTCGCTGCTGGAATCATTTTCTTCTACTTCGTTTTTTACTTCTGCTGGAAGCATTTCTTGTTCCTCTTTTACCCTATCCTCCATTGGTTCTTCTTGTTCCTGAATGTTTTCTACCACTTTTGGTTCATTATGATGGATGGTCCTAAACTGAATGTTTGCAGAGCGGCAATATTCCTCAAAACCATAAAGATACCTACAGATGCAAACAAAGATTGTTTTTTTTTACTCTGTCATTTAATTGAACAGCAAAAAAAAAAATGTTTTTGCTTTCTTGCTAAGAGAAGTGCATGAGAAGAGCCCTGACTCCTTAAGGGAAAAAAATAATAATCCAAACAAAAACCAAAAAATCCCCAACCCTGTGTTAAGAGAATTTGAGATGGCATGAGTAAGCATTCATATAAGAGTGACTAAGCTAAAAAGCTGTGCACACATACAACGTTAACTCTGTCCCTTTTGCTCAAGCATTCATGACACCCAGAGTACCTCATGTTCTACTGTTTCTCAAACATATAATTGCTTCTACAATCTTAGAATAATCTAGCAGTTTTTCTTCCTTTCTTGTATTAGAATATTTTCAATGGCATAACGATCTAGCACAACTTTACTAATTTTTGCATGCTAAACACCTCTCTTTGTAACATGTCATCAAATTTCCACTTTTATTTAATCTGAAACAATAGCTTTCTGTGCGCTTTTAAATGTATTACTTTAATGAGCTGTCTGGCATATACACAATTGTAAAAAAAGAACACGCATTCACCAAAGATTTAGAAAACATATGACATATTGTACTGGAGGAACAAAATGCAAGTACATCATTAAGGACTTTTGTACTGTAAATACACAACGCTGAGAATTAATGCTGCATGCATAACCTTAACTTTAGCAATTCCCGATACTGGCGTGAACAACATAACCTCGGCACTCAATTTTCTGATAGTTTTCTTTGACACAAACCCCTGAGGTTTTCAAAATGTAGAAACATTTGCCCACGTATCTAATGGGCAAAACATTCTCCAACTCCCACATGCAAAGCTCAGACTCTACTTCTGCTCAAGAGGCTGAACTGATTTTGCTCAACCGCTCAGCCTTAATTCAAGTGGCCACCACCCCTCTCCTACTATTATCGCTAATAAAATAAGTGTACCCTAAAGTCATTATGTACAGATCTATGAAGATACAACCAAAACTTCTGCACTGATGTTTGAAAGATTACTTCTGCAACTCATTTATTTCTAGCTACATTGTAGAAACTTTAAAGGTCTGGCATAAACAGCTGAATGCTGCTGGCAGAGCTTTGTGTTTACTCACAAATCTCAATGAAAACAGAACGTGCATGCATCCGAGGACGGGGTGTGTCCATTTAATAAGCATATGTTGCAAACTGACTATAGAGTAGTTTCATTGATACGTTCCAAAATGCTAACACCACATGCCAACAATGGAGATTTCCTACTCTAAAACCAGCAGTGTGGTGCTCAACTGTCTTCTACTCTCCTTGGCTATGTCTACACTTGCTAAAATTAGGTCGAATTAGTTAGTTCAAACTAACTAATTCCAACTAATTTTAGTTAGTTCGAATTAGCTTAATTCGAATTAGCATGGCCACACTGGAATGTTAGTTCGAACTAAGCAAGCACTTGCTTAGTTCGAATTAACGATCCCCATTCATTTCAATGGCCGGTTAATTCGAACTAAGAAATTAGATCGAATTAACATGGCCACATTGGTTAATTCGAACTAGTTAGTTTGAATTAAGGAAGCCCTTAAGTCGAACTAACTAAAGCCTAGTGTAGCCATGGCTTTAGTTAGTTCGAATTAAGCCTCCTTAATTCGAACTAACTTGCCAGTGTAGACATAGGCCTTTAGAGTGAACTGGGTGGAGGCTGCTCCACACGACTCAGGCCCTTGTTTGCAAGAACGTCTTAAAACCTGGCAAAACCAATGCAGCAACATAACAAGGGAACGTGAAACACTTACTTGTCTGCTAATACCAACTGCTAAACCATCAGCATTACTGGAAGAACTGTTCATGCCACTAAGATTCTCCATATTCATAAAATCATTCAACCAACCAACCAAACAAGATATAACTTACTTTCTATAAGCAGTTTTTACATTGTAGGAAGCAGCTGAGTTCAAAATAGGAATGCCAAGGTCCATATAAATTTGCTTCCATACAGCACCGCTGTCAATCTGGAAAAGCAAATTTTATTTGTTAACTGGAAAAATAAAAATCAAGTTTACTATGACAAACTGTTGTCATAACCTTCAAGAACACAAATAGGTATTTTGTTTAAGAAAAATTCGACACTTACTTTATCACACCCACCCTGCTGATAAACCAGTCGAAAAAGTTTGAAGAGGTTAAGATCCTTGTAGCCTAGAACAGGTGGTTTATTGATAGGAGTACCTAATTAATGTAGGAATACAGATAAAGAAAAAGTTACCATGGAGATAAGCGAACGTTTCCTCCATACTATAGCACGCACTTGATTGCTGTAACATTTCACAGTTCAGTGTCTGTAATAATATTTTTACCCCTAAAAGATACTGCAAGTCAGTTGCTCTCGACCAATGGTCATGCTCTGCTTTGGGTCAGCATCTGTTTCTATGATGGTCATTATACCGTTTGGCCTCATGGGCCTGCCAACTACGCAGGTTTTCTGTCCACCTTCCAATCTCTGGGGAAAACATCTGATTGGCCGCAGGTTTCCAAGCAGCAGGGAAAACATGGAAGAGCAGCCAATTACAGTTGTTAGTGGAAAGCTTGGTAAATGATAGGGTGTGGGTGTAGATAAAGGGAAGAATATTAAATATTTGGATGAAGGTGACAGAGTAGAAAACTAATTTCAAGGGTCAGAATGTGAAATGGTGGGAAAAGTGATGGAATATAAAAATGTTTGTGGGAAGAGGGAGTATGAAACTCATCTAAGTGAGTTGGGAATGGAGTGGGAAACAAGAATCTATTCATTGTGAAAGGGGAGGCCAGAAATGAATTGAGGTAAGGGCTGAAAATTGATGAAGTTGCTGCTCCTCCCTGCAAAGGTAGGAAAGGAGGCCCACTCTTCTCCATGAAATTTTATTCAAAATTATGCAAGTTATACTGTACTGGACTTTACTACTGAAGTATGAGGAATAAACACTAGTCAAAGTCTCCATGCTAAAGGGAGACCAAGCAGAGGAACTGGATGGGAAAGGATGTGTTGCAATGGAAAGAAAAACAACAGATGGAAATAAAAGACCTAGCTCTGAAAGAAGCCAGCACTGCTTGATTAAAATACCTTTAAGCAATACCAGTTTGTCTCTGGACTGGTTCTTTACTTTTACTCTATTCTTTTCTTTGTTTTCCCCGGTACTCTTCACCAACATGGCCTTTTCTTGCTTCCCAGACTAAAAGGGCCAGAGGCAGGGAAATAATACTTACGAGGGAAGAGGAGAAAGCACAGAAGCAGATTTAGAAGAATCACACTACAAAGAGCTAGCACTGCTTAAACAGGATACATTTTCTTTTCTCTGAAGCTCCTCCTTTCTATGAACCTGCAGGCTCTCCCCTCCACTCCTCCCCCCCCTACATACACACTTTACAGGAGTGCTAATTCCACATGATATGTATGGCCTTCAAAGTGATACTGGATGAACTCCAGAAAAGCTTGCCATAACAAATACAGTACCCACTGATATCTCTGTGATAGGCAAGTGGCAAGACTGAACAAGCTAGGAACTATTCTGTTAAGTCTCTGTGGATTGGAAAAATACCCAGTTAAAGAGAAAACCAGCCTACATAAAATGCTGACCTGCCTTTTTTTTTTTTTTTTTTTAAAGTTAAGTTGAAAGGTAGTTCAAACAAAAGGGTGCACAAATACAGTCTCCCTCCCTCCCTTTTGTGTTTCTTCTATCAACATTTATTGTTACAGATGATTGTACCATTTTATGAACTTTTACCCACTCTTCCCCCATTCATCAAGGGGCAGGGAAGGTATTCAGCACACAACTGATTCTAAACGTACTCCTCTCAACACAAGTCCTCAAATACAAATACAATTATACTTGCTTTTGCTCTCACAGCCACTATGGAATCATTTTGGAGCCTGGCAATTTGGGGATCTACAAATTGGTCATGTAGCATATTTTAATATACACAGTGTTTATAAAAAATTGTAAAAGGTCTTTTCTACCCTGTGGAAAACACCCTCTAATTTTTGAAAAAAAAGGATCTAAAAAAAGAGTCTGGTCTTATCTGTACACTTTTTCCATCTTTGCTATAGATAAAAACAAGTTTGAAAACACAGGAGTGAAACTTTTCACTGTATATTCAAAAAGACAGCCATTTTGAGCATAAAATACACAGGCACAATTTGTTATTTGTTGAGAGGACAACCTATTTTCTGACTTTAGAGCATTAAGAAAAGTTCAGTGTGTTAAGAACTGGTTGCCTCCTTCCCTGGAAAATTAGCATTGCATAAACAATTGAAATTTGCAGTTGTGAGGAGGGTGATACTGGAAGGAAGGCAAAGCACTGTACTGTGCTCTCTAGATACCTGCAGCACATCCAGTATATTCTTTGCCATATAGGTTCTACGTGTCATGTACACAGAAGATTGAACTAATTCTGTCAGGAAAAGTACCCAAAATCTGCTCATTTCTTATTCTAACTATTGAACCAAGCTGTGGATCACTTTGGTTGTTTTCCAGGTGAATGCCACTTTTGCTCCACTTCTGGGAGAATGTCTGTGTGTAGTATACGAATGCCACAAGACTTTAAAAAGGCACATTTCCTGATTTCTGGTGGTAAAAGTTCTACAACCTAGGACCAGCCCACCAAGTGTTTTTATCCTCCAGACCAGCAGCTGCAGAGTTCCCAAGCATAGTGGGGCACCAACTGAGAGGCTATTTCAGAGATACTTTGGTGCTGGCCCATCAGGAACTGTCTAAAAACAAACCAAAACAAACAACAAAACACAAACATCAAATAGGCAGGGTTTGCTTTTACTCTGTGTGGTATAAGCAAACTTGCCCCATTTGAAAATAGTTAAAATGTTTTCACCTGTATCAGGTTAGTTACTATAATAGACATGTTTTTCCTGATGTAAGGACAGGGCCATAAGACAGAGCATCACATTTTAAATGGGTTTATGTGCAAGAGATTGTAAGATAAGCAATGTATTACCTCTGTCTTCCATAAACTTGTAAAGCTGTTGGAGGAAGTTGTCCCTCTCTTCAGGATCTAGTTCTTCCTCAGGCTGTCAAAACAAGAGGAGGCATATTGAAAACATTACATGTGTATGGACGCACCCATTTATAGTCAGATCCCAAACAACTAATTTGCACAAAAAAGCCAAGTTAGAATTGCTCATCCCTATAAGGATAGGATATCCAGAAAATAAAGGGCTAGCCACCAAAATAGGCAAAATGACGTAAGATGAAGACTAACTTGGTTTCCCCTCCTTTAGGTTCAGAACGCTGGAGTTTCAACTGAAGAAGAAAGAAAATATGAAGTAGTGCAGTCTGAGGGAAAGTGTAAGCAGCATGATGAGGCCTGCACTAATACAGTAATGTGATGTCACCCAGTAAAAGCCAACGTTGAATGAGTCTGTTATTTACGAGTCTGTAACACTCAAATAAATTCTAGCTTTCCCTACTTGCAAAACTATAATTAAGATTGCAAAATGGTTTCCACCGTAACAGCCCTTATCTTCAGATGCTCATATACTTCTGGGGGAAAATGAACAAATATACATTAGAAATGAAACTTTCATGTTTGGTCTCAGCTCAGAGAGATCATTTCTAGAAACATCTGAGGAGTCACTTATAATCCTTAAACGGATGCACACACCATATGACAGAAACATTAAAGCAGGCACATATCCTTGCAACAAACCCCGATGCCAACTCTGCCCACTCTACAGTAATGAGACCATCATCGGACCTAATCCAATCAGCTACTCCATCAGGGGCTCATTCACCTGCTCATCCGCCAACGTGGATGTGCCAACAATGGATGTGTCAACAATGCCTCTTGGCCTTATACATTGTACAAACTGGACAGTCTCTGTGCAAAAGAATAAATGGACACAGACAAGACATCAGAAATGGCAACATTCAAAAACCAACAGGAGGTCACTTTAATCTCTCCGGCCACTCTGTGAGGAACTTATCTGTGGCTATCCTTAAACAGGTTTATTCTAGGTCTAGGCTTCAAAGAGAGACTTCAGAATTAGAATACATATGTAAATGTAATACCACCAACTCGGGTTTGAATAGAGCTATGAGCTGGCTTTCTCATTATAAACAGTGATTGTCACTTCTCTCAGCTTCCCTCTCTGCTGTTCCCTCAGTTTGAATCAGGGTTTTTTTCTGCCAGTACCTGACCGGCCCTGCTGACCCCGGCCCCCAGCTGGGCCGGCAGGGGCCAGGAGCGGTGCTCGACTGCGGGCCAGAATCTGGCCCATGGATGCATGGGAGCTGCAGCCAGCTGGGAG
>ML685781.1:12742736-12778687 GCA_007922175.1 Pelusios castaneus
TTCGTGGGAGAAAATCCCACTTCGTCAGACGCTTTGAAGATATCTTCCTATCTTCCTATCTTCAAAGCGTCTGACGAAGTGGGATTTTCTCCCACGAAAGCTCATGCGATTAATAAATCTGTTAGTCTTTAAAAGTGCCACAAGACTCTGTTGTCTTTCTACAATAGACTAACACGGCTACCCCTTTGGAATTTGCTAGAGATTGTGTTACTTATAAATATAAGTTGTGTGATATTACTTTTATCATAGCTACTTCCCTTTTATGTAAATCCATATATTTGAATGAAACTGTTTCTCACTGAATACAATGCTTTATTAGCTTAAAAATTGTGATATGCAATTTTTAGACTCAGATTTTATATGCTATCTTAAAACACATGCACGTGACACCAGAGATGGACTGATTCAGATTATATTTTTATTTTACCTGTGAAGGACATTTACATAAATTACAGGAGTCTGGGAATTGTGGCAATCTGGACGCAGTATTAAAAGACGCTAGCCATGTACAAGAATCCCAAATCTCTAATTCTAAACCATAATTCATGGTTTTCTAATATTTTACCCCCATGTAATTTTAGTGCTGGTAAAAGATACCAGGAATGAAAAACCATAGGACCGAAGTCCGAAATCCAGATCAGGTATAGCAAGGCAAGTTTTCTTACACTGCTGGTAGACAGTGACATGATTCAATGCTAACTAGGACGCCTCACCTCCTCTAGTGGCAAAAAAGAGAGTCCAGCCATCATGCCCATTCAGTCACTGGTCTGTCTGCTCAGACTGCCAACAGGGATGCCACCAACCGAGGTGATATTTATAATGCAAATATTTGTCTATTGGGAATTTGATTTTGATCAAACAACTAGTTTCCACACAGGAAACACTGAACACTTCATCATATATATAAACTGCAAACCAGGGAAGTATTCTATGGAGCTGTCTTTGGTAGCAACTTTTCCATTATAAGTACACCATCTATACTCGGATCACAGTGGTGTTGCCTTTCGGAGAAACAGGGATCAGAAGAATGTTGGAAAAGTGTACACAATACCATGCTCCTGATTCAGCATTTAGGAATTTAAACTTCATCAGAATGTGTCTTATTTTGACAAAACCCACAGAGCCATTGTTTAATGGACCATCTTTCCATCTCTTTAAGACCTGAGTAGGATAATTCACACGACAAGAAATCTATAATTTGACCTTAAAAATTCATGCTCCTCCTATATGGAGTTGGGTCAGATACTTGCAACCGCCCTGAGAACAGAGCCCGATCTCTCCCATCACATACTTCTGGAACTTGCACTACTTATTTTCAAACTGCATGAAGTGGGTTAGGCACCAAAGTACCTTTTTACAAATGAGCAACAACTTATTCTGATCTCCTATGAAACAGGCACCTTTAAAGAATGGCCAGTGTGGTGATCTGTCCCTTCCACCCCCCATCTGCCAATCTCCCAGGAGATGAATTGGACAGCTATTCCAAAAATCTCCCATTTTCCATGAAAAAGATGTAGGACTGCTGGTCAATTCCTCTTGCGTGGGATATAATGAGGGAGAAATCTGGCTAGTGTTCTTTTGATGTTCTTAACTCCTCATGCTTATAAAAATTTCAAAGGATAGGAAGGAATGAAAAATGCAAAGTGGATAACAAAACAAAACACTGCCTCTCCAGGGACAACAGAAGTTAAATTCAGTAATGTTATATTGTTTAAACCTGAACACTGAGAGCCACACCCACCATTTCTCCCAACCCTCCAACCTACAAAGCGCTTGCTTTTTGATCCAATCAGCACTTAATATTAATTATGTCTTTCTGTAACTCGTGAGCTTCTGTAATGTTTTCAATGTAGCTACTGATATAGCAGAGTTTCAATTTTTTATACCTTTAATTGCAATTTATCCTCAATGTCTTTTACATACTAATAGGTATCTGGCATACTTTTACTGTAGATTTTGAAATTTAAAAATTGAATACAAAAGTTTATAGCCAACAGATCTGTGGCTAAATTCAAAGCAACCATTCTTCTAAATGGGAAGAGTTAACTTATTCAACTAAAAGGAACAGTACAAAATAATAGCAACAAAATGTCAATTTTATTATTTAAATGGAAGCATTTATCTTGTCCTTGAATGCAATACAGTAACTAAGAGCTGCTATGCAGTATTTTGAAATTATTGCAGTGGTCTCACAAATTTAACCTTCTGATAAACTCAATGTTATATGATACACATCAATGTTCTTCTAAAATGTAATAAAGATCATAGAATTATAGATATGTAGGACTGGAAGGGAACCTTGAGAGGTCTTCTAGTTCAATCATGTCCATTCAAGGCAGGACAAAGTGGTTTAGATCATCCCTGACAAGTGTTTGTCTAACCTGCTCTTAAAAATCTCCAGTGATGGAGATTCCACAACCTTCCCTAGGCCATTTATTCCACTGCTTAACTACCCTGACAGTTAGGAAGCTTTTCCTAATGTCCAACCTAAACCTCCCTTGCTGCAATTTAAGCCCATTGCTTCTTGTCTTATCATCAGAGGTTACAGAGAACATTTTTTCTCCCTCCTCTTAATAACAATCTTTTATGTATCGAAAACTATTATCATGTCTCCTTAGTCTTTTCCCCTCCCAGACTAATAAACCCAATCTTTCCCATCTTCCCTAACAGATCATGTAGTATAAATCTTTAATAATTTTTGTTGATCTTCTCTAGACTTTCTTCAATTTGTCCCCATCTTTCCTAAAATGCGGCACCCAGAATTGGACACAATATTCCAGTTGAGGCCTAATCAGTGCAGCACAGAGCAGAAGAATCATGTCTCGTGTCTTGTTTACAAAACTCCTTGCTAATACATCCCAGAAAGATGTTTGGCCTCCCCACCCCACTTTGCAGTGTTACTGCTGACTCATCTTTCACTTGTGATCCACCATGACCCCAAAACCCCATCCTAAACAGTTATTTCCAATGTCAATGCAAGCGCTATCTCCAGATTTTCCTCTTGCCCAGCCACAACCATAAGTCACCCAAATGGTTAGCCCTCCAGTTGGAGGTAACACCACGCTGACCCCATATTCTCAGCTCCTGAAGAGACTATGCAGCACCACAATGATTTGGTGCTTATCCTAAATTATTCCCTGTACTTGCATCACTACCAAATCATTAATCACCATCATAAAAGTTTCAGTCAAAGCCAAGTCATGGAAACTAATCCAGATGCCATAATATGACGTTCTATAATCACAACCAACTACGTTAGGCCTGTCTGTTCTGACTCCAAAGGGAAACCCAAAAGATCTCTTTTTACTGACAATATGTGGTCAATATAATGAAATATGTGTTTAATAGGGACAAGGGGACTCTATGTCGTTTATCTGACAAAACCCTTCCAGGCCCGTTGGCAGCTAGACCATTACTGCACCACCATGATGGATTTAAAAAAATAATAAAATATAATAGAACAGAGTGACTCAGAGTCCCAAAACAGAAGCTGCATTAAGGCCATTTTGACAGATATGGGACTGGGATTATTTTGACCTTGATTAAAATTTGAGTGATTCAACATGTGTACCCCCCCACACACAAGTCTTTTTTGATTTGGCTCCTTTAGTATTGCATCCCAGACTAGTGACCTTCTGAAGAAAATCCTTAAAGAAAAAAAATTAGATTCCTAAATTCTAACAAAAAAATACTGAGCTTTGCCCGTAAAATATGTGAGATGAAACTGCTGTAGTAGAATAATCAAGGTTCTGACTTAGTGGTTGGGAATGACAGCTCTGTTTCGACAATCAAAAAAAAAAAAATTAATACCTATCCTCCACTAGACAGCTTTTAAGTCTCAGGAAGATCCCATTATTTTTACATCCCTACTTGTCACTTGGAAACAATGGATTCTACAGTTTTTCCTTCCGACATAGCTACTTCTCTGGAATGCTTTCCTTCCCTTTCCTTGGCCAACAAGCTTATTTTCTTAAAATCAGAAATGAAAACCCCATTTGTCTTACAGGATTACTGTTTTGTTTTTAAAACAAAGCTACCCCTCCCCCTTCTTTGTTTGAAACATACTGCACTTTTAGGCAACAACCCTGGTAAAATAATATCCAAAAATGATACTAGAAGGTAATATAAGCTTCTTTTTTTTTAAAACCGCTCATTGGGAGTATGCAATTTTTTAACAAACGTTAATATGGATCAATCCAGACTGCAACAGTTCACACCCTGCAAATGTGGCCTATTCAATTCTTATCACTCAATACAGAGGAAAAAAACCCAATGGGATTTCATATTCCATGCACACTCATCCTAACGTTTACCATATCAGTATTTGCATAAGGAAAACTACTCCATTTTGCACCACACTATTACTAAGGCATTACATTCATATCTAAAAATAGATTTTTGTATTTTTGTTAAAACAAGGAAACAGTTGCCCTTGGCTACGTGCTGTACCACATTGCTCACAGATCAGAAACCTAGAACTCTAAATCAAATCCACATTCTTAATCACCCAAAATGTTAGTATTGCAGATTAAAACACAAACTCCTTACCTATGAGCTGCATTTTCTCTCAAATGAAAAATGGTTACATTTCCTTTCTACCTAATCTGCCCAGTGCCTGGACATATTTCATCCTGACTTCCCAATATTTGCTTTCTTTCTCTCTCACTGCACGACATCCGCAGTTATATAGCATTACTTACATTCTCTTCCATATAAAAATCAGACATTACATGAAAGGAAAAGAAAGAGACAGCCCATTTCAAAGCATCTGGCAAGCCTCACTGGCAAGCTGCCAAGCCTCTGCTAAATCTTCCTCTTTCCTGAGCATGCTCAGTTGAAACCAGCAGTATGTTACTATGGCAACACTGTAGGCAGCCTGCCTCCAAGTATGAACAGCCATTCTGTTTTCAGTGTAACAAAACCACATACTACCGGGGAAGTGAAAGGGGAACGGTATTTGACCTTCTTAAAAGCACAAAGTTTACTTTCCTTTCGCATATAATCAATCTCACAGTTCCGTGTACGGCACACAAACTTACAAAGAAATATTTTGTTTGGGAGTAAATCTAATTCTGTAAGACTTAAAACCAGATTAAAAATGAAAAGAAATGCTGTAAATTCATTTTTGATGACATGAGGACATATTTTGCTTTACGTTATGGAAACTGAGTGACCGGATCATTTCTGTTACACTGCATTTAAAGTTAATATTAACAGATGATAGGATTACCATTCTATAATTTAAAATTACTATTTAATATTATGACAATCTAAGAACTTCCGTTTTATGCTAACTAATAATTAAAATAGAGTCCTGTCCACCCACCTGCCACTTTTTTCTACTGTGCCTGATATTTTTATTTTGGCGTTTTAGTACCTTCTCTGGCTGGACACATCCATTATTCAAGAGAGTCTTAGATTTCAGAAGCATGCTATACGTTATTAAAACAACAATACAAGGTTATTATACAGACATTATCAAATTTTAATTTCATTTCCTTTCCCTATCTGCTATTTCTGACTCAGACCCCCTCCAACAATGTTTTCTGACTGAGTCAGAATTTCTGACATTTGTCTCAATTTTGTGCATTGGACAATGGCAGACTAATACCATTAAAAAGTTGTGAAGGGAGGATAAACAGGTCTAAAACTCAAAAGTAAGCAAGCCAAGTTTAAGAGCACAACTCTAGTAAAGTCAATGTCCTTGGACACTTAAATTCTGTATCATCTTCCATTTCTAACTGCATAATTGTTTCCAATATAAAAATAGACTTACTTCTGTTTCCTCCTCCTTTTCTTCCACTTTGTCTTCCTCTTCATCACTTTCTGCAGCAGCTCCATCTTCCTCATCACTGCTGGAGGACTCTAGGATTTCACTCATGTCCATTTTCCAGTTATCAGGAACAGCCTTTGTATTTAAGAAAGTACTTGCTTCCTGTAACCCTACAGAAGGAAAAATGCCCTGTGTTTACTGATTCAAAAAATTAAGTCTCAAAATTATGAAAATTACAGAATATTCCTAATTTTACTACTTTGTTCAAAACAAATTATACTGAAAGAGGAAAAAAGGGAAATCCAGAGTTGAACTGTCAATAGGTGGTGAAAAGTTAATGCTTTTGTTTTAAACACTATCATTTATCCCACACAAAAAATTTAGGATGACATTATGGTTGCAAGCACATCAGCCTAGAAGGAGCACGTTTTTACTTTCAGGAATGCTAAATTAAAACCACTAATACTGGAAATCCATGAAATTCAGAATTAACTTAGGTGCTATTTGGTAAGTACAGTGTTATCGTAGGCAGGTGTCTATGGCGGTTACCATCTTCACTTACATCCCATGTTAACAGAAACAAGCACCACAGAACACTGGTTGTAATCTTGCTTCATATATATGTCTCATACAAAGTGCAATGATTTTTCACCACCCGATCATTTGCATTTTCTATAGTAATCCTCTAATATCATGATAAAGCACATATTTCGCATAGGAAACCAAGGAAAATCTGTTTCTAATGATGTTTAGGTAATAACTAGTTGGCATGAGGAACCATGCCATATTGAGTGCTTCATGAAGCTCTGAGTAAGCTCAGAAACTTTGTAGGATAAGACCATTAACAGTAAGGAATGAATGATTGTCTTCAGTATGCTATTTGACTATAATTCTTTAGTATGGGTTGTGTAGGATTATCAAGCAGCACAGTCACTGACTGTACAATTAAGATTACAACAAATTTTGTAGGCAGGGTTTTAAAATAAATTGTTATGGATGATCATATAGTAGAAGTTTCTTTATTCCTCTCACAGCATTCCCATGGGATTGAATTAAGGCAATACGATTATATTTCTCAAGCGCAGCAACCTTACATATATACATACTGGGTTTTTAGTGTTTAGATTTTTTGTTTCAAGCTTTAACGTTATTAAAAGGCAATACACATCTAAACCTCGATAGGTACCCATACTTTCAAGGTTTTTTTTGTTTTTGTTTTTAATTTAAAGAGTCCCAATATGGGACTGGGGAGCAACGGAGGCTTTGAGAGAGTGGGAGAGAGGAAATTCACCCACACCCACCTGACACGCAATGTATACCTTCCTTCCACTCACTAATGGTTATCAAATGCAGTTAGCTGGCTGCACACCTTCGGGACAGTGGTAGGGCTTTCACCTGTGTAACTGCATCAATGGCCCAATAAGCAAATCTCTTTGAACTCAAACTTGTGAGCCCTTGTAAAGCCTAGGAACTCAGCAGGAAAGGGGAGAGATTGAATTTTGGTTGGCGTGTGTGGAAGGAGCAGAGAGGAAGGATGGTCCAAGAGTCAGGGTACTGGTCGGGGACTCTGAAGACCCAAGTTGTTTCTAGCTCCACCAGACTTCCTGTATGATCCTTGGTACGTCACTTCCTATCTCAATGCCTCAGTTGCCAGTCTGTAAAATGGAGATGATGGCCTTTGCTTACAGGGGTGCTTGTAAGGATATATACATTAAAGATTGTGAGGCATGCCAATGCTACAGTAACATGGGCCATGCAAATAACTAAAATAGACAGAAAGGGGAACACCAAACACTAGCTCACTGCTGCTGCTGAACGCATGGGGAGCACCATACCTCCCTGGCTTGTGTAACTGATGAATCCTTTGTTTGCAGAAGACTCCTTGTGGACAAGTCCCCCTATTTTTGTTGGGGTAAAATGAGTTTTCCTTAGGGAGATTTCTCAATGGGAAAAAAAGATCAACAACAAAAACGGAGGCTTTTTGAACTTTAGTGAACAACTCTGTTTTTAAAAGAGTTCCAGTTCAGGAATCCCTTGTATAAAGTCACTTCAAATTTCATAGAATATTTTTCACCACAAGTCCAGACATATCCTAACAATCTGGAGGCCAATATAACTTGTATGACTTTAGAAAGGGGACCTCCTTCCTTCCCCCCAAAATAAAGCATTATAATGGAATCTTGGTTGCCATCTTAAATATGGAGCAACAGCAGCTGGTGCTTCTTCTCAAAGCACTCTTAAAACGCTAAGTAGAATCATCATTGTATATAGCACAATTATTAGTGTTCACTATAACCCTCCAATAGGGCTCAATAGCATTTAACTCTGGTCAACAGAAGGTTCAATATTGCATTAAACAACTGATTCTTTCTTTAAACTAGAAAAGAGTTATTCTAATCTACCTTTCTTAGCAGACAGATCAGATTTTGATAGGTTTGCATCTAGTTCTCTGATGTCCTTTCTTGCTATTGAATAACTGGAAGAGAGGAAAGTATTTCATAAGATAAAATAAGTCAAGTAGTACTCCATTCATGAAAAAATTAATTTCTCAAACTTCAAGACCCTGTATTCACTTTCAGCAGTAAGTCCTTTACAACAGTGGTTTTCAAACTTTTTTTCTTGGGACCCAGTTGAAAAAAATCATTTATGCCTGTGACCCAACAATTATAACTTTCAAACAATGCATTTAAGTCTTAAGGTTGTGGCAGCAGTGGGCTCTGCGACCCGTAGTTTGAAAATTACTGTTTTAGAAGCATATATAAAGCATCAACTGATGTATGTACTAACACAATATTCACTAGCAATAACACAGAGCTCCCAATCCTCATTCCCAAAGTCACCAACAGTGCCTTTTTAATTGAAATTTATCCAATAATGTAACTGGTTTCTGTTTTAGAGCTTTTTATATTTTTAAATAAAATTATGTAAAATATTTTACATTTTTCTTTTAAAACCCACATCATGCTATGGAGCAAATGAAAACTGCATCCAGATATTTTGCCATTGTGGTCATTCGTGCGATGTGTTAATGTCAGTATACAGTAGAATATACAGTATAAATAAAGTTTTCTCTCTACATCTCCTTGCTCTTGTGCATGTTAGTCAGATGTCAGGTACAGGAGTTGTGGGATATCAAAGAAAGACTGTGAGCAAGTGATGCAATAGAAGATATGGCACTAAATAAAGCGCTCTGGAGGGAAAGGACTTGTAGAGCAGATTTCATTCAATGGATTTAATGCAAGAAAGAAGAGTTGGGCTATCGGGTTATACCATACATTTTTACAATATTTTAAGGGAAAGTTTCTCAGTTATTTTTTAAAACATGACTTTTAAAAAACATTTGCCAAACGTTTTAGGGCATGCTATGAAGACCTGAGCACTCAAAGCAGACAATTTCAGACAAGCTTACAGAAAACCCAATATAAACAGTCCCTCCAGCTAGATTGAATTCATAATGTATCCTATTTCAATAAGGCTTTATACAAAAACTGCTATCAAAAGATGTTTATATATTGACAAAAAAGTGTCTTATTTTAAGCTCTGTTTTTACTAACATAGAACAAGATGTGAAGCACATACAAATATTTGTATTATATCATTCAATTCTTTTTTTTTTTAAATTACAGAAGTGCTCTTATGCTGACACATATGGAAGCTTTTAAGTTTGGAACAAGATGCATTCCGAATATTGAGTTAAAATGGATTGCTATAATAGGAATGCAGGCCAACCTATAATTATAGCATTTCAAGAGAGTTGTTATAACAGAGTATTTCTTCTTTCTGTTCATTCACAAGAACTGCAACATAACGTCAACAGATTGACAGGAATTGATGGCCACAATTTTCTGAAGTTAAAGCCAAAATTTAAAATTATGGGAGGGGGAGGATGTTAGTAGGTAAACAGAAAAATGATCCTGCATGCTTTTATAACATATTTGATACTATTTACTGTGATAATTCACAAAAACTATGCTTTGGTAGGTTATTGGTGCATGCCCGGCTATACGATGAGACCAAAAGGAACTGAGCATCAGCAGCTTACAAATCTACACCCTATTGAGAATTATTGCTCCTAAAACCATAATTTTAACAGGCATGTTTTGAATAAACACAATGTTGAGGTTTATACCTAAGAGAAGCGTTTGCAAGGTGGAATAAGAAAAAACAGTAGAAAATGGTTAAAATATTCTTTTGAATATATGTATTGTTTATTAAAAGTTCTCCTCTTATTTTTAAGATTCCCTGGATTAACTGAACCCTCTCTAGCTCATCCAGTGGCCCAAAAGCCTAGGTGCCCTTTCAGGGGCAGTTTGCAACCCAATAAATTCACCTTCTTTTATAAAAACTGTGTTTGTTCATTAAAGGCTACAAACTGCTACTGAAAGAGCAGCTTAAAAATACTGTCTCAAAAGTGCAAAAAAATGTAGCAGATTGTCAGACTGTAAAGTGAGGAACATCAGTCCCCATGTTACATAAAAACAATATTTTACAATAACTTAACTGACTCTTAAAGTGACTTTTCTTTCACATTTTTTTTTTTTTTTTTTTTTAAAAAGATTTCAGGGAGGAAGGGAGACAACCTAACAAAACCCACGAAACATTCCACCCTAATGCAATGTTGCAACCCAAATAAAGACTGTGTTAATTTATGAAAAACACAAACAGAGAAATTAATTGGAAAATGGCTATAAACTAAAGTAAGAAAAAGGGAGAAGTAAAATGCATGAGCAAAAAATAAATTTGGTTTAAAAAAAATTTTTTAAACTCAAATCTAAGATTTTTAGTAACATTGATAACACATACACCCTGCCGCCACTGTCCTCCATCAAATTTATGTTAACTCCACAGTGTCTCTTAAACAAATTAAAAGATTTTATAGTGTTTCTTATGTTGTAAATTAGTTGCTCTCCTTTCTTCATTTCATGTTGTAAGAAAACAAGTCATTTGTTTTAACTAAGTAGAATCCTGTACTTAATTTTGTATAGATTGATTGAAAAAAATGTCTACATAAAGGAATTTGTGTCACAAGTTCCACATTTTCCAACATAACATTATTATTAAGAATATCCAATTACTCACAATTTGGAATCTGCAAAAGATCGAACTAAACACTGGTCCTTTTTCACTGTGATGTCATCATTACAGCTGGGAGATATTACCTGAAGTTTCAAATAAAACACATTGCTTTCAAGAGTTACTATTCTTCCTGCTAAAAAAAAGTAAGACTGTAAATGCTTTCTGCTTTTTTTTATTGCTATTTTCAGTTCTACAAAAGGCAACAGAATTTAGGTGTTTATATACTGCTATTTATGTTATAAAATCTGGCAATCAACAACTTCATTAATACTTGCCCAAGAAGAAGCTGCCTAACTAGCACCATCATTGCAAATATTCATGTGACATTCCAGGAAGTTTCAATCATCTATCCCCTTAGATGTCAATAATAAAATGCAGGTGTACTCTGAAAAGCTAGTCTATAGATGGTATTTTAGAATTCTATGTTTATTCATTCAATAGTTTTTCAGATTAAACTTGTTCAGATTACAATTTTTTAAAATTCACCCACATACACAGTGCCATCTTCCCCTCATCCCAACTTCTAATCTTTCATGTTAAAGCTAGGATCTGACAGTCAAGCTTCCCTTTTTTCTGGTTTATGTATGATCTCCAATATTAAAGTTTCTGCATGTCGAACTTAATACTGTTGATAATGTGAACAAGAACCCCGGCATAGTAGTATTAACACTGTAGGATTAAATAGTAGTTTGGAAGGGGAGGAGAACACCCTTATTTTTATCACTAAAGTAAATACAACTCTGAAGATATGTAAAGAACACAAAGGTAAGGATTTTACAGTCTGTTTTTCAGCCATAGCTGCTTCTTAAAGTCTGGAGCAATGTTAGTAGTCACAGGCAAAATCCTGATTTCACTGAAATCAATTAGGAGTTTTTTCATTCATTTCAATGGCCCATGATTTCACACCAGATTAAATTCACAATTCCTACTTTTTGGTAAGCTAAGAGAACAATTTCTGGATCTCTGGCAATTACACCTCTCACTTAGACTGTTAAAACAAGTTTTGCATAATGAATGGCTAAAATGGAGCACTAGCCTACAGTCAAAATATGGAACAATATTTCATATTTGGATGAACAGACAGCAATTGTCCTGAAAGGGACACATACTGACAGGCTTTCAATAAATCTTGACATGCACCTCAGAAGTCGTCCATATCTACTTATTATGGTAAAATACACTGATAAGGTTATACTTGCAACAGAAAAACATACAGAATGTGTGTATACAATTAACCTTTCTTTCTACTTGCACCCGAGTCAGTTATTAAAATTAAGTTAACCCACTGTGACAGGTGATCTCTTTCCAGTTAGTTCCTGAAAAGCAGCACTAGGTAGCTAGAGATAATGCAGATTCATTCACCTACAGTAAATCTAACAAGGTAACATTACAGTCAGCGGGTAAAATGTCCCAACAACACTCTAATGGAGGTGTTTATAATAATGGTGTTCTTAATGTAAGAAGACAACCTGGACACACTTCACCGGTCAGTCAAAAACTACAAAAATATATTGCTAAAGCTTCCTTTCATGCACATCAGCAATCCTTTTGTGTTTTTGGGTTCTGTCAAATTTCTCCAATCTTAAATTAAAGATACTAAACACCACAACTATTTTACATTTCTCTGGAGTATGTCATTTGCAGTCAAATATTCCAAGTCAATTTATAAAATGAAAACACCCTAGCACCCAATTCATTCTGTTCACGCCACTGAACACTTACAGTACTTTAACTTTTTTTTAAAAAAAATATACTGCAATATGCAGAACATATTTATGCATTATATCTGGAAGTTTATATATTTTAAACAAAGAAAAAGGATTAAATTCCATTGTCGACTAATATAAGAATCAGGTTAAGAAATCTGGTTTTAAATTACCAATAGGTAGAAGTTCTAATAGAACTTATTTTGTTGGGAGATCAGTATTACAAAAAGATATTTTAACTATAACTTTATACTGCACAGAGCCATAAGCCTGATGCACGTTTTAACACTTCTGAGAATATATTTTTCCACTGTCCACATAAACCAAAAAAAAAAAAAACCCAAACAAAACCAAACCATCTATTTTGCTTAAAAAGGCTGCGAAAGGAGACCTGGAGTTTGATTGCTATCCCCCTAACTCTAAGTCTTGCTCCAGGAACTGTAAGGTCTGCAAGTAGTGTTGAGGAGGAATAAAGGGAGGAAGAAGCTATTGTGTGAAGCCACAAGAATAGGACTCTGCCAGAGATTTCAGAGCACGCTTTCTGACCTCCCCACTTCCAAATAAATAAACCCCCAAAAACAGTATTCTGAAGGCATAATACTGTGGATATTCTCATCATTTGTTACTTACCAAAGCCGGATACCAGTCAGTCTTCACAGAACAAGCAATTACACTCACAACTTTGCCAAGCAATTCATCATTAAGACGTCTCTTATCTTCATCTTCCTCTTCACTACTTTCTTCCTCTTTTTCATCTTCAGTGCTACACAATTAAAACATACAATATTTTAAACAGCCTTAGATTGAACACAAGAATTGTGAGGAAATACAACTCATAACCAGTTTTTTACTTCCAAAGGGGTAGCTGTGTTAGTGTTTGATTTACGAAGTTCTTGTTTGTTCACAATTTTATCTATTTATTATTTTGTACTGCACTAGCACCTAGGAGCCCAATCATGGAATAGGATCCATTGTGCTATGTCCTGTAAGAACACAAAACAAAGATTATCCCTGCTCTAAAGAACTTACAAACCTGAAAAATTGTATATGTACAATTTGACCAGTTTAAATGACTATCCAGGTTAAAAATCCTAGATTTACTCATATATCAACTCTTTATAAAGTTTAAAGGGATTATATTTTAAAGCAACCACTTGACAAAATGACTTGTTTTCAAATATATGCAGGAAATATAATACCTGCCAAAATAATTATGGATTCATCCCTCCTACATCACTCTTAGATGTTTAAGAACATATCCTGTTTGGTTTGCTCACATTGACATTTTAGGGCTATCGGGCTTTAGCAAAGAACAATAAAGGTAACAGAGTAGAACATCCAGGATTATGAAAACTCACACAGGAAGAGAAGATCGCCTTCCTCTGTTGGTTTTTTTTCCAATTACTGGAGTTCCAAAGTGCTCTGGATTTGTTAGTGGTAGCTGGTCAAGCGTCTGGAATAAGATGGGAAAAATAAGTCAACTTGGAATTCTTCCACCATTTAAAGGCTTTTACTTTCCAGCTTCAAGAAAGGTTAACATCTCCATACCTCACTTTCTGCAAAGTGTCTCTCACCCTTCAAGCACAATGAAGTTCGTCTCAATGTCCTCTCATCTCCATCATCAAAAACTAGAATGAAAAAGATAATGGCACAAGATTTGTAAATGTAACAAAATGGTCTGTTAGCTATCCAAAAACATAAGTTAAATCATCTTTCCAAATATGCCTCTGAAGACAAAGTTCTTCTTTGGTTCACAAATGGAAAGAAGTCTCATAGCCAAGATCTAGTCTAAAAGCAGCCAAATGTTCCAGCACATGGATTCAAAGTCACTGCAAAAAAACAGACTGTCAGCAGCAACAATCGCTCTTATCACTACACTATACTACTACAGACCACAGATACTGGATGCCTGCCAATTATCATTCTTAACCAACATCCCCAGCTGGGTTGAAACACCCAATTATTTCTGATATATGCTGGGCCAGTCTCCCAACTCTGTTTTTGTTGCCACGGGAAATTGGAAGCAGGCAACTGTCCATTTGTATATTCTGTGGTGAAATGTTGCTCGTGGGCAGAAAAATTCACATGGAAGTTTCTGCTACAACATAAAATACAGTGCTACAGATATGAGACAAACCAGAAGCCCATATGTGGTAGTCTGGCCATCTCTGTTCTAGTCCCTAATACATATTTTCGTCACTTCACAAAAATCACCTATAATCAGAAGCGAATCATCTAAATTTGTAACATATGGCTAAGAAGAGCCTAGAAAGTAACAGTGAAGCTGTTAAAAACCTGGACTCAGGTACACTGGCAGATAAATAAAGAACAGCTTGTGCTACTCCTAGTTATAGCCAGTCTTGTTATCCCATCCCCGTTAAAATAAAATTCACAACTTCTTCCAAAAGAGGGAATTTTACCTCAAAGGTAGTTTTTAAGACTACAGCTTAATATCTGTGCCAGTGTATATTTTAATTTAATTAAAATGCATAAATCACTGACAAGTCTAAAGTGGAACATACCCATTTTACATTCAGAGGACATGATCCTAAAAAATCAGATTCTCTGAGCAAATCCTTGCACATGTACAGACGCTCACTGATGACAAGAGGGACACTGCCCTGATCGAAGGGGTCCATGAGCATAGCTTCAACTGCAGGATATGCACTTTGTATTTACACTATTAGGAAGAGGTTGTCTATTCCATAGCCAATACAGTATTCCATACAATATACAATATTCCATAACCACACATGTTTGCTTCTTCAGTGCGATAACCATGGCTTCCCTTTGCAAAGAAAAATCTCTCAGGCCTAATACGAGTACAATATATTTGTGTCACTAGAAATTCAATATATTTACAGCAAGATATAAAGCAAAATTTGTAATTTAAATTATTCCTCCTTAATTCTAGTCTACCAACCAAAAAAAAAAAAGAAAAAAAAAAACCCATCATGTTCTAAGAGCCTAATTTAAGACTAGAAACTGCAGCAATAACTAGAAATAAAAGTGGACTATGTAAGCAATATCTTAGCCGACCTACTAAGCTTTAACACGTGTGTAACTGTAGTTTCCCAACTAAGCTACTTCGGTAGAGGTTATCCAATTGATTCAATTTGTTATACTTGTTCACACAAACTGCTATTAGTAGGCAATCCTTTTCTGTAATGACCCCCCGAATAATCTTTCCCAAATCTATTAAAATATAAAATCACTCAATGTAATTACAAAAGCTATATGATGTAGGCTTGCAAACATTGTTATTAACGTAATTTATTTGAAAAGTTTGAGTTTGATTACCTACTTTTTTCTGAAAAGCCGCCCTTACCTAGCTGGAGGCCCAGAGCTGCAGCGGTGACTGGCAGAGCCACTCCTGGGCCAGGCCCCTTCTGCCCTGAGCATGCTCTGTTTGAGCGTGCTCAGGGCGGGAGGTTTGAAACTCCCTAGCCTGGCCACAGCAGGACAGGGTGGAACAAGCCTCAGGTTCCGCCCGAGTCTGCCGCTTTGCTGGGCCCTGAAGGCTGCACAGAACATGCTCGCGGGCCGCGGGTTGTGTGCCCTCTGCACTAGATTCTACATGGAAGTCAAAATGCCGTAGAAGTAACCGTTTATCCAATATCTGGAAGTTACAATGTTAGAAAGAAAATCTCTCTCTAACACAGTGGTTCTCAACCTTTTGCTGGAAACAACACACTTGGTCACGATATGGTGCCCTAAAGGACACAACACTCCCACCCCCAAGGCCAAATCCAGCCCCTCTTAATCCCCCTGCCAAATCCAGACATTTCCCCAGCTCTCCATGGGTCATGACACAGTGGTTGAGAACCACTGCTCTACCAAGTTCTGATGTAGAAAAAAAAGGGAACTCCAAGTTCTACATAAGACATCACACACACAACTTTTATAGTATGTTGCTCATTAACCGTTTAATTAAGAATGCTTGTTTTCTTTGGAACTCATGCTAAACGTTCACAAAACAGAATATCTGTCGACTTTTAATATGCAAGACTGAAGCCAGATGACGGAGAAAGCTTCCATTTTATATTTTTAGGAGATAGTACAGGATGCTCAATTGTTTAAGGTTCTGCAACCATACAAAAGAAATTCTATTTCCTTCCTAAACATGTCTCACTAATCCTCCAATTAACTACTCAAGCTTTCATTTTATTGTGAAAACCAATAACATCCATCAAGAATAAAAAATCCTAAATGATTATATTCTGCTCCGTATTTAACAAGTACATAATACAGTATAGTGTATTTCATTAAAAAATTAAAAATAAAACCTTGTAGGCTGCTTGTGACCAAAAAAAATGACAACATGCTAAAGAGGTCTTTCCTCAGCTAGGACCAAACCTCTCATTGAGCACGTGGCCCAGAAACTCAATCAATCCATATTTCCTTCTAATAGGACAGTGAAGTGTTACTAAAATGAATACATCTGTCTTAGAATATCATATTTCTCTTTCATGGACAGAAGGGCAAATCTTCTCCCATACTCTTATGAGTAGAAGACGTGAGGATAATAAGGAGAGCCAAATCATCCTTCCCCGCCCCCCGATCTTTTCTACTGCCTCTATACGCTTCCTACCCAAATACCTCCTTTCATGACAAACCAGAACCAAGACAAGACTCTCTTGCCTAATGCCTTGCAAGGCCTAGCAACCACCACTTCTGCAAACCTTGGTGCCACCTACAAAAGCGACTCCTTCTCACGCAGTTGTTTCGTCTCTTATGAAAGGGAGGGCGCCATATTGTACAGGCTGCTGGGGGTGGGGAGACGGAGTGAGCAGGCGCTAAGACAGTCAGTAATGACAGCAGATGAAATATAGTGGGGCTAAAAAAGTCAAGACACTTCCACATTACCCTCTGCAAAATGAAGAAAAGGGTAGTAACGAGAACCACTACCTCTGAAGGGATAAAATTCTTTGTCCAGCACTCCTTTTCCTCAGCTCCCTTCCATACATGCGCCAGCTGGAGCAGCTAGCTCTGCCCTTCATAAAGGAACGGTGGAGGAATATGAATTGGAAGCCCCACTTCTGGAACTCTATCAGGCCAAGCAATTGCCATTAGAGTTAAGCAAGAGTGGGGAGAAAATGTGTCTGTTTAGCCCCTATGTGGGATTCTCTTACCTGGAAGCAGAGGATACATATGGATATTGATCGATCATCTATATTATATATCTATCAATATCAGTATATCTATATTGATTGATCTATATTGGCCTCTGGCTAGATAGGTGTGTGGCAGAATTTTTCAAGAACAATTTATTGCGGAAGTCAACTGGCACACCATGCCTCCCCAGCAAGGGCATAGCTAGCCACTTCTGACGTTAAGGAGTGGTGCATCTCATGGGTTTTTGTTTTTCCATACTGCTTCCATTGGAAGGGCAGATTTATACAGGTTTCTTTGTTTTTAAATTTTTACTTAAGACTTAAGTCTTCAACCTTTTTCGGATCAGTGCCCAGTTTTTAAATATTTTCACATTTGCAGTAAGTTTACTGCCCACCTACATAAATTGTTACTTTTTATAAACTGCCACTGTCATTAAATTAATTTTTACATTGTCGTACTGTTAATCATTAATTACAATTTTCCATTTATTTAAATTTTAAACTCAGATATTTTAAATTGAATGAAATTTGTTTGATAGCCTCACAAAATGTATTCATTATTCATACAAACTTTTTATAAATTATAGCCGGATGAGCATGGCCATTATCTCCTTCCTGCATTTCTGTAGCGCCCACCAAAAAAACAAACAAACAAAAATAATAAAAAGCCCACTAGTGGGCGGTATCGCCCAGGTTGAAGACCACTGACTTAAGACATTACAGATATAGTGGGCCAAATTCTCTGCTGGTGTAGCACTGCAGATGTAACTGGAATTATACCATCCGAGAGTTTGGACTAGTATCCTTAATTATACAAATGTAATCTATTTATAAAAAAAACAAAGGGTCTAGTATACATTACTTTAACATTTAAATTTCTATTTTCTTTGTATTAATAAAAACAGATGCAAGAGTTAAATTGCAGACTTTCCTATTTTGTTCCAGGTCTGCAAGTAGTGAAACTTACAGGATAGTCTTGGTATGCATCTTTTTAAGCTCTTTTGCCAGGCCCATTACCATGGGATCAAAGTGCCACTGAGCCAGCAAAACAGTTGCAGGCTGGGGCCTTGATCTGTTGTGGGGCCTTGATCTGTACTCTGAAAAGGCTATTTTAAACTTTTGAGATACATTAAATAAAATGTCATTTTTAGGAAAGGCTTTCAGCTGAAGAATGCTGCATGTGAAGTAGATTATAGAAAGTGGAGAGATTAAAATCACAACTATTTAGTTTAGAGAAAACAGTGAGGGGATACGGTAAAAGCAGGGGGGTATTTGTTTGTAAGGAATTCAGAAGGCCAGATATGAGTTTCTGTTTACCTTTTACTGTAATGCGTAACTGAAAGGGCACTTGCAATCAAAATGCAGTGAATTCAGAAGTGATAAAATTAAAGACTCTTATGCAATATAATTAACCCATGGAACTTGTTATTGCAGGGTATTTTTTTGGCCTGTAATTTAGTAAGACTCAGTGGAATCTTGGCTATTATATATAAATAAGAATAACTTTCTGCAGTACAGGGGTTATTCCTTCTTTACTGTGTGACCTGATCAGCAACTGGAGTAGGAAAAAATCTCTTTCCATTGTATAGCATCGAACGTTTTGGTCCATTCCCGGAAATTGCGTGTTTACCTCTAGGTTGTCCATCTGTGGTCTCGATTATATGAGCCATTGGTCTGAGCCACAAAAAATCCTTCTCTGGAGTACCTGTCTTTGTGGGCTAGCATTCTTTGTTTATTCTTGTTTGTGGAATGATCCGTGAATTTTTATATTTACATAAACTCCTATGGTAGCAAAGAAAATCCCTTATTTTGCCTCAGAGTAATTTAATGTGACTTTTTTAAAAAAAATCCTTTTCTGCCACCAGCTCAAAAAAAGGAAATTAAAAAAAAAAACCAAAAAAAACCCAAAAAACCACACTGTTTGTCATGTCTCCAGTAGTATTTTAAAGGATTCTGTAAGTTTCAGTAATGTTTTGGGACACTATTTCCCTCCAATTTGCAGTTAGGTAAGGTGTTTTAAAATAGTCTTGTAATAACTATCTAAAAACATCCTCTTTATTGTTTAGCAGCCTTATGTGAAGATAGCTATAGGTTAGAATATAGCAGGACCTCATACTGTTTTGTTTAATTTGTTTACATATATTTGTAGTCATATTACTTGAACATGAACTGTTCTATTAGTTTGAAAAACCTTCAGTCCTTGGTATTTAGAAACAGAATAAAATGGAGCTTGAATTTGGGGCTTTAATTAAACTGAAGGGGTCATGCATTCTTAAGCCTGCCATGTATGGCTATTGAGCGGGAGAGCATGTATGGGATACAGTGGATATTGATCGGGAGAGACTATTGGAGAGGAAGCAACATCTTGAGCAGGGGTTCTCAACCTTCTGCAGGTTGTGACATACTTGGTGGCATAGCACGACCCTACACCAGCCCACCCCACCCAGGCCAAATCCACCCAGCTCCCCAGCTCTTCGGGACACGCTTACCACTGTGTAGCGATGTAGTAATGTGTCCAGACAATGGTTGAGAACCACGGGTCTAGACAATACTCTGGCAAGAAGCCTTCTCCTCCAATACAGGGCTGAGAAGAGGGATGTTGGTGGGATTTCTTCTAAGTTTTTGCCCACTATTCAGAATTTCACTCCTCTTATGGGCTGCTGACTGGAAGCTACAATATGAAGCCCCTTCTTACACCTTACCAAAGCTTTCTGGCTGTTGTGAGAGTCCCTGGTATGCTGCGATATGCGTATTTCTCTATGGAGTCCTCCTTCAGAATTGCACTGAACCTACTCTCAAGCAACAAGAGTGAAACAGGTAAGACTTATACCAGTTTCATTTCTTACCAACAAGTTCTAATAAACAGCAATAAAAGACACTGGTCAGTTTTTAAATCTGTAGACACTTCAGAAAGCAAAGTCAGCAACAGAACTGCATGTCTGCAGATGTATTATAAGAAAACAGTAATGCACAGGTTTTCATTACCTTTTATTTGCAACTGTAAGGGCTAGAAATCTTTTTTCTCTCTAATGAAAGCTTAGGCAGATAGATATTCTAGAAATGGATTAATCTGGTCCCACTATTTAACAGGAAAAATTTCCTATTCACAACTAGTGAATAAGTTTTTCAAGCCAGGATGATAGTAACATTATTGTGGCAGGCATTTCTGCACTTCTAGGCCTTCTGGGAGACCAGTCCTGATCATAGTAATGACCCTGAGAGTACAGTAGTTATTTCCTTGATTTATGACTGCAGTTTTCAGTTAATTGTATGAGATTTAAAAAAAAAGTTCTAAGAACTCTCACCACAACTGTGAAGAAGCTAACCAGTGAATACAAAGAAAACAACCAACCATGTGATAAATTCTGTTTAACAAGGCAAGGCAGCCTTGCATGAGACATGTCCGGGAAGACTGACCATTGATATAGAACCTGCTCTCAGATTTCAAATCCAACAAGTTACGTTACTGTTACCCAATGCAAGGAAGGATGCAGTCTACACTCCACAACCAGTCAACATTTTAATATCATTTCTCTCCTCTTCCATTAAAAAAGCCATCACTGTAGCAAAAGTAGGTACTGATAGTAATAGAAAATAACATCCTACCTTTTTGTTGTTCCAATACGTAATGTGCATTCGTTTTCAGTAACTGATTGACAAAGTCACAATTTGAGACCTTTCTAAATGCTTTAACTACCTAACAATGGCATTTTAAGATTAAATCCATTTTTATTAGAAAAATGTATATTCTTATTTCTTCACCTCCAGAGGCAATACTGATGGGTCAAAGATAGTTGCTGAATGCAAACCTGGGGCTCTCCTCAGTATCAAGCAGACTCTATAAGTAAGTTTTTATTAATAGCAAATGAAGGTCTACATTTCACTAGTCTACACACAGAAAAAGGGAACAAAATTCCAGAGAGCAGAGAAGCCATAAATGTGAAAAAGCTGGACTTCTTTGAGACTGCCAGGCCACTGTCAACTTAAACAAAAATATAATTTCAGTCTGAAATTATTTTCACTTGGATGGCATTCGTAACAGTAGTAAAATAACTGTAATAGAGAGGAAAACAAACAGTCTTTAAAAGTGCCACAGGACTCTAACAGATTTATTTATTGCATGAGCTTTTGTGGGAGAAAATCCCACTTCATCAGACGAAGTGGGATTTTCTCCCACAAAAGCACATGCGATAAATAAATCTGTTAGTCTTTAAAAGTGCCACAGGACTCTGTTTGTTTTCCTGCAATAGACTAACAGGGCTACCCCTTTGGATCTGTAATAGAGAGATAAGTGGAAAAAAAAACTCTCTCCCCCACTGTGTACTTTGCCTGTTCAAAAGCATTTTCCATAACTGAGTGTTTCACCATTTCCCCTTCATGCTCAGTCACAATCCCCAAACAAACATCCCCAAAATTGTAAGTTTATAACCAGTTAGAGGAACTACCAACTTTATTGGTTACAAATAATATGGACACTGGGTGAATTAAAGAAGCTTTCCTGACATCATAGTTTTGTTTGTCTAGCTACGTGCTGCTAACCATTTGTAAAAATGCAAGCTGGCCAAATCTGTGCAATTTTCCCATAGTCCATTAATAGGGTTTACAATACCTGGATGACATACACACATGACAATACATTTGGGATCTCTCACCAAGAAGGCTACCGGGAAGGAGGACTGATCAAACTAGGTTAGAAGACAGACACAGCCATGGCTTTTAACATGAAAATACTTAGCTGACTATGGCTATGCTAATAATTTTAATCATGCTCTGCCTGGACACAAACCACTGAGTACCAATCACGCCACAACAGTTGATTTGAAGTAGGAGTTGTGGTGCGGGTGGAACACTAGGCCTAAGTCAGTTTCCCCTGTTAGTATGCGTCTTTCACATAGCATTAAAAGAAAAAAAAATGTAAAGATGGGTAAATGTGAACATAAATCTAAAGAGTTAGCAGGACGTCACAGGGCCTGTTTAGTACCTGAAACTATTTTGAACTGTTTTGGAGAATGACTTAGTTTTCAAGTTGACTGTGTCCTTATAATATGTGGAAGATGTGAACTAGATAATTATGATCTGCTTTTCTGTAATGTACCCTAAAAGGTGGGATAACCATACTTTATCATGGCCAAGACAGAAATCTGCATGTGCTTGATTTGGATGCATTATGCATAGTTGGAAGAAGAGAGAAGAATATAAGCATTTTTAATTCAATGGTTTCCTAACAGATTAAGACAAACTATAAAAGGAGAAAAATGACTGCCTTTACGTGAAGTGCTTCAGATAAAGCCCGAAGCCCACAGCTGCCACAACCCAATAATTTATATTCTCTTCTACTCTGGACTGCATAAAAGGCCCTAACTTTGGAGGGAAAAATACTGCAGAAAATTTCTATCAATGCATATCTTTCTCACTGAAGATGGAAGGCAGAAAAAGAAAAGATAGCAGTAGCACTGAGATCATTGAAAAACCAAACAAACAAAGAAACAAGCCAACATCCTGCCTTCCCCTCCATGCCATTTCACTGCAAAAACCAAACCAACCATACAACCCTCACTTACTAGAAGGGGTAGGAAAAGCAAGGTAAGAGGTGTGATGCTTTTTTTGATTTAAAAAATTCTCTATATGTTGTACTTTAAAAAACAAAAAACCAAACAACCAAAGAAACAAAAACTTAAGAAATCTAGGCGTACAGATTGTTAAATTTTCTTGAGAATTCTGTCACTCGAAAGGTGTATTCACAGATGGAGAATTGGGGGTTTTTTTTAATGGGCAACCCAGAACACTCTGTCCCTCTACTTCTTAGTACAAAAAGCCTACTATAAAAGTTCCCCATCTTCAAAACATTGACGAAGTGGGATTTTCTCCCATGAAAGCTCACGCGATAAATACATTTGTTAGTCTTTACAAATGATGCATGACTCCTCGTTAGCAATAGTTCAGTTGCTTGTGCAATGGCTGCAATTACTGCTTCTCATAAGAGGGATTTATCTGGAGACTCAAGCCACTTCCAAAACTTAAGTTTACAGAAGTAACACAAGACATCCAGAGTAAGGAACGTGTAGACTTTTCCCACTTTCTCACCTGCTGGAACTCGGGTTACGTACCTGGGCACTGAGAAAAGGAGAGGAAGGACACAGAAAGACACCCCAATGAGTATTTCTTGAAAGAGAGCTAAAGGCCAAACATGAATAACTCAATGGACCACGCATAAGAGCATACCCTGTAAGCAAGCCAACACCAGTCAGGGTGAGTACAAAGGCATTTCACTGAGGTCTATGGACAAGAAATAAGTAGTCTTTCATACCAAGCCCGTGCTTTTAACTTCAGTTACTATTTCAAATTTACAGAAACATCATAATTATCGCAATTTTGCCACTGGCAGCTTTTTCAAAACACCTATAGAACTGTAGTGAGTTTTATTTATCCTCATGATTAACATCATTTCAGAGGCCTAGTTCAATATTTAATATTCAAGTTAATATTGGAAACTCTGTCGATGAAACACACTATAAGAAAAACAGTTCTAAAATGGCATGGATGAAAACAGTTCTGATAGATTTAAATAGTTTTCAACCTATGTAATTTTTCCCTGGTGATATTATGCAGCATACACCGAGCCTATAAGTCCTCTTTCAAAAAACCACAATACTACTGCATCGAATTTCTCATCCTCTAAAATGAGCTATTTAAAAATTAAATGTAGCCGTTTGTTTTTCAAGGTACTGGAAATGCTACCACTTCATTAGGATGAGACTGAGGAGTGACAGTAAAAGGTTGGATTGCAAAAGAGATGTTTTCTAGAGCCTGTTAAACTTTTATTCCAGATCTCTTCTATATTTACCCCCCCACCCCACCACCTTATCTATCTTTGCTGTGCCACCATTACTAGATCAGGATTTTGGTGCAAATGTCAAGAACAATGAAAATAAAGCTTCATTTGATCATTTCTAAACCATCTTTTAATCTATTTAGAGCAGAACAGTATCGAACCATTCTATTCGCTGAGGGAATTATTTCTAAAAGGTGCTTTATCTTCATTGTTGTAATATCTATATCGAGATCCCTAACCAGAGGTGGTGGCAACAAAGTAGTCTAGTCTACCAAGACAGAGACTATGGCTGGAACATAGTGAGCTTTTTAAGCATGAATTGGCTCACTTTACAACACTGGGCAAGTAATTTAGGCCAAAATTGTTTCAACTATCCACTATTTTTTTTAATTGGGTGTCAATCTGTATATTGAACCAGATTTTCAAATGCGTTGAGAACAGCAATCCTAAAGGCAGACACTAGGTGTCTCAAAACAAGCCCCCCCCCCCCCCCCCCCCAAAAAAGATATACCAGGTTGATGGACGCTTCACAATTTTTATCTTAATCATTGTCTCTTATCAGCTGAGCTGTTCTTTCAAAAGCCGACCCTTGTAAGTGTTGTCAGATCATTGGAGAAATGATTGCTTTTCCCAGTCTGATCTCTTAAATGCCAAGACAATTTCAATACAAATTTCCCACAGTGCCCTACCACTGAAACCTGGCCAAGACCTGGTAGGGACTCAAAGGGAACAGGTTTTTGGTCCCCATGTCTATTCAATTCTTGGTGTCTCTGTTTAAACAGAGTGCTAACGCAACAAGTTCCAAAGGGGTAGCTGTATTAGTCTAGTCCAGCAAAACAAACATGGAGCCTGGCAGCGCTTTTAAAGGCTAACAAATTTATTTATCACATGGGCTTACGTGGGAGAAAATCCCACTTCAAATGTGTGGCCCCATCTTTAGGCATCTGACGAAGTGGGATTTTCTCCCACAAAAGCTCATGTGATAAATAAATTTGTTAGTCTTTAAGAGTGCCCTGGGACTCCTTGTTTCTAAAGCAACACAAGGGCTAAACATTATAGCTTAATATCATTAACTAGGAAACTGAGTCCAACTCAAGTGTACAGAAGCTCCTGTACAGCCATCTTTTCATCACTACCATCCCAAGTTGGATTGGAACTGGTGACTTAAGAGATGAAAAGTTGTGTATCATTACTATTTGCTTGAGCTTCAAAGTTCCCCTATTTTTAAATGGTAAACGATTTACTTTATTAAAAATCAACACTTCACAATGTATGCACTTTGATCAACTTTACCTCTGCTTTGCAAACTGACAAATGCATATCCTCTCTGTCACGTATTATTGTATACTCACAAAAGTGCATTTAGATGGTGTGTAGTCAAGAGCACATAATTAAACAAACTGCAAGTGCATTAAGCTTAAAATCTACAGCTCTTTTACAGCCTTATTAGATACATAAAGAATTATAGAACACTAAATTCAAGTATAACATATCACTAAGTATTAAAAGGGGAAGAGTTCTGAATTATGCCAAACCACTAATATTTTTGTAGATTTATGTTTAAAGCAACAAGTTTAGGATTTAAGAAGGAGTTAAACTTTCACTGCAGGAAAACCTAAATAAGAATTTATACTCTGTAGGCAATATATGAATTTGCTATACTCTACCTGGTAAGTCCTCCCTTGTCCACATTTATTTAAAGCAGCAAGCAGTATAAATATTTAAATAAAATCACTTGCATATATTTAAATATACAATTCCATGAGTCTGTTTGAAGCGTTCCACATTCATACATGCATAAAAAGGAAAGGATCATACCATGTATGCTCAGTATGATGCAAGTGTTCAGCGACTTGTTAACACTAAGTAAAATTTCTTTAAAAACAAGACAATTCCTGTATTCCCTATTCAAAACTATCTGCACATCATAGTAAATTTTTGACATTTGAGTTGTCATATCCAAGAATCTGAAAGCACTCATAAGCAAAAGTCATCTGCAGAATCTGACAGCTGAAAACTCCTTTCCCCTTTATATCAACTAATTCTGCTAAGCTTTTTTTTTGGTGGGAGAATAGGAGGCACACAATAAGGGCTGGTATTTGCAAGGGTATTTAATTTGAGTTAGTACTGTATTATTTGATTGGCATCTCTAGGCGGTTATTTTCAAACTTGTATTCTTCTGCAGTTAAGATGAAACATAGTTACAGCTCAAAATGAAGTTTTTATTAAATCAATCAAAAATAAGAATTTAGAACAGAAATATCAACTGACTAACAAACACTGTCCTCGCAACAGTGTATTTCTTCTTCCTTCAATACTGGAATGAAAATATCTAAGCCAAAAAAAATCCAAATGAAAGTCAGCAGAGTCCTTTGCCTGCTATGCTGCATCACATTATTGCATTGAATTGAGGAATACGTCTCTAGTTCCCACAATTTAGGACTTTTTAATTATCACTCCTTCCCCCACACAAACATGCATATAGTGAATTATATCAGCTTATGCTACACTCCTGAAGCAGAAAACAAATAGCAGTGGCTATGGTCAACTTAATTAATTGGATCAGATCCATAGGTTCACAATAATATTACCATGAAATACTAAATCATGGCTATCTAGAGTCCTATCCTGCTCCCTGTAAGTCAACATGAAAACTCCTGCTTCTTTCAATGCAAACCAAATTGAGCCTAAACCATCGCTTCTTTATCTCCCAAAGAAAAGTACTGCATTAATAAAGGTAACAAACACCTGAATGCTATACTATAAACTCTATTTCAAAATTCCTCGGTATTCTGTTAAAAGTATTTCAATAATCTCATCACCACTACTGCAAAAGTTAACAGACAAGAAAATGGGACCTGGGAATTTAAACATTCAAGAATTTATTTCAAAAGCAATACACAGGTAACACGTACAAGTTCTATTAAGATTAAAAAAAGAGGTGACTACCACCACTCATGCAACTCTGGAAATACAACCCTCACTATCCCCAGTTTTTCTGGGGGAGGCAGGCACACAATAAGGCCTGGTATTTGCAAGGATATTTAATTTGAGTTAGTACTGTATTATTTGATTGGCATCTCTATGCGGTTATTTTCTCATTTCAGGGAAGTTTATCCTGTTACATGCCATTATACTTTTAATGCTGTGTCAGACTAATAGGGACCAAATTGTGCATTTTTTTATTAAATAATCCAAAATAAATAAGGTTCTCTCTACAAGCCATAAATAAGTTCACTGATGTCACGTTTTATTGAATCTTTATTCCATGCGACTTGTCATGATTTTACTGCACTTACTTCCAATGATGTTACCTATCCCTAAAATGAAAGCAAATCCTCCTTCTACCTGTTCTTTTAGCATTTAGTTCCTTTAAAGAAATACAGTATGATCAAGATGACATGTTCCAGAGGCACGAAAACTTGTGATAAATAATTTTAGTCTTTAAAAGTGCCACAGGACTACTTATTTTATTATCAAGATGAAATCTAATAATTCCAAACATTATTATAATTTCAAGGTGCTACACTCTAGTCCTTTAGAAATGTTTTTCTCTATGGGGTTGCTTTTTGTAAAATACCCACCATGTAAACAGAGGAAAATGTCTGAGTATAAAGGGGAACAATTAAAATTCTATATGTAGAAAGTCCTAAAAGCACATATAACCAAACTAGAAATAAACAGAACATCTTTTTTCAGTTCTCTCTGAAGTCACTTGTTACAACAGTAGGTAACAAAATTTTCAGACAGCAGTAGGATTTAAGTATATCCTTTCAAAAAAATCAAGCAATTTTGTCTTCCAAGAAGTGAAACTGTCTCAATATGCATCTATTTGATGAACTGAGACTTGATCATACAAGCAAGGTACCAGAATCCTAGGCTTTTCTACTGTGCTCCTAACTATAATATCTGAACTCCAGAGTATGAATTTATCGTTACAACACCTGTGAAGAAGAGGTCAGTGTAAGATTGAAAACCTCTCTCTCACCAACAGATGTAAATCCAATAAAAGATATTACCTCACCCACCTCATCCCTTGAGCACTTATCTAAAGCATGCATTGATTGTTTTCTTAGTTGTAAAATGAAGATGATAAACACACAGACTTAAGTGATTTGCCAAAGGCCACAGCAAAAGTCTAACAGAGGCAGATCTCAAGTCCCTGTCCTGCACCATAATTAGAAAAGACAGGTTAAACCAATGGAAAAAAATACATGATACCAAAACTAAAAAGAAAAAACCCACCCTGAAGTTGCATGGCTACTCACCTACAGTGTACCAGCTGGCATCTGTCAACTTGTTGATTATAGCTTCTTGAAAGGATCCATCAGGCATCTTGGTTTCAACAATTGCCCCAACCTGTTATACAAGACACTTCAAAATTATTATACCATATGTACTTCTCGTCCCAGATTCATACACTAGAGGTACAAAATACCAATTCCTCCAGGGACGTTTGGTGGGGGGGGTGGAAGAAACTAATTTAAGTTTCACTACCTCGTGAAATGCACGCATTGGTTACAAAGCCTCCAAAGTGAAAAATCATTAGCCAAACTACATTTTATTCTGACTTGGTCTAAGTTAGCAGTGGAGGGGAAAGGGCAGTGAAATTATCTTACTGGGACCACGACTGTGATTTTTGACATGGTTAACATTTTTCATTAAAAAAACTGTAATAAAATACCACAAGAGAGGTGCAGGAAAACCAGGATGTCATGGAACAGAAGAGAGAGTAGTGGGGGTGGACAGTGAACCCACACCACACACTGTCCACAGCAGTGGTTCCTGTCCTACAAGGCTGGGCTTAGCTCCCTGCAGAGTGTTGCAGGTTGTCACAGTGTCAGTCAAATTTGGGCCTCTGTCTCCATATGCATGGGGGGGATGCGCCAAACCTGAGCGGAGCTGTGACCATATAGGCCATCTTGCAAAGCGGAAAGGTGCACTGTTGTGGTAATCACAGACTTTATTTATGTTCATAGTAATCATGAATACAGAAATCTAAACCACTAATCAAACATTTTAGCAGGATTAGTAGTGGTATGTGTGTCTATAATACAAGAAAAAAAACAAGGCTTTGTTATTAGAAACATTTACTCTTTCAATTCAAACATCAAGTAGAAGACTCTGACTACAGCATGTACCAGCGCCTTTGAGGTAGCAGCAGAGGAGGAAAAGGAAAAACCCCAAGCAAACAAATGAGTACTACCTAACATAAGGCCATTTTTGCACTGAGTATTTTGTATTAGTCAATTGTTTTAACAGTTCCTGAGTGAAATGAATATACAACTGTTTTGGAATATGCATACAGCAATCCTGTTTACTCCTGTCTAATTTTTGTATTTTGCTCAACACAGCTGACCTTTTTAGAGAAAGTCTTGCCTGAAATAACATTTCCATACACATGTATGTTAAAGGTATTGGGTAAACATCATTTGAAAATTAAAATATTAGTTAACAAGAATAATTACTCATTATGGGCCTGATCCAAAATCCATGGTAGCCAATGCAAGTTTTTCCATTAAGTTCAAAGGACTTTGAATTGGATGTTCATTGATATGGTGTCCAAATTTAAAATAAATAAAATTTAATTACACATTTGAAAAACATGCTGCATACATACTCTTAAAGGTCCTTTGACTTGGTCATCTTGAACTAACTGAGTTGAGTTGTCCTGTTTCAGGATCACCTGAAAAAAATTTTATAAGCCGACATATACGTTTTACTTTCATTCTACCAAAAAGTATGTACAACAGTCCCAATGACAACACTTAAAAAGTTAGAAAATAATATAACCTTTATCTACCAAAATCTAACATTTAATATAAACAATGTGATAGAGTTTGAATTTACAAAGGGCCCATCTGAATTATCAATCAACTAATTATCACGCATTCTATACCCAACCTGATCAATCAGTTAGCAGTAAAAAGACATCTCACCTAAATCATACCAAGAAACAAATGTATTTTTTTTATACAATAATGGGGTTGAACAACACCACAATACTGGGTTTACCTGCAATGGGCCACTAAACTACAGATTTCAGCTATATTTCTCTCTTCACATCAACTGTAGCATCACTATTAACAAAGCCCCTGTATTTCCAGGGCAGAGAATTACAGAATCCACTCTTTCCAGCAGCTGTGATCCAGAATCTAAGGGCTTGTCTACATGGTAACAGGACCTAAAATAACTAAAATCAGTTGTAATTCACACCTTTAGTTATTTTGGTGCAAGTTAGTATGTGGACATTCTTTTGAGTGCCCACACACAGACTTCCACACTAACAGTGTGAATTTAAACCAACTGAGTTTTTTGTTTGTTTGTTTTTTTTAATTCCAGTTACTGTGAATATGAGCCCTAAATTTTAATTCCACAAAAATTATGCTTTCAGCCCTAATAGTTGTGAAGGCAACCTTGAAAATATGGACTGAAAGTAAACTGATGCAGTGATGTTTGCCAAAGCCTGCAGAGAGACTGCAAATAGGAACTCCCAAAGATGTAAACGCAGTCATTCATTTCCACAAATTAATGCTGAAATTTAAAAATGAATTAGATGTCAAAATTCATAATTATTTTACTGCTGATGATTTTAATAGAAACATCTAGCTAATATGTTTATCCTACTATTCCAAAATGCTTTGCCACTGCTCTGCAGGGAATTAGTCACAACTGTTTGCTCTCCATCTATCAAAATCTCCAAGTTCCTCCCAAAAACTTCTACAATATAGCTATTCTTTGTTGATATAGAAATCCATATCACATTAAAAAAAATGAACATGCAGACATAAAATAAACTATAGCTAATATTAAAACTGACATGGAGTTACTGTACAGGTTGTATTATTGATTTTTATTTATTTATTTATTTATTTATGGTACATACAGGCACACCCTTGTGCTTCTGAAAAACCCTACTGAACTCAGTGGGACTTGGCATAGACACAAGATGTGCCCACACACACCTAAATGCAAGATCAGGCTTAACTAATTTAAAATGTCAATTTTTAAAATGTAAATGAGATAATGGAATAATTTTGAGTCTGTCACAGCAATTGGAAGAGATCCCAGGGACTGTATAGTGGAGTACACAGGGCCTTGACTATGAGTGAAGGGGGAACAAAATCTCACTCCTCAAAATGGGCTAAATAGTTTGTGGATCAGTAGAACCAGGCTCAGGACCATGGGAAACAGCCATCAGACCAAGAAAGTGGAATCCATGGCATTCTACAACAATACTCATATTCAAGCAGATAAAGTTCCACCAAAAGCCCATAATTTGCCTGTTGGTGACAAGGTAGGAAGAGATTGGCTTTAAAATTCAGAGAAGATATTCTGATAAAAAGTGATGAGGTCCATATATAAAAAAAATATAAATCAAAGTTCAAAAGCACCTGGAAACTGAGATGTGGACTAAAAAAAAGCACACAAAAAACTGATTTCATCTAGTTTTTGTTATTGTAACAGCTCATATACAGTGTCCTAAATGCCAAGCTAGAAGGTAGGAAGTGGGAAGACTTTGAAAGAACAAAGTGCTAAGTAAATTTTTCGATCTACTTTGAATGCTACGCCAACATGTTTGTTTGAACAGTTTCATGCTTGTAGTCCATCTTTTATAAAAGTGCTAAAAATAAAAAAATAAAAAAAAATGAAAAAAGCAATTTAAAAGAAATGCCAAAACAAAAAACGAAGTTTCCTCCTGTATCAATGTACACTAAACATCAGCAAAACCCTTATGTAGGAAAGGCATTGCATGGAAATTTCATATAGCTAGAACTCGCTGCTTTGAAACAAATGTAAACAAAATGTTTTAAAACTAACACACATCTCATGGATAACTCTGAAAAAATTATGGAAATATTTTTCATCTCCTCTTTACTTCCTAATTATAAAAGACTGAGTATGTCTGTATGATATAGAATCATTGCTTCTGAAAAAAATTTCTGCTGTTTCTTATTGCTCACCTAAAGCCATAATCCTTGATTATGGCATCAACATTAATTGCTATGGAACTGATGAAGTCAGAAATATAAGTGCAAATGAGAACTAAGTAGCAAGAGCAGATAAACTTATTTAAAAGAACTATATTTATGCTTGTACCCTGAGAAGAAAAACAATATCTAATCACAACATACATAACTGCACAAATATAGAACTTCCAAAAAGTGTCTACAGTTCTGTATAACCATAAAATTACTGTATAAAATTACTGTAAGGGGTATGATTTTTCCCTGACAACTCTTTTAATATTAACATCAGTAAGTTTTCTAATAAAAAAAGCAATCATAGCAGTAGCACAAATGTTAAATCTCACCTTGACTTTCACCAGCCTTTTCACTGTCTTAATCTTTGCCTCACAAAAGGCACCACGGTACTTGGCACTGACATCCGTCCCCACTGTCAGGTAGGCAGGCTCGTCTGCTGCCTAACAAAGGAGAATACATTTGAACACGGTTTAGTCTCATATTTTACAAAAAAGTGTATTTTGTTTAAAAAAATACTATCTTTTATTGCTACATATATTCAAACATACATCCAAAGTTTTAGCCCTAATGACCATTTCTTAATCAGATCATAAAGGATGACTTATGCTCCTTCCCAATACTGTGGACACCCCAATCTTTCTATACAAGAAGATCTGATGTATGCTAAAATCTAGCTGGTCAACTCTGTAATAATACTGGGCCTTGATCTTGCTCCATTTAAATACCTGGAGTACACCAAATTTTTTTCCAAATATACACATTTTTACTAAGGTGCTGTGCATGACATTTTAACTATATTTAAAGTTTCATTAAAAAGGAATTGTTTCTAAACAAAACATTAAAAAGATGAGTACATTGATACTGTTTCAACAGTTGTCAAGATTATTTATGAACAATATCAGTAACTGGAACAAAGCAATTACAACCAAACACTAGAGAAAAGTGAATGGTACAGATTTTTCCTACTTAATTATGTTTATGTCCCCATTTTGCAAGAATGTAGAAACACAATTTAAAATAGCAAAATTTTTTAAAAAGCAACTGATGAAAAATAAATGAGAATGAGCCCATGGCTCTGGTCTGTAGAAAAATTCTCTATCATACACAAATCCTTATGATCCAAAGAAATAAACCAGCTTTGCCAGTAAATATCAGCATATTGGGCTGGCTATGTAGTTTACATCATACTCAGTCTACAGATACTTTTTGTGCTTCAGGAATGTTGACCCCCAATTTTACTGCCTGACTGTCTCAGATATAGCAGTTCAATAACCTCAAAGAGACCTGAAGCATAAGCTTAAAGAGGGGAAAAGATCCATATAAAGAAGAAAATAATTTGAGTACATTGCCATAAACAGTACAAAACAAAAATGACAACTTGAAAGGAGCTTTATCTCTAACAGTTTCGATTTCAAAATATATACAATAACTATGACTGATGATTCCCTTATGTACTGAAAAGCGTCTTAAATTTCTCGTTTCAATTAAAAAAAAGTGTTCTATGGGTTTTGCGACATAAGTTTTTCTGAAGAAAATATAGTAAGAGATTTACAGAAGGTTTGCTATACCCTTTCAAATAAGTATATTAAATGTTACTTTTCTTCCTTGAGAGGTCTTTGTGAAGATTTATTTTTTGCCCCAAAATGTGTACAAGTTTACTATTTTTAAGAATGACAACAGAGTCCTGTGGCTCTTTTAAAAACTAACAGATTTATCTATCACATGAGCTTTCGTGGGAGAAAATCCCACTTCGTCAGACGCTTTGAAGATGGGAAAGTTATCTGTTAGTCTTTAAAAGTGCCACAGGACTCTGTTGTCTTTCTACAACAGACTAACACGGCTACCCCTTTGGAATATTTTTAAGAATGTTTGCCTTTACCTGGGCATTATTTTACATTTTATTTTTTTAAATTTGGTTTTTATAATGATCCATGAACTCATGCTAAGTTGCTATATTAAAAAACCAGATACAGTAAAATAGGAAATTAATACATGCAATGAAATATTGTGTGTTCTATCTATTTTTTTTTCATTTTTGTACCCAAAAAGTGTTTCTTTCTCCATATGACTTATGCAACTGTTAAGCCTTTGCTTTGCAAAAACTGAAACAGCCAAGGAAGGACAAAAGCTGTGGTTTTGCAAACTTACAAATGCTACAGTCAACGCAGGAAGTATTTAAAGATAGTAACCCAAATGACAACAAGTCAAAGGCATCCTATAATTCCAGAATGGTGTTACTGCATAGGAGAGACAGATGAGCTGCTTCTCAGTAAGAAAGAAATGGGATTTCATTCCATTCAATGTGTGCTGATTTCTTCAGTCAACTTTATTTTGCTGTTGTACAATGAAGATGCATTGGATTAAAAATAAAACCAATAAAGTGATTGGTGCAGAGAGAAGAGAAAGAGCATGAATCCTTCCCCACTATATGTCACAGGAGCTGGAAAAACTTACCTTCATCTTTGAAGGTTATTTGAGGGATTCCAGCTCAAAGATTTCTCTTGACCCCAACTATACAGAAAAAAACTAGAAAACAAGATAAGGAAGATGATCAGATACACTCACGTGGATTTATTAAAAGAAAACATCTTGATCTTGGGAGTGCATAAGTCAGCTAGAAGCATATGGCAGATTTTTAAACACACCCCTTTGCACTGTGTACACAACACACCCCTCAAACCTAGGTGCACACCCACCCCTTACATCTCTAAAGCATTTCCTCAACAGGAAGTCTCCAAGTCCCACTTACTGTCCTGTGTGTGTAGCTCGAGGGGGACAGGGAGAAGTACTGGAAAGGCCTTGCTGTGGCAGAGAGGACAGGTGGTCCCTTAGAGGTCTGGGGGAGAAGCTGCTGCTATCTCCTTCCTGCTTCAGCTGCCTCTTGCTTCTCATCAGCCCCTCAGTGCATCAGGTTGCCATTGCTCCCTCTGCCTTTGCACCATGTCAGGCAAGAAGAGGCTCCACACACACAATACAGGCAATTTTTTTTTTTAAAGCTGCTGGCAGCCCAGCTGCTGGGACAAGGGCAGCTTCTGCGCAGGAGAGACAGGTCCCTTTGCCACCTCCTTCCCCTCTCAACTATCTCAAGCACAGACAAGACATTAGTTAGGAAGGACCCTCCCTCCCCCACAAGAAGGCTTTAAACTGGCAGGCAGGGAGAAGTTAGATCAGGGCTTTCCCACACCCCTACTACCCTCCAGTCCCGTCCCGTCCCCCCACCAGTCCCCACAGCCCCTTCCTCCTCAACTATCCTCCAGTCCCCCCCTCCCCACAGCCCCTTCCTCCTCCTCCCCACAGCCCCTTCCTCCTCCTCAACTACCCTCCAGTCCACCCACCTCTGTCCCCATAGTCTCTTCCTCCTCCTCCACTATCCCCATCCCCACAGCCCCTTCCTCCTAAACGACCCTCCAGCCACCCAACCCTCCCGCCCCTCTCCCCCCAAACCCTTCCTCCCCCTCCTCACCT
>ML685781.1:12781639-12820866 GCA_007922175.1 Pelusios castaneus
GTCTTTAAAAGTGCCACAGGACTCTGTTGTCTTTCTGTTTGCAACAGTTTGCCTTTGCCATAAAGAGTTTATAGGAAGATCAGGGCCTATGATCATTGTCTACTTCATGCTCCTAGAACAGCTTGCTATCTAAATAGGCAGCTTCCAAGTCTGGTCTAGTTTGAGTTTGGTTTTTATTAGATCTGAAGCTTTAGAAAGAAAGTGACAAACTCTGACAAAAGAAAAGCTTATTAGTTAGGCAGTGTTGTGTAGCATGGATATGCTTTAGGTGCTTTAACTTTGGGGATATTTAGAATCAGCTGTTTAAAGGGACATGTCAACCATGCAGGGGGTGTTCTTGACTGGTAATGTGTTTACAATAGATAACAGAAGCATGGTTTGAGGGGGAATTTTCTTGTTTTGGTTGGTGGGGTTTTTATTCTAGATGAGCAATGTATTGTAGTAAAAAGCAAGTTGGCAGCTTATTCATGCCTAATATTTACTTCCGTTTAAGACATTCAGATCCTTCAATTGATAAACTGAGGCAATTTCAATATTGCTAAGAATGCATGGTCTGCTATTGTTATAATAACTAAAAATAACCCTGCTTTGAAGGTTGATCCTTTAAAACTTCACATCTTTTACTTGAAATATGTTGGCCAAATCATGATTTAGATTGTAAGCTTTTTGGAGCAGAGGTTGTGACTTTGTAAAACACTTAGTACATCAGTACTCAATAAATATCAGCTAAATACAAAACTAATAAGCCTTGTTTCTGATTACTAGCAGAGGCCCAAATAAATGTTGGACACCTGCAGGTTTCGCCATTGGTCTCAGAGACTACATAGACCCAGTTGCATCAATAATGTCCTAAACATTCTAGCTAGGAAAACTAGCAAGGTAGCAAAGGCAGTGGATTTTCCATTTCGTAAACTCCCTTAGAAGAGCATAGATAGCAACCAAACACAAATTGTTAAAAGGAAAGCTCTTTAATTTATTTTGGACCCTTGGTTAATAAAGGCCAGATGAGCATGTTTTAAATTCAATCTCTTCATTCAGATTGATGGATTGTATTGCTCCTGACACATTACACTTGTATTCAGAACTAAGAACTCATATATACGGGCAGTTTGTGTAAACATGATCCAAAGAGGTCGAAATCGCCTTTGCAGTATTCAGAATACCTGAATTTTGTTTCCCTGCCAGCTTCTGAACACTTAATGAAATAGATGTAGGGGAGTATTCTTTTCATCCAAGAGTGTTTAAAAAAGGATCTGTATTGAGTACCACTTCTTAACAAAGCTTTTTGTTCCTATCCTTCTGGTCTGCTCTCTCTTCTGAACTTCTTCCAACATTAGTCCTGCATGCAACCAGTGAAGTGCATTGCATTATGTGGTGAGCATGCATTCTAGTGGTGCCTGAATGCTCACCTCCTTTGAGCTTCAGGAGATCTGTGCCACTGGAGATGCCATCTTGCTACTAAACTTGCATGAACTAAGCTGTCTGTGAGCCATAACACTTTTTGTATCAAATGTGATTATGAACTGTATGAGGAACTTTTCTAGTTAAAAAGGAAACACCTCTTTTGATATTTTAAAATATAAATGTCCTGTGAATGCAAGTCGATAGCAGGAAAAAAATCAGTAAAAGTAGTTGCATTACTAAATAAGAAGGGGTAAACTAGTTTTAGTCAAACCAATATTTTTCCATTGTCATAAACCACAACTACCAAGTTCCTCTTCTTGGTACTTTCCAGTGCTGCTGAATGCATAATAAAGGTTTTTCCCAAAAAATTCACAATCTATTCCCTACCTTTTGTAAACATGTTAAGCAGGGGACCTGCATCTTTTCTGATCTTAAAGAATTTTTTTGGAGTTGTTGGGGAAGTTGCATTAAACATTGCTACCACATAATGAATCAGCACTTTGATGTCTCCCTTAAGTTAGTGGTGGTCTTTTGGGTCCATATTACTGACATTTAATTGGCAGCAGTGAAGTAACTTTTCTAGATATAATGAAATATAGCACAATGTTTCAATGTAATATTAGAAACTTTATTATTGTGTTGCAAAGCCACTGAGGAAAGATGCAATTTTCAGGCAGTAACATTCATGTCACTGCTGCAGGTTTCTCTCATGACCTTAGTGGAAGAACTAATTGGCAGTCAAAGTTAACAGCTCTCCCAGCAGGACCAGGGAGCTCTGAGGAGAATTAAAATCTCATTATTCCTGAGTAACTTGTCCATTCTCAGGTTTGATTTGTGACTGCATTTCTTCACCATAGAGACTTCCTGCTCATAGAATGTGTGCATGGCTCAGCAATATGCCAGTTTACCTGCGTGTGTCAGTAGCAGCTGTTGGGAGCAAAGCCTTCTGCCAAAACGGGATTTTAATCCTGGCTGGCTTGTTAAATGCTACTTCCTCTTTAGTTTCAGAGCAGTCTGTTCACTCTGCATGTCTTCCTCTTTCTGACTCACATAGCATGGTTACTCTAAATCTAAACATTGGATGATATTCTCTGATATTTTAGGACAGAGGCTTGGTAATCTGAATGTTATAGGACAAAGTATAAGAACAGCATTGTAAATAAAACTTATTTTTGCCTGCGTTTTTCTCTTATTGTGATGATCATAATCCGGTTGCATAGAATGCTAACTAATGAGTAAGGCTAAGATTTTTGTCATGGTTATTTTTATTAAAAGTCAGGGATATATTGTGGGAAATAAACAAAATTTTCAGGAGCCCATGACCTGTCTGTGACTTTGACTAAATATAACCAGAGGACACAGGGAGGCTGATAGCTGAAACCTCATCCCCATGTAGGGGAGCACAGTTTCCAACTCCAGCCCTGGGGGAAGCAGCAACTGGGGTAGTGTGGAGCCCTAGCGGAGCGGCTGGGGGAGGAACTTGACGCACAGCCACAGCTGAAGGTAGGGAGCATGTATCCCGGCTTTGGCTGCAGTCACGGGGTGGGGTCCTAGCTCCTGCCCCAGCTGCAGCCACAGGTGGCGACCGAAGAGTGAGCAGCAGCATTTCCAGCTGGGGTGAGGGGAGAGCCCCTGCAGTCACAGGGTCAAGCAGATCCAGCTGCAGAACCACATGGCCTCGACCCTGGCCAAAGGACAGAGCGGGGGAGGGGTGGAGATGGCAGCTCCTGTCCTGGCTGCAGCCACGGACCGGAGTCTCCCGAAAAGGACAGCTGCTGACAGCTGGTGAAGTCACAGAATCTGTGACTTCCCTAACCACTGTGATGAAATCATATCTTTACTAATGTGGCTGCAGTGTTGAAGCAAAGGTTTACTTTGTCTTTAAAACCAATTTTACGTAATGCTGACAAATGACTATTCAGTGAATTACCTTGATCTAGACTTCAGTTTTTATAGCATTTCTCTAATTCCATCTTCACTTTCCTAATTGTAACATTCTCCTCTATAATCGTTACTTGAGAAGTAATGACTTACTATAAACGTTTAGGGAAGCGACTTGCCTTTTAGTGTACTAGTATAGAGCAATGGTGAACTGTATTGCACTGATGTAAGTAATAGCTCAGCAGGCTGAATGTCATTGTTTTAAAATATCTGTCTCACCACTTAAGAATAGGGCAGAGTTGAGAAATCAAATTCAGACAAATTTCAGAAATTGTCCCTTAATTAATTTTTCTGGTTTGCACCTTTTAATGTAAATACCGCTTTCTCTTCAGCAGCCATATAATACTTAAACATTGTTTAACTCTAGGTGAAGTGTATTGAAGATGTGAAGAAGTGTGTGGGCTTCTGTAAATGACGATTGATAAGGGTGAAGGATTAGCCTTAAGGAGCTCTACCAGGTACATCATGCTGTCTGTTTCCAGTCTTGTGAAGCAAGAGTCTCAGATCTACACTGCGTGGGTCTTGTGCACAATATGCTTTCTGCTTTGAGTACACTTATTTTTTACCGAACCAGACTGATCATGGACTTTGTGTGGCTACATTAGCTTAGTTCTGGAGGGGTAGCTACGTTAGTCTAGTTCAGCAAAATAAAAAAGGAGTCCTGTGGCACTTTTGTTAGTCCCTAAAAGTGTCACAGGACTCCTTGTTTAGATTAGCATAGACCCTTACCAGCAATGCCACTATCTACATTATTTTTAAAAATTTCCACTGCTGCATTTTGGCCTTTTAAAAAAAAATAAAAAAATCTCATTTTATGGCATCCTATTTAAAACACCTCTTTTGGTGTGTTCCATATTGCTGTTAAATAAAAAGACAAACATAACAAACAAAAAACCTCCACATGGAATAAACTCTTTTTGGTATGTGCCTGCAGATCTTTTAAATCTTAGCCATTTCTGAATGGACTGAGGCATGCCTGTATGTTACATGAACTGGGAGGAAATTCTTGATTTCTGCCTGGTCCATAATTATGTGCAAGTGACAACAGCCAATGTTAGTGCGCTAAAGGAATGTTCTAAAAACTGGAGCTTTTTAAAATACTATGTTTGCATCTAAACTTCTGAATGTGCAGCTTTCCTGTTTCTTACCACAAATTAATGTTAGAAGTTAATTTGTGCCAGATAAAGGAAGGTTTTTGGTGTGGATCAAAACATGAACCATACCTACCATGAATTTCAGGAACCTTCTGTTTCTTGATTTGGATATAGACATACATCCAACATAACAAACTCAAACGTGTGTGTTTATGGTTTTTTGGTTTTGTTTCTGCAAAACTGATCCGTCTATTTATGGGAGTGGTTGCTCTCTGTTAAAGGTATTTTCGAAGATGTTATATTATGAAAAACACCAGGTTGAGACTAAAACAGATTTCATTTCTAGAATTACATGAGTTCTGAATCCATATTGAGGCATCTAAAGTATTGTGCACCTGCAACTCCTGTTAACTTGAGTGGGATTTGTTAGTGTCCAGGACTTCTGAAAGTCAGGCCACGTCTATTTAGTTTCCTAAATTCCAGCATCTGTCTTGGAGGGATTTGGCCAAAGTGCTTATTTTCTAGTCTTTTGTGGTATTGGAGTCCACATATGGTGAATAGGCCATTTAGTTTTTCTTATGAGTTATTGCTTTGTACTTTCAGAGCTAAAATAAGCCATTATTTCACTTGGATGGCAGAAGAGGAATCCCTTTTGTTGATTTTAATGTTGGCAGTAGAAGAGTTAGTTTCCCCTTTCCCCTGAGGAGTTTTTGTGTAATCTATCATTACCAATCAGAAGTAAAGCTCTTCCACTGTTTCATCTCCTATACTTAACATTTAGTTCAGCTTTTTTCAATTCTTAGAAGTAGCTTTTTGGACATAGTCTTTATTAATCTTATCCAGGGTGCAGCAAGTGTGCAGGAGGGGTAAAAATGCATGGGGAAATTTAATCCGAGATTGAATGAATAAATTTTGTTCACGAACACTGGTAAGAAATGTGTGCATTCGATGTGGAATTTTCAGTAAGTTGTCTCTATGCTCAAGCAGCACAGACTAGCTTTTGGGGGGAGGAATAGAACATAATTGGAGTATTGAAGATGAGTATTCTGATTTGATTCATATCTCAGATCTCATTTCAAAGCTCACCAGCTTTGACAGGCTATTGATCAAAATGACATGAATACAGACTCACTTATGGGACTACTGAGCACCCATTCTCAAACTGAAATGAACAAGAGTTGCAGATGCCCAGCATTCTTGTAAATCAGCCCCCAGATATGTTGATGACATAAATAATTCTTGGGACAGTAACGAGTCCATGTGGAAGAGAGAGAGAGAGAGCACAAATATCAACCCCCAGGTTGAGTCACTTAGTTATATTTTACAGTATCTGAGTAAACTTTTGGATCTCTGAATCCATTTGAGCAACACAGTTTGACACAAGATAATTTCAGTAAGTTTGGAATTTTCTCTGCGACTACGTTAAATTAGCTATCTTCCTGAATATGGTAAAAACTAGATACTACTTTGACCCACTTTCACATTTGTCTTGAATGTTGCAGAATTAAAATCTTGTTTCTCTCTTATGGACAGCTAGACCTCTGTTTTCTTTTTCATTCTTGGTCTCTTTGGGTACCATTTTGGGGCAGTAACTGACACTCTTTGGGTGCCTCACTGCACTAGGTGATGCACTATTTCTATTCTAGTCTCTAAACAGTATCATGGTACAAATTAATTAATGGTAAGTCAATCATTGCTTACTATTTTTAAGATGTTTAACTCAATGCAATAGATAGGGCTAAAATGTATAGAAAAAATTAGTAGAAATAGTAAATGTGTAGCTGTAATCTTTAGAACATAGTCTAATTATCAAGTGATATCACTGTAGTTCTCTAAAACCTGAATCTTAAATAGCCCTGACTTGTGAATTCACCGAAACTTGGCACTGTTTCAAGTTCATGTGAAATGTCATGTCATTTATCTCATCCAGATACTTCAAGAATTACAAAAATCAAGTTTGTAATGTTTTCCTTTAAATCTTCCTTTCAATCTAGTTCCATGTTACGAGTACTGGTTGGCTTTGTTCTGCATATGTAGAATGGTTAACAAAAAAACACAAGTTTTAGGGTTGGCAACCTTTGCCGACCCCTGTGCCGGCCTCTCCTCCTCAATCCTCATCTGGTGCCGACGACCCACTCGTGGAAAGAGGGCACCTGGAGTGGCTCCTCTCAGCAGCGTGTCTGAGGACCCCTATCCCCAGGCACACCATGGACAGAAGTTACCTGGAATCACTCCTTTTGATGGTGACACACCACAGAGAGGAGCCGCTCTGGGCGGCTTCTTTACATGGTATCCTGGGGCACGGACATGGCAGGGACCTCCGCACTGCAGCCGCCCCCGAAAGAAGCCCCTTGGAGTATCTTTTGGTGGCAGGAATGGTAATTTCTGTGGTGCCACAGAGGATGCCGAGTGCTGCTCCCAATGGGCTCGTGTGCCACTGTTGGCAGCGTGCCGGGGGTTGCCTACCCCTGGTCTAGATGGCTTCATTCCTTTACCCTCGGCTTTAGGACTTTTCAGTGCGGTCTGTCCCTCTCCAAACATCTAAACTCAGCATCTTTTGCTATTTTGGCTGTCATCTTAGGGTTTCTCGTTTGCTGGTAATCGTTTCTGATCTCTTTTTTTTTTAAATGCTCTTACATTTTTTACAATTATAAGCATTTACATAAGCAGCTGCTTTGAACTGAGAATCCATAGCTGGCTGGCAATTCAACTTCTGAAAATTTTCTCAGCAGTGCCTGCTGTGGAACTTTATGGTGCTTGCAGAAGCCACTCTGAACACACGTTTTATTTGAAAAGCTTAATTAGGAATATGAACTACCAGCAAAGCAGACAGTGAAAACCAAAAGGAGCTGCTGTGTGACTGAAGTCTGAGTAGCCTTTTGTGACGTCAAACAGTAGCATTGTTTCTGTGATGCTGTGTATACCAGTATTTTGGAACTGGCTTTTGGAGGAGGACGCATCTAACTCTGCCTCTTATTTTACACAGTATTTCACACATTTCCCAGAACACATAAGAAACAGTAGAATCGATATGGAGACATCTCTCTACTTTGCACAAAAACATGACGTGCTTGTTCTGCATTGTTTCTATCCCTATATGGAAACAGCTAGACAAGAGAACTGAAACGTAAGCATTGAGTATTGCATGTTTAAAAATTATTTAGCACTTCCTCTATTAGACATAGCCTTCTGTGGTTCTCAGAAGCTGCTAACCCACTATCTAACTTAATAGATCTTTGTTACTGTTGTGATTCAGGGCATAGCAAGTTCCTTTTTTTCTAAAAGCCTATGGACACAATTGCTTTAACTTCCATGAATTTTCTCTCGTGGCCATTTTTTGTTTTTGTTAATGGATCATATTTTTTGATCAAACATAGGGTGAGTTTATGGTAACTTAGGCTTTTTTATACATACAGCTAAGCTTTCTTAAACTTGGAGTTTATTTTAATTATTGACTTGTGAAGTGCTATGTTTATATTTATTTGCAGTAGTCATATTACCTACTAGTGGTTGGCTCACAAATGAGTTTGCAGGTCATCTCAAACAGGTACACAACTTTATCTGACACTATATATTTTTTAAAGCTAAGTTGGCTTACTGGGTACTGTTTGGTTTGTCTCCACATCTAATTAATTGCCTTAGTTACTGTGAGTCACAGCAGTATATAGGCAGGGAGAATAGAAAAACGTATTACTGACATTTTTAAAAACTTCACTTGATTAAAGTAGCTCCTCTATAAAATGAGGTGAGGAGATGGTTAGTGAGCTCAATCTCTTCCCTGACCCCCAAAGCTTGCCATTATATAGACTATTAATTATACCAGATTATTCCCTCTAACCCCATTCATTCTTTGGCTCAGCATAGGTGAGAATGACCCCTGAATAAAATCTGGTTGGGGGTTTGAAATCTCTCTAGTGAGTTTAGCAGTGTGGAGATGAAAGGGACAGAATAGTTTCTTTCCAAGATTTCAGAAATGCTGCATGCTGTGTGACGGCTGTACCCTGTGTGTATTCACACAATGCTTCTGAGGATGTTGAACCTGCAGTGCAGGGTAGAAGACTTCAGATTTGTGCATCTCCTATTTGTCCTTGACAGGTACTGGTCAGAATGGTATTGAAAATAGGAAGTAATAAATAGTTCTCTAGTTCTGTGGGCTGTTTTTATTTAAAATGCAAGTCACTTGTCCGTGTTGCATGTGTGAAAACCTACGTACAGCTTGGGTGGGGGACCGAGACAAGGAACCTAGTTTCCTGTCTGACAGGAATATTTAGCTGAAGGAACAAGGGTGAGGGAGAACAGGCTCTTTGTTGTTGGACGCTGGTGCAGTCTTAAAGTTGTTATGACAACCAGGAGTCATCTTCCCAAGAAACGTTAGGTTCTGCATTTTATTATACAGTCGTCATGATCTGCCTTCAAGCTTGTAAACACAAGGTACTAAACTCAATCCAATGATTTGTGCTTCTGTTTTGTTTGGTCATATTTTCGTTTTAAGGAGAACAACTGGGATACAGGAGGCAGTTCTCTTTAGGCGTCTCCCTTGATGCTGCTGGGACTCGAAGACCAGATAAAATCACAAACATTAATAGGTCCATTTGTGCAGCTACACAACTAGTCAAAAAGTCTGAGTTGTCAGGCTATTTCCAGTTGTGAGGAGGAAGTAACAAAAGAACTACTGGCTCATTTAGACATCTGCAAGATGGACTGTCCTTTGAGTATTCTCAGATTCTGGAGTAGAGTCTGAGTTTTGGCAATTGTACTCCAGGTTTTTGTGTGTACTCGTCATATTTGAGGCTTTTTGTCTGTGGATACAAAATTAGTGTTATTTCTGCAGGCATTTTAAGATGGATAAATTGCTTTGCCTGAAGCCTTCCAATTCTCAATTTATTGGCAGTCCTGGTAGGCAGTCCTGGGTAAGAAAGACATCTAAAATTTAGGTTCATGTTTTAATTTCTAATTGCCATGGTGATAAGGCAGCATTTATGGAAGAATAGATATGTGAGCCAGTGGAAATTACAGTCCAAATTCTAGAATAAAATGTGTAGGTAATTCAGAGCATGACAAGAATTAAATTTCAGTCACTGAAAGTCCCATTTGTTGAAGAACATCAATCATTTAGATAGATTCGTGTAAATTATGGATATTGGAGGCAGCCTACAGAAAAAAGTGTTCTTCCTTCTTATGGGTCTGAGTCTTCCTTGACTTTCACCTTGTGTGGTTATTTACACCAGTGTATAACACTCCCAATTCAGAATGGTAGTACTTCATACTAACTCTGCATTAGTGGAAATGATGATACAAGGTCTAAAGGCAATGCAATCATGTACTATAACTTTCACTCCCGACATTTATTTGCTCCCACTCTGTAAGTTCTCCATCTTCAAAGCATCCGTTGAAGTGGGATTCTCTCCCATGAAAGCTCATGCAAAAAATACATTTTAGTCTTAAAAGTGCCACCAGACTGTTTGTTTTGTTGAACCAGACTAATATGGGTACCCCTTTGGATCTGATCTCCTGTACTACTCAGACCATGGAACTTTCCCAAAGTAATTCCTAGAGCACATCCAGTCTTGATTTAAAAATTTCTAGCAATGAAGAAGCCCTCATATTCTTTGTAAGTTGTTCCAATGGATAATTTCTCAGCCTGTTTAAAAATGTACATCTTATTTTCAATCTGAATCTGTCTAGCTTCAGCTTTTAACCATTAGATCAGTGGTTCCCAACCTTTTTGGTTTGAGGGCCGCAAATATAATTTTTAGAACCCTGAGGGGCGACCAGTCTATTTAAATTAAAATTAAATTAATACAAATAAATTAAATTTAAATAAAATTTTAATTAGATTAGTGGCCATTCAGGATTGTAAAAATTATATTTTTAGATTAGTTTTTTAAATTTTTTTTTTAATGTTTTTTTTTTTTTAAAGAGGGAGGGGGAGAGCTCATCATTAAATAGTCTCAGTAAGGTACTTAGACTAATCATGTCACCCTTTAACATTTTTTGTTACATTAAATAGATTAAACTCCTTCAGTCTTCCATTAGGCATGTTTTCTAGTCCTTTTATCTCTCTCATGGCTCGTCCCTGAACCCTCTCCAGTTTATAACATCCTTCTTGAAAAGTGGATGCCAGACCTGGACTCAGTATTCCAGCAGTGTGTGCACAAAGGCCAAATACAGAAGTAAAATAACTTCTCTCTTCCTACTCAAGAGTCCCCTCTTCATGTTTGAGAAAAATATTCAGCATCCTCACCTGTGTAGTTAAGCACTGAGTGGGGGCTCTGTATTCAGAGGCGATCAAGTATCCCAGCAAAAAGCAGGGGAGATGGACAATGTTCTGATATTTGTCTTAGTTTACATACAGGTTTTGTACAGGTATAGATATTTTAATGCAGGATGTGACTTTTTTAACCAAAATAGCTAACTAGATACCACCCCTAGTGTGGATGCAGTTATAGCTGTATAAAGGTGCCTTAAACCAACATAGTTTATTCTCCTTCCCTATAAGGAGTAGCTATCCTGATATAACTTGATCCATGATAGGTGGATTGTGCTAATTAAACTCTTTTGGGTAGTTAAAGGTACAATTTTGTGTGGTGAGAAGCTTAATGTCAGAAAGGCAGGAAAAACCTCCCTGTCGTCGTCGTCGTCCTCCCCTCCCCCCGGCTTTGGGTGGGAATGGAGGAAACGGTTATAATTCATCACATACTAAGGGCACAACCTCAGTTTGTCCACCACCCCCAAGATGTTTTTGTGGATGTTATTTTTCTCCTTTTCATACCATGCATTAATATTTAAATGTTTATAGTTTAAAAACCACTAAATAATGTTTTTGTCCCTTATCATTCTTCAACAAAAGGTTTGAAAATGAACAGAAACACTTCTGTATGTGTGACTTTAAAAACAAAACCCTCCTGTTCAAGACCTTAACTCATGGAGGGCGAAACGCATCCTAGAGTAGAGAACACCTTCAAGGCCAGCTGCACCACTGGAGCCCATAATGAGGCTCAAAAGGGCCCTCCGAAGGACTTTAAAAAAAAAAATTGTGACCTTTTAATTTTTTTCAGATGTATAAACAAATCCTTTTAAGAACAATCTTTCAAGACTTGTTTATTTTTAGACTAAAAGCTCAGGTCTTATCGACACTGGAAGTCTGGGGAACTAGTGAAATGACATCACAAGAGACAATGATAAACACTGAGGAGACTTTTTACTCAGTTTTAAAAGTTGTTTAACAAACCTTTTTCTTAACACTGTTAAAATTGCATATTAAAGATGTATGATATATATTTAAAAAGACATAATTTCAGCTCAACTTTCTGATTGTAACTTTGTTTCATCTGAAATTTTCTTTTGAGGGCAAAGCTCCAAGAGTGAGATTACTTGCATGTTGATACTGTTCTTGCTTGGGTCTTAAAGCTGGGATTTTCAGAGGTGCCTAAGGGAGTTTTTTGTACCCAAATCACATTGAAAAATCAGACTCTCCTGAAAAGTCTACTCGCCACAGTGAGTGAAAAGGTTTTTCCTGCTGACTAAGTGGACCCAAAATGTCGTCCTATTTGTTTTTCCTTTTAATTACAAAATCCTTCCACTTTTGAACTGATGTGCTGGCTTCATGAGTCCCCAAGCAGTGGTCCCCAAACTTTTTTTGCTCCCTTTTCCTCCCCCACCAGAGCTGCAGATGGGCCCTGCAGCTGGGTGGGGCTCCCTCTTTGCCCCACTTGGGGGCTGACCCAGGTTCTGCTGTGCTGCTCACTGCACAGTTTGGGGACCACTGCTGTAGAGAGAACAGATGGGCTCATTTAAGGCTCATTTGCCAGGTAGCAGCAGAATAAAATTAACAGGACCGGTCAGTTTCACTGCAGTTCGGAACCTCGTGTGGCTCAGTGAAATTGTGTTTTCACACTAATGCTCAGGAAAACATGACAAGCAATAAAGGGATGCCTTCCATGGAGGACTACCCCAAAAGGGGAAGGTAGACAAATGGAAACCTTTCTCCTTGACGTCAGGAAACCTCCGGGGAGGGCTAGGTCTTGTACAGTATTGTATGCAGGGCCATGACACGCTCATTCTCTCTTCTGGGCCTGCAGGGGTGCACTTGTGGGAGAGAAGAGGAACCTTTCTGCTTATCAGCCCTCTGATTGGTGTGAAAGATGTTAGCAACAATACCCCAGCTAGCGGAAATCCCAGCAGGTGCTGGGCATTCTTACCAGCATGTTGGCCCCTGCTGAATGGAGGAAGGCTGCAAACATCTCCTTCTGTATAGAACTTTGGCTAGGAGGGGGCTAGTAATTTTTTCAAGTCCTTTCTCTGCCATGACTCAAGACATTGTGCTGTCTGTAGTTTTTCATGCACTTCTCAAAACAAGGCTTCTGCATATTGACTCACTTCCACGAAATCCACAAGTACAGTCATGTGGCGTGTGACAAGTCCAGTTCCACTAAATACCAAAGTAGTGACTCATCAAATACAGAATAAGAACATGCGCTTTAAGACGACAGTAAGATTTTCCTGAAGAAAAACGTTCGTAGAATCAGCTCAGTGTGTGCAAGGTTACCTTCTGAGAGCCACAGATCTAGCTGCTGCTCATGGGAAAATAGAGAATTTGCTTTGGTTTGTTCTGATCAACTCAATCAACTTGCAGCCTTGGAGTTGGTTTGTTTGTCATCCCTGGATAGGGTGTTAGATAAGAAGAAACTGATTTTTTTTTTTTTTTTTTTTTAAAGGTAGATTGGTTTAGTCAAAGATTCAGGGCTCAAGTGGGAACTTCAAGTCTCACCACTGTCTTGGTTTTACATAAAATGTGCTTCAATTGTCTATAGAGGTTTCTACTTCCTGTAAGAAATTGTATTTCATACAAATATTAGACATTGTGGAGGATGTGGCATTTCAGACTTGAGGCTTGTGTCTTTTAAATATTGGCCTGTCTGGAAAAAGTCAACATGGAATATACACTTGACTATTAAGCTGTCATATGGGCACAAACCTGAAATGGCTTCCAGAAACTTTTTGTTGTTTAGATACAGCACTAGACGATACAGCCTGGCTGTTCCCACCTTCAAGCAGTATAAAAGGGGAGTCGCAACAGGTAAGGTGCAAGGAACTTTTAAAGGTTTTGGAATGAATGTGCCATAATTAAACTGTGTGGAGGGCATCCAGAGACAAGATGTCTAGTGTTTCCCATAAAATGGTTGTGTGAAAATGTTCAGACTTTCCTTCTGCTGATCAAGAGGAAACATATGGGAAAAACTGTCAGTTTTAACAGTAGTTGGGTGTTCTGTCACAGCCATTTAATAGGGAAGGACTTGGCTATACAAAAAGGGAGGAAAGTGGCAGAATCTTGGCAGTGGGACTAAACAGCAGTAGCATGATCGGTGCTCTCTTCGGGTGCATATTTTTAGTCAGAAGCAGCAGTGCATGAAATCTTAAACTGCCTGTGAAATCCTGAAGCATTTTGGAATGGAAAAAGTGACAATCGCTCCAAGTGAATAGTTAAGCATGTTTTGTGCTGTTAAGTATTCCCATATATGGTTAAAGCCTGAATTGTCTAGATTGTCACGCTTGAAGCGAACAGGGAAACTGCTTGGTGAGTCTAATTCTGCTATTCTGAGGCTCTAGAGAGGGTGACACTTTCCAGTAGCTGTGGGTACAGGTATAATTGTCTAAGATGGTCCAAAGTAAAGGCAGCACCTGCTTGCGCAAGTAGGCTGCTGAGAATTGTGACACCTCTGTTCATCCTGGCACAAAGCAAAGTTAGATTTAGGGTTTGATTTTTATCTTCATTTTTAGTGTTTCCCTTTAGTCAAATTACAGCTTGCATTTCCCTGAAACTAATTGATTACTGGCCTCTGAGCCCTGTCTTCATAAGGGTTGTATCCCGGCCCACTCACCACCAGAATACAGTGCTAGCTGAATATTTTTTGGTACATCGTACTTCTTGCCTGTTTGTAATCTACTTCCTAAATCTTTATGTAGACGTGAATAGTAAATGTGCTCAAAGATGATGTGCTGCGACCTGACAGAAGGCAACACAGGGCAGCATCTCACAGCCTGCTTCCTGACCTGGGAATGTTTTTCCCCTTTAGTCTGTTGCAGTTCGGACAGTTCAATAGATGTCCCGTATTTGTAGTGTCTGATGGTGACGCTATAACTCGTGTAAGGCTGTAGGTTTGAATAAGCAAATAGTTTAATCTGAGACTCTCACTATTGTGCAGGGAAATTAAACTGAGCACTATGTAGACACAAGGGAAACTGCTGGGCCATGTGGGGAGAGGCAGGTTTTTGGAGGACTAATGGCAGCAGAATTGTTAGGGGGAGAGAAAACCAAGGACACCCACAGTGAACCAAAAAACGTACTTACCTGGGATCAGTGTCAAAGCCCTGGAAGTGAAGGGTGAATTCTGACAGGCACGAGCTATTATAAAAACCAAGGCTGTATTGCTAAAATACTTAAACTTGCTATGGCTTCCTATGGTTTGAAAGCATTTGTTTATATCCCCACAGTTCTCCCACTATCACCAAATGGCATGATTTGTAAAGTCAATTTTCCCTTTTTCCCCTACTTCTAATTCTTCAACAGCTACTTTCTAAAAACACAGTTCTCGCAAAACTTGACCTGCAAACTTTCAGATCATAGTAAGCATTAATTTCTAATGAATTGTTCATGAAAGTAATGTTGAAGACACACAGAGGTATGTAATTTGCAGTTGTGCTTTCTAAAGCACTGGTCTTGAACTAGATGAAAATTTTTAGTGGCTGAAGCATTAGGTGGTTATATCATGTGTATGTGTTAATGCACGCATAAGTGAGCTATGGTCAGTGAACTCGAACCTTGGCAAGCAGTCCCTAGTATAGAAGATGCACAATTCTGTTGAGATGGGAAAATTTTATTTATCTTGTCAATTTCATGTCTAACTCCCCCAACCTTCACTAGAACTTGTGCCATTTTTTTAAGGTTGCCATCTGTTTAAAGGCCAGTACTCCCATAATTCTTGCATTGTACTCCTGGATTTCTGGTGCTTAAAATCAGAGGAGGTCCTTGCACTCGAATGGCTCAGCAAGTGCTAAAAGTACTCCGGTTCTACCACTCCTCTTCCACTGGAATGAATCTTAATAGCTTGTCCAAAACATGGGTGTGCTCCCTGTTGTCCCTTTCGCCAGCCCACAGCAGCTGACGGGTACTGAGGCCACATTTATCTTTCCTTTTTCTTCTAGTAACTTGGCTACCTTTGACTTTGAGAAGGAACGGATGTACATCACAGTACTGGCGTGCTCCGTGACATGAGTAATATCCAGCGTTGTTGATGTTCCTCAAATACTCCACAGTATCAGAACCTTCTGAATTTCCTAAACTGCATTTCAGGGCTGGGAGGTTATACACCACTGACTCCATGTAAGAGGCTACTGCTTTTATCCTACATGAGGTTTAAAGCTTCGAGTCTGCGGACTTCTGAAGTTATAGTTTTTCAGATTCCTATGTGTTTTCTGGTCTGATTTCTGCATATAGGTAGGAAGCTGGTCACCTTGTGTTCACCAAGCTGATTACTTTCTAAAATACTGTGGTGCCTTCCTCTTCACTCATCTGCAAATGTTCATGAACAGTGACTCCATACTCCTGCTTATTAAATCAAGAAGCTATTTAAGCTCATGCGATAAATAAATCTGTTAGTCTTTAAAAGTGCCACAGGACTCTGTTGTCTGGTAACTAAGGTTCATTTGAAGTATTTTCTGCAACTGGAAGCAAAAGGCTGGGTTTCCAGTGGGAGGTTTTAACCAATGGCAGTTCAGAGAGAATGCATGACTCATAACTGATCTCCAAGTACTTTGAGGGGAGTAAGAGCAAGGGGCAGCTGTAGCCTAGAAATCAGGTTTACAGTGCGAGTATCAAGTTCCAGGTAGTGATGCTGAAACAGTTCTGTAGACCTAGCAGCTCAACTAGTTACATCTTGACTGACAGGAGGACCTCCCAGACGAAAGTCTACAATTGGTTCCATGCTCAATTTCCTGACTAGTTATGGTCTGTACTGGACTACTTAAATTATTCAGGTTTTTTAATCCTGCCTCTTAGGGTTTGGGGGAATGAATGGGGGGAACCTGATTGTTAGTCTTATTGTCATCTTATATAAACATGTAATAGATGCCCCTTCCAGAAATTCAGCCATGGTTTATAAAAGAATGCATCCAAAATAACCTAGCCTCCCATGCCTGCCTTAAAAGCCAGAGAGAAGAGTGTTGTTTACTTGTTGTTTCCCAACAACACAGGCATTAAGGAGCTTCACTAAAGAGCATTTTTCCTTAAGTCCTAGCTCACTGCTCCACCACTTCACTATTGTAAGCAGTGCAGGAAGACTGTAAACCAAGTCTAAAAATTAGTGAAAATACTTTTTAATGGATGTTTAACTGATCTTTAAAAGGTGGTTAGCAAAGACTGGCAGTCTAGCAACACACCCTCTTGATCAAGGCAGCCTAGTGCCAGATCTCTGTACAGAAGAGCACGTGATCCTGGCTGGAGGAAAAGCATTTGGGGAATAAGGAGCTGAAAGGATAATCCAACAACTTTCCGATAATCCTCTGGGCCATACAGGTCTAAACTTAGTTCCCCTCAGACAATTAAATCAGTTTGTGGGTACTCTTCTAAAGCAAGAATAAAAGACTTTTCTTCTGGTGTATTTTAAAACTGTTACTAATGTGCCTATCTTTCTATTGACATTAACAAAGCAGCCGTGGCTCCCGTGGAACCTAGATCCAAACAATTGTATTAACGGCCTATTGAAGTGTGCACTTCTCTAAGTATAGTCTTGTAAATACCCTAACATTTCCTTCAGTCACTCTCCTTGCTGAAATGAAGGGGAATCAGCAACAGCTAAGGTTATGAAGTAGAAAAACTCAAGTGAATTTGCAAAAGTGACTATTGCTATCTCGTCCCTCAAATGCAATACTGGTGGTGCACTTTTACAATATGGATGACTAGTCTCGAAGTCCCTCTGTGTTACACAAATGCTGTTCTGTCAGTACCAGTGATGTGTGGCCCTACAACTGTACCATTCTACCTGATAGCACAAACGTAGTACTAGCTGTCGCTACTGTACAGTTAGACATACTCAGTTGCTCCCAGATCTGGTTTGCCAGTTTACACACACACACACACACACACACACACACACACACACACAGGCAGCACAATCCAAGTGCAAAACAGTCCCTGATACATTGCTGGTGCCTACCCCCAAGCACAAAACAGTCCCTGATACATTGCTGGTGCCTACCCCCAAGCACAAAACAGTCCCTGATACATTGCTGGTGCCTACCCCCAAGCATTAATGCTGTTTTCAGTCGAGTACATAGCTTAGCAACTTCAACTCAGGCAAGGTGCCACGCTGCCACCTGAAGAAGGGCCGGCATAGCAATCTTCAGTAAGCAACAGCTGGTTCAAGTCATATGTAGCCTCCCCTGTGAAGTTATCTGCTTGGTCAGCTGCAATGACAGATTTGCACTGTACTATTAGACTGGAAGTTCTCCATTCAATAGGTAAGACTAGGCCTAGCCTAACTTCAGGGGGTGGTGATGGGGTAGCCAGCAACCTGGCTGTAGATAACATTAATCCTGATAGGACTGACTTTCCCCAATTATCCTTGGTGGTGTACTGAATTCTGATACTCTGGCTGTTTGGCTGGGCAAGCAAACCCCAAAGGCAGTTTGCCAAAGCATGACCATGTACCTTCTCTCCTAAGGGTCTCAACAAAAGTAATACTACTGATTTGAGCCTCCTTGGCTCCAAGAGTCAAATGTTTTACAAAGGTGAAGTGACCTGTGACTTCTTGGGGCAAACCCCAGCTCTTCTGGTTTAGTCCACTGCCTTAATTACAGGACTTACTTTACCTTTCCTTAAATACTTGAAGTTCTAGGAATAAATGGAGTATAAAAGGGTACAATAGCTACAAGTTCCCTTAAGACCGATAGCTTAGAGTGTGGTTTTCAAACATTTTTTTCTTGGGACCCAGTTGAAAAAAATGATTTATGCCTGTGACCCAACAATTAGATGTTTGAGCAATGCAGTCCAGTCTTTCGGCAGTGGCCACAGGGTGGTGTGACCAGTACTGGGTCTCGACCCTGAGTTTGAAATCCACTGTCTTGGGGCTTGTCTACAGTCCAGCAGAATCTTAGTTATGAAGACCAGTTACAAACTGACAAAGCAACCACCCACCTCAGTTAGAACCAGAAGTATGCAATCTGGCGTAAACTGAGATGAGAAAAAAAAAAAGCAAGTACTGTACTGTTAAACCTTACACTAAAATAAAAGGGAAAGCACCGTTTTTCTTCTGCACCGTAATGTTTCAAAGCTGTATTAAGTCAGTGTTCAGTTGTAAAATTTTGAAGGCACCATAAAGTTTTTGTTCAGAGTTAAACATTTCAAAGTTACAAATAACCTCCCTTCCCAATGTGTTCACTATAGCATGCGCTCCATACCTCAGTAAAAGGGAGCTAGTACATGTTGAGGGTTTGATGTGAAAGAGTAGGGTTTACACAGGGCAGTTGAGTAATATTTTAGAGCACTCGACAATCCACACCCCTTTCAGTCTTGACTGCTGTAACACCATATTGTATCAGGCTAGAATTGCAGCATCCTGAAATTACAGACGCTATGTATAGCTTTCTTAGTTCACTCAAATTCAGACTGCTTTCCCATTTCTTTTGGAGTTCAAAAATAGCAGTAGCTGTCTATGAAATCAAAAAATGAAACATCTGAAGGATACTCAAAGAAAACCCTGATGTAACTTGACATATGAAATTGTGACTTAAGTATGCTGATGAGCTAAAGGGACACATCCCCAGGTTGCCAAATGTCATTTCATTCTCAACACCCTGGATTTTGGTACAAAAGCTTACAAAGTTATGCTCATCTGAGAGGCAGTCTCTTTTCATAGGTCAACACCGCTGTGTCTAATTTTCAAATGAAGCCCAAATGTTAAGACAGTATATAGGAAATTTATGTAATGCAAGTTGACTCTTTCCTCCAAGTACATAATCCATACATTAAACAAGCCATTACTACAAATGAAGGAACTTGTCTTGAAGTAACAATATGTTACATATTATCATCGTCTGATTCATCTTCCTCTTTCAAAGACTCCTGTTTAAAAGGAAAAAAGCAAGATTAAATTGTTGTCTTGTTCAGTGGCTGCCCTATAAATCCTAGGAGTCAGCCTACATTAAAGGCTCAGCAGCTATATAACTGGTAAGACTAGGCAATTCCGGTGTGGTAATTAGTGTTGCATCCACCCTATACAGGGCAGTAGAAAGCAAGACCCTGTAACTACATTGACTGCCCAGCCCCATGTGGCAATCTAGGTTAGCATTGCAAGGGAAAGTGCTAAATAAATGATCACGTTCATTGTGCAAAAACAACGCCCAACTCTACTAAAGTGCAGCCATCCCTTCCAAAATAAAATCGAGAACTACGCCATGCTCTATTTTCCGTAGTCACTTTGCATTGTAAAGGGTTACTGGACTGGCAGAGCTCTCACTTCAAAAAGTATGTACTGCTCTCTGTCGTCATATCGGGGCAAGGAGAAACATGCCTGCCGTACAAGACACGAACCTTACCTTAGGTGCACATGTGAGCGGCTGAAGATGCCATTGGATTACTTAAGTCTTTCTAATCTCCCTTCCAAAATGAGGTAATTGTTTCTGAATCACTTAAAGCCCTAGGCTAACTCTGCCTCATGACTAATGTACTTTAATAAAGCACTTTTAGTTGCCAGAATATATTGTACAGAGGGAATGTTGTGGAGTTCATTCTGTTCTGGATTTGTGAAGTTTTGAACTTGCTAAATAAAATTCTATTGCTTACCTTAGCGTATTTCTCTGCTTCTTCCCTGATGTCCTTGGGAACAATTTCATGTTTTCCTTTGGTTACTGTGAATGAAACCACATTTTTAGCAACTTCAGAAATTACTGGTATAAGCATGAAACTTTCAGACTCAGTTACAAATGTAGTAGACAGGAGCAACATTAGAATCTACAAACTTTAGATATATTTTACTTCTCCTGTAATGTGGGGAGTTAGTTCTGTGGCAGTAAAGCAGCCTTTGAGATAAAACTTGTTCATTTCTATAATCCACCACAGTGCAGCTACAGGTAACAGACCAAACAATGAAATACATTACTTTCTCCAACCCAGCTGAGTTCAAGTTCAAAAGCTTTATCCTTCACTTCATCATGAACTATGTAGATTCTAGAAGGAAGAGAGAAATGTGTTTATGAAGAGATGGCCTCTGACATTTTCCCTTTGTGTAAGGAAGGATTCATATAGAAAAACCAATAATCAAGTTACAAAATTTCTTGCCCCTTCCCTCCACTGGTTTGTGGTATCACACTTGCCTTATTTTTCAAATGTCTCTCATAAGGTAAAGGGCTCCATAACAGCACTGGTTGTCGTAAAATCTTTTGCTTCAGTGAACGAAGTAAATGCTGATAGCAACCCGCCTTAATCAACTATAACAGTATTCATGAACTGTTGGTAACACTTTCCACCCTGATATCACCCAGCCATTGGGTCCTGTTTCTCATAACCAGACATGGAGGAGTAGAACATGGTCAAAAGATGGCACTTAAGTGACCTCACTGGAATGCTGCCATCAGCCTACGGCCTCAGCTCTCCAGGAAACTGAAGCCAGCAAGTCCTCCGAAAAAATCATTTTGCCTGAGTTGCGCACAGCAACCAATCACTTACTGAAGGAGTAAATGCAGCTCAAACTTCACCACTGCCAGCAGTACATGTGTGCGCACATTCAGGAGCTTGGGTAGAAGCTACTCTTTACCTGTGGCACTGACTTACCCTGCGTGCATGCAGAACTAGACTCCGAAGTCAGGATTCTGACCCCAAGGAAATAAGAGGCACACTGGCTCCTATTTCCGCGTTCTGAAAGGGCCTGTGCCCACCACGCCACATCGGTCTATCTGGTCACAAGAGGAACACTATGAAAATGCCCAAGAAGTTAGTGTTTGCCAGCAGTGCCTCCAAAGCTGGTGTGCAAGTTAACTTCCTAATCCAAACATTCAGCTCCACTTGTTACAGACACTGGCCTTCTCCAAAGCTTGAATGGAGGATGGCTACATGCAGAGCGGAAAACTGGTAGCGGGACAGGTGACATCACAGCCCTGCTCCTATTACAGAAAAAGGAGCTCGAACCCACATGGTCACTAACTGCATTGGGCCTGTGCCCTGGAAACCTCCCTGCCGCCAAAATCAGAGTCTTAATGCCTCAAAGCCTGCTCACCAGAGTCCTGGGGCACTTTTAAAGACTAAGATTTATTTATTGCATGAGCTTTCGTGGGAGAAAATCCCACTTTGTCAGATGCTTTGAAGATAGGAAACTTCAGTGTCTGATGAAGTGGGATTTTCTCCCGCGAAAGCTCATGCGATAAATAAATCTGTCAGTCTTTAAAAGTGCCACAGGACTTTGTTGTCTTTCTACAATAGACTAACACGGCTACCCCTTTGGAATTCAAAGCCTGCTGTTAACCGCATGTACTCGCAGTCACTGATCCTGTGAACAGCTCAAACTGTTCTCATTAGCCCAGCTCCCATGTCCTCCCCCTTTGTCCCACACAGCTGCTCTTTGGACAGCAGCTTGCAGTGGGGGTCTCATAGGGGTTGAGGCCTTTCCCTGAGACTGTGCAAAGCACCACTGTGCAACATTTCAAGGCTCCAGTACCATGCAGGTCACTTGGACCATTTTATTTCCTTAGTGCAGTGGTTCTCAACCTCTCTTCCATCATGCCACACCCGACATGATGTTCCCCTGCGTGACACACTACAATCTGCCAGTGGCGGTGGCCCTTGGGTGGCTGCAGCACTCAGGACCGGGGTGGGGCCAGAGTCAAACCAGCACAGGCTGGTTCCCTGGCACAATGGGGCTGGGTTTATTTTTGTGAGGCAGGTGGTCCCAACAGTCCAAAGAATTGAGAGGAAGTACTCTGTCCCCTCAAAACGGCACAAACTTTGTTTTTTTTTTTAAAACACACATCCACCTCCTGGGCCATTTGTCGTGGCAACGGTCAATGAGTGGGAACACCGGAGCAGCCAAAGAAGTTGGACCCTTTCAGAAGGAAAATATATTCCACTGGAGGGCTTCAGCTTCAGCTAGTGAACTCAAAGGCTATCTGTGGCAGAGACACCTGTGAGGCGTGGCTCCCTGGAGAAGTTCACTCGTTGCCTCCCAACTGCGAGGTGGAGTTTACGGGACATATTAAGGAGGGGAAGGCAGTTGCAAAGACTCTGCTATAGGCAGCGCTGGGAAGTGCTGATGCAGCTGCTAGGACAATGTCAGCCAGGGTGGTGATGAGATGGCGCTCTTGGCACCCAGGCAGGACTCAAAGCACCGAAGGGGCCAAACCAACAGTAGATGAAGGCCTCAAAACCCCCCCTCCAGCAAGGGCTCTGGCTGCAGGAGACAGTCCTCAGGGAAACAAGCAGAACGGAGGATGCACCCAAAGACGGTGTAGCATTCATTTCCCCAAATCCACCAGTTTTCTTCACTGTTTATCCCATTTTCACCATGCATAGTGGGCCCTTTGTACTGTGAAACTGGGATACTTTCTCCAGTTTTTCCTCATACCCCCCTTCAAATCCCCACCCGTCCCGCTTTAGGGACCCCTCTCATCAGTCAATCCTTAAGAGGGTGCTGCAGGCATGCCTAGAAATCGAAGCAGCAGAAGAGGTCCCTCAGGATTTCAAAGGGAAGGGGTTCTACTCCCAGTGTTCCCTAGTCCTGAAAGCCAAGAGAGGGCTACACCCTGTCCTCAACATCCAAAACACCAGCTTGGCCTGGGCAGCACTGGTACACCTCCCTGCTCAAACTCTCCATAGACAACTCGGTCACCCCTCTATTACGCAGGATCATGGGTCGTTTCTCCACTCCAGCCTCAGATCCCTTTGCCTCACAGCCTCCAAGCTTCATGGCTGAATCCTCTGGAGCTCACTTGCTCAGAGCCAATGAGGGAGGTGCTCTTAGGCAGTAGGAAGCCTCTGCAAGAGCCACCAATCTAGCTAAGTGGAAAAGGTTCTCAGCGTGGGTCGCCCAAAGGCGCATCCAAGTTCCATGATCAACTTCCTACTTTTTTAAAAATGTAAACATTTGAGAGAAAGGGAACACAGTCAAACATTTATCCACACTTAACTCAATATTGTTACAGGCAACACCTAAGGTGAGTAATGGAAAGGGTAAAGAGACATTTTCAGCTGCTTTCCATTGCACGGCTGCAGCATTGGGAATTGATTTGTTTCACTGTTACCCTGGATAGTCTGTTTCCCCAGACTGGCTAGCTCTTTCACACAGCAGAGAGGGAAGAAAACCACACATTTAAAATAGGGATAGAAGACTGTAAAACTCCCAAAGTTAATGGGACAGACCTGGGAGAACAGGAATAGTACGTGAAGCTTCCAGTTTATTCATAACTGATTAGGTTGCATTGGGGCCAGTTCATTATCTATCAAGGTTTGTTTCTTTAGTTTTCACAAGGAGGAATGAGGGGAGAAAAGAGCACATGGGATCATCAGAAAAAAGAAAACTTACATTTTTGCAACTTCTTTAACAACGTCACGGCAGGTCATTTCTTTCATCTACGGGTAAAGAACGTACAGTTTATTAGTTTTCCAGAAATACTATGTTAAATTCTCTAAGTCAGCGGTTCTCAACCACTGTGTCGGGACACATTACTGTGTCACCACACAGTGGCAGGTGTGTCACGGAGGGCTGGGATCTGAGATGGCTGGTTTCAGCCAGAGGAGGTGGGCTGGTGTGTCCTGTAGAGTCGTGACATGCCAGCAAGTGTGTCACGACCCACAAAAGGTTGAGAGCCACTGCTCCGAGTTATTGACTAGGAGAAAGGCAGAGTATTGGTTGTGAGGTAGTGAGTACATCTATAGGGGCAGAAGAAGAGGATGTGCTCCCCAGTACTGACAGAATCCGAGAAGGTCAGTCAAGAACAGAACATCTCATAGTTCCTTATTTTCCCTTTTTATTCCGACTGCTACTGCTGTATGAGTCCACAAAGTTATTCTTCCCCGTTTTTATTCAGTTGCAGACAACTCACTGACACCCTCAACACAGATTCAGTGCGTGTGTTCCTTTTAACTGGACTCTTAGAAGTTGGACAGCTTTTTATAAATCCCAGCATACACACCTGAACACCCCTTGAAAAAACAATAACTCATGAGATGGTTAGCCCGACAGATGCCCTACTATATTAGCACTTCTAATAATCCTACTTAGGGATCTCAAGGGCATTCCAGCTTATGTCGTGTCCTAACGGTACTGTTTTAATTTTGATAAGACAGACCTTGTGGGACTGAACGGAGAATGCATTTTTCACTTTTCTCAAACTTAGCTAGTTATACCAACAAGTCCTGAGGCAGTACACCGGCAGCTGACCAAAATAATGTCATACTTGATAATGGTAAAAGTTACAAAATTAAATTCCAGTGTCCATGACATGGCAGAACACATTCATAGCCTTAAATGCCTCCTCCTTGTAGAATAATGGAAAAGGAACACCCTGCCAGGCTGAGTTAATGCAGGTCAGAAGCCAGAAGGATCATCTTTGTTCCCTTTCCCCAGTAACTCATTATTTACAGAGACGTAGGACACATCTAGACAAACAAGTGGACAACGTGATGGGGTCAAGTCTAGAGCACTCCAGCATGTTAAATCTTCATGTGCTGCGAATTAAAAGTTCCCTCGTGTGCATTAATCTACTCTTATTTCCAAGCAGCGTAGATCAAAACACACTGGGGTACTTTTAACGTGTAGCATCAGGACCCAGACAGACATCTCAATGAAGCAGACAAGTGTTCTGGAGATTCACACCTCAGCAAACCACGAACTAAGCGTTCACGTAGGCAAAGCTATCACACACACCAGTATCTTTGTAAAACTATTGCATACACCACTGATTTTTTCCAGTTTATTTCGTAAGTAACTTGTGTGCAGAGTGCGAGATCTAGTAATCTACTCATGTTACAGATGTTTGCAGGTAACATGCCTTGGCTAGTTCCAAAGGGGTGGCTGTGTTAGCCTAGGTCAGCAAAACAAACAAGGAGTCGAGGCACTTTTAAAGACTAACACATTTATTTATTGCAGCCTGACCTGATCTTGTGTCATACACTCCCCTGCATTTAATTTCATCCCATTCTGTAAATTCCCCATCTTCAAAGCGTCTGACAAAGTGGGATTTTCTCCCATGAAAGCTCATGCAATAAATCAATGTGTTAGTCTTTAAAAGTGCCATGGGGCTAGACATTGTCCCTGGCCTCCTCCTTCACCTCACATTTTTTAGTCTTGCGGACAATACATTCAAGAGCTTGACACTGAATTTATCATTGAAAGGGTTAATTGTATCATTCAGTGACCATAACCATAGTAGTATGTGTGAAATTTAAACAGACAGCACATATGTAGTCTCAGAAGTAGCTGGATTCACGAGATGCTTAAAAAAAACCTAGACAAAAAATCCCATGTGAATAGAGCTTCACAGCTTGAAGTGTTTACAACTACCGCCAGAGGAGATTAACACACCAGTTCTTCATGATGTGGACCACTTATATCGGAAAGTATTTCACTAACTATCTCCCCCACGCCCCAAGATTCTGTATCAGAGGTGCATAACCTGTGGCCCCCGGGCTGCATGCGGCCTGCAAGCATGTTCTGTGTGGCCCTCTGGGAGCGGAGCAAGCGGGGGGATCACGTGACCTGACATCCCCCCACTCCCACGTTGCATTTGTGGCCCTCGAGTGGCCTTAGAACATGTAATTTGGCCCTTGACCAAAAAAGGTTGTGCACCCCTGTTCCATATCTTCCATGCACTATGCGTAGCTGTTTCCCTAAAATCTGACAGCACTAATACGAAGGAAAAGACTTGCTTTATTTAATATGATGGATATAGCCACCTCCTTGACTCTCCCCTTTTTTCTGGGTGTAGATTTTTACATATAATCTCCAGCAGAACACATTGTCCATCACTTCAAGTCACCTTTCAGTTTACTAGTTCTCCCAATTTTATGTTTGCAGCTTGATCACAATGCAATCTATGCCAAACATTAACCTGAAAAAATAGATGAAAAATGTCTGGAACCTAGAGTCCTGGGTGGGCTACATCTATCAGGAAGCATTACTACTTGAGACTGACAGAAGTTTTGCATTACTGTAGTACCACAGAACAGCTGGAAGCTCTCTACAGACAATGACAGCCATTGAATAAATTCAGTTACAGCAATATATGCTGGAGAATATGATTTTCTTTGTACTGAATTAATATGGCTCACTGATCAGATCAGAAACATTTGGACAAAGACGACGACAGTCATAGTTATACATAGCGCTACATACAAGGAAACCACATTAATAAATATCCTCTCGAGTATTCTGTCACTCAAATGCAGCAAGGTATTCTCTTCCAATTTGTGTACACTGAAATTGACAAAGCATTGTTTCTCAGATGCCAAGGTATATAGTGTCAGCATAGTCTTTTAGCCTCCATTTTCAACTCAATGTATGAACATTAAATTTTTAAGATGGATCTGTGATAGGATCAGCCTGACATCTACAGATTAAATGATATTTAATTATAAAAATTAGGCAAATTAAGCAATTTTAAAAAATCTAAGTTTAGCATCTGACTAAAAAAAGGTAGTACAAACTAAGACCAGATTAAACTCCTACAATCTATAAATTTTAACAGCTGTTAAATATGTTGTCAGATTATTTCATAAAGATGCTGGAAGGAGGTGAAGTGAGCTTTGTGATGAATCAGTTTGTTTTTCCTGCTCTTTTAAAAGATTTATCAGTTTCATTAAATTCATATTCTCAGGTGTACCAGGTAAATGAAAATATAAATTTGATAAGCGCTGGAGAGAAATCAAATTCAATTTAAAAGCCTGAAACAGTATTAAAAGTTATTAGCATGAGGGAAGTTTAAATAAATTTCATGCAGTCATCAAAAACAAGGATTAGTTTTACATAACTGTCTAAACACACATTAGATAAATGTTTTGATATGAAAAGATATCGCTTAGGTCTTAAGACAGTAAGCAATCCATCTGTATTTTTTAATTACCATAGCTCACAATTTGCAACTGCTTTTCATAAAATGCTGGGGGATACCCTTTTAGTACGGTTATATCAATTTATACAGTTAATTATGACTGACCCAACTCTGTATTAACAGGAGACTAATACAGTGTTTAATTAGGGCAAACTAGTACAATATGCAAGAATAGGAGGGAGAAAGTCAGATTGGTTTCCCTATTCCATCACAGTTCATGGGCAACAGGTTGAATTCTGCATATGATGTTCCACTCTTAATGCAAGAGTTAGTTAAATGTATAGTTAACCCTATCTTACAGGGGCTCATCTTATAAAACCAAAATGTTAATATGATATTATAGGACGATACAACTGCAGTATTCTGGAAGAGACCATGCTGAACTTGATATACTTCCTCCAGTCATCCAAGCTCACGTCTATAAAGCTTTTATGTTACATATCTATATATTGCTTTAAGAAATTCTTATAAATGGTATGCTACTCAACAGGTACATTGAAAGGGGACAAGACTGGCTGGTGCTAACTAAGTGTCTCCTGATAAGAACAAATCTCCAATCTTACTTCTCCAGGACTGCATATTTCAGTACAATTCATAGAATTCCTCTGGTCACTCACCATGGGGAAGAGATGAGGCTCTGGCCCCATTCGCTGTTCTTTAGGGCATGTTCCAGCAAGTAACTTCATCTACTTGCTCGTTTCTATGAAACAAACAAGGAGTCCTGTGGCACTTTTAAAAAGACTAACAAATTCATGTATTGCATTGTTAGTTTTTTAAAGTGCCACAGGACTCCTTGTTTGGTTGAAGCACATGAAAACGGCCACTCTTCGGAACTCATTTCTATGATGCAAGAGTGCACTGATGCCTGCTATACCTCATTTTCAAAAGCCTGCAAGTTACTGAACAGCAGGAGTAGCTGGGAATATTTCTCTTGACATGGATCAGTACAAAACAATCGGCTAGACTGTACGGCATATTGTAAATGCCATCCTACCTGAAGTTTTTCAATCTCTGTCTTTGCAGCCTGTCTGGCTTTACCAATGGCACAACCCCAGTAACCCTGGAAAAGCAAGGAAAGAGGAGATTGGTTAAAGTTTGGTTGATCTTCCTTACAGGGAGGATTTCCTTAATCTTTAGTTGTAAGAACTCAGTGAAGCGTTGTAATTTATGATGTAGAACTATGAATATAATTGTAGGCAATACTACAGTAACAACATGGTTCTCAGTAAATCCCACAGAGCGGAAACCTACATACACAGTGGTGTTTTGACAGAATAAGTGAAATGCCAAAAACTAAACACACAAGGTGGGTGAGGCAATATATTTTATTGGACCAACAGAGACCAGCTTTTGAGCTTTACACCTGGCTCTTCATTAGCAGGGAGCTGGCCATGTGGGGCAGGCCAGCCCAGAGGCCGGGCCCCACGTGCTTCACCCCTGGGCCCGCCTGCTCCGCCTTGGGGGCGGGGAGGGCCAGCCCAGGGTCCAGGCATGTCCAGGCATAGCCCTCCCAGCCCGCCCCGCTGCCAAGGGCAGTGAGGTGGCTGTGGGCGGGGGGGCTGCGGCGCGCGTGGGCCCCGCAATGCCTCGCTGGGAGCGGGACAGTGCGGGACCCACATAAATGTGGGGCCTGGGGCGATCGCCCCATTCCCCCCCCTCTCCCCCGGATGTCCCTGAGTAAGCAGGACTCTTAATACAGCAGCTTGCACTTTTTGTGTTCCCACCCACTAACACTCGACTTCAGGAGACAGAATAAATATACTGATGTGCTGGTTTCTGACACGTTTAGCAGAGGGGTTTGACAGACAAGCTACTTTTCCCAAAAATCCTTGATACTCATCATTAAGGAGTGAAACCAGGTGTGAAAAATACAGTCAGTTACAAATGACAATTTTCAGGAGGTCTATCTCAAGAGTACTCAGCTGGCAGACAACATACACCAATGCCGCAGAACACCACCACTTCAGTTGTCATCCACCAGTAGTGACCATTTATCCAAAGAGAAATCCTATTATTTCATGATCCTCTTAGGAACCGTTCAGTCAGAAGACATTTGAGGCTGTTTCAAAATACTCACATATGAAACACCTGATGGATCAATCATGTAAAGCTGAGCACCATCATCCTCATCGTAAGACCCCAACATGAAACTGAACAAACAAAACAAGATTCGAAAACAGGTATTCATGCACTGTGCTACAAAACCACGCAACATTAAATTATACGGATTTGTTATTTTGCACACAATAGACTAATAAGGGGTCGTCATCGCTCTTGCAGTGAAACCACCACTACGTACTACCTTGGAACAAGAAGTTCATCTGCAACTTTCGGGTATCCCCACTGCCAAAGGTGACAGTATAGTTTCGCTTGACTTACAGCTAAAGACCATCTTTCTTAAGTCATTGACATTCTGGTCCCTTGGACTGTCATTTAAGATAGGCTTCACTGTATTTACAATGCCTTACTTAGCTAAAGGGCCAAGGAAGCAAATTTTCCAACAATACTTTTGCTCTTATGATTCTCCTGGAAGATACCAGCACAAGGGCCTCAGTTTTGAAGTTTAGGGAGTGATTAGCTATTTTGCCTGGTAATTAAATGCATCTTTATACAGACATAGGAGCTTTTTTACCTAAAGTCCATCTTAATGTTATCAATATCCACACACTTGTTTTTAGGCTATATATAACGAGGCAGAAATACCAACGTGAAAAATCACTTCATAAATTCCCAGGATTGATTAATCTATTGTACACTGAATAAAGAGTCTCACAATCAAGCACAAGTATTTAAAAAACTTTTACCTGCAGCCAAAAGGTCTGACAGCACTGTATAATGTGTAGGCATGTACATACATGGCCACTCTGTCAGCAAGATGCTAGAGGGGAAAAAAGGAGAGTTTTAGAACATTTAATTTAATGAAGTCAACAGGCCTCAAGTAAAAATTTAAAACAGCTTCTTTCCTTGTCACAGTGTGTAAGGAAACCTAAGAATTTGTACTAAAAGTACCCGTTACCTACCTTCAGTGGAATATTATATCCATAGTTGGATCTGAAGTTAGAAGCTTCTTCTCTAGCTATGTCTGCCAAAGAACGAGCGTCTGCCAGGAGTCCTGCAACTGCCTAAAATGAAGAGCATCACCAGCTAAAGTCAACACCCAGACCCCTTGCAAGAAATATCAGGAACTGAATGGACAAACTTCAGACAAAGTCTAATTCCGTTACTCTGACTTAAATCAGGTTTCTACTGCACCATACACGTGCCTGTTCAAAACGGATTTTACACCTACCAAATTGAAAAAACACCAATAAAGTAGCAAACCTTTTTAAAAACTACTCAATACATACATAGATATTTTATTGTAAAACAAAATAAAGGTATGCTCAAGACCCAACTTCTGTGTAAGCAGTAAGCTTAACGTAATATAAACAAAAAGCAAGGGAACAAGGAAAACACAGACATACACCCTAGTGTATAATACATTTGCCCCTCTGGATTTTAAGACTACTTGAACTACAGGAACACCCATCTTCCTCTTGCTGGCAGCATTACTGTAACAGGAGTTATTGTCCAACTCCCGATAGCTAATGGTGTAGCTTCAAGCAGTTTTACTAGCATGGTTCCCACCAGCCAGTACTGGGGACTAGTCAGTAGCTCACGACATCGGATCCCTTTATACCAGCTCCTTCCATCCCATACCCCTTTCAAAAGCAAATGAAACTATCTTATACAGTTATACTGTTATTGTGCGTTTTGCTATTCTTAGGAAATGTGTTCTGATTTGGTAGCCAGAAGCAGCTCTCTTAATTTGGTTTATGTACATCCCTGCTCTCCTTGGAGCATTTATTTTAATGTACAGAGAGAAAGAAACCAGAGAAAGTTAACTCTAGAATGAGTAAATACCACAGATCAGCCTCCCTTTTTATTGTGAGATTTTGCTTGCATGTGAAGAGGATATACACATATCCACACACAGGACTAAAAGTACATACACAGAATTGAGAATCAGATTTGTCTAGATGTCCCTTGATTTTTCGCTGACTACACGTTTAGAAACATTAGTCTACGTGACTTCAAAAGCTACTCAATATTGGATTGTTCATTGGGTAAATATAGCCATCTTCTGGTAAGTTTTCCTAATTCACAGAAGAAAAGCACAGAGTGTTGCAGCACCTCACCATTCCAACATGTCGATCAACGTTAAAGAGCCGTTTATTGGAACCTTCTTCATAAAGCTTGGACAGGACAAGTTTCTCTACTCCAAAGACAACACCATCTTTACATCTTATCCCAATGGCTGTACTGAAAGACAAGTCAAATATGAGAAGAGTACGCTTTAAAATAAAACAATAGCTTGGAATAGGGTTAGAAGGTTATTTTAGCATTTTCTTTATCAAAGTTAAATGGGGACAGCACTGGCGTACAAGACAGCTTATTTTAAAGAGAGGTAGATCTGCTCCATGATTTCATTGCTGCCTTGAAGATGGGGGAGGAAAAAAGAATAAGACCCACTGAAGTCTCCCTGTGTTTCTGTAAGAAAGGGGTGTCATGCTGGGCCTGAAAAGGCCAAGCCATCTTGTGAAATACATGACCCAAATCTAACCTTCGAAGGTATATTGTAGTGTTACAAGCGGCTGGGGCTTTGAGATGCATGTGTGTTTTAATAGTTACTTGATGATGTTTACATCTATATAGTTAAAGGTTAGCAAGGTGAATGAACTGCTTCCCTATCTGTTACTATTCTTCTGTTAGAAGAGGTCAGAAGGGAACATTAACATCTAGATGGAGCTTTGATGGACCAATGTAAACTGTCTATTAACGGTGCTAATGCAGCTAATTACCTGTGGTGCCCAAGAGGTGAAGGTTTTACTTCAAAGGACAATATACATTGCTATTCTCCACTAAAGGAAGTATCTGTGAACTGTCATCAAAGCCCACATGAAGAAATGACCTGCAAATGCCCACCTTGCTACAACTATGTACAGAAGTTGGGAACATAATCCCTTTGTCTCACATCTGTCCGCACTTCTCAGGGAAAGTTTGGGCTGCAGGATTGAGATCCCAGCCAGCAATGGCTTGGAATCACCCTGCTGATTCTCATGGGAGAATTAGAGCAAACTCTACACCTGGACTATTTGGTCCATATTCCTTTGAACTGGATTTCTAACAACTGAAGCTGTGAAACAAGGACAGAAACCCATCCAGGTATTGGATGTGCGCCTAAGATCTACAAACTTCAAATTCTACTAGAAACCTGATATATTGGATTTCAATCATTGTATGTATGTGATTTCTTTAACCCTTTAACAGTACTCTCATAGTTTGTTTCTTTCCTTGTACAATAAACCTTTAGTTTTAGTTACTAAAGGATTGGCTGGCAGCGTGGTATTTTGGGTAAGATCCAAACCTACACTGTTCTGTGTAATGTGGCTGGTCCTTTGGGGTCAGGAGAAACCTTTTTGGGTAAAGAACTTGGAGTTTTAAGCAATTTCTCTCTTTACTAGACCTAGTGGCTGTATTGGGGGCTGAGTATATTTTATGGTGGCTTCCTGATATCCAGTGTGAGGGATCGGAAGCATTGTTTGTGACTGGGGGGGTGGGGAGTTTAGCTCCCAGTAATCCACCAGTGTTGGGAGAATCTGCTCTCCTTTTTGCAGCTTGCCCTGATCTTTGCATATTCAGGTGGTCATCCCAAGTGGCCCGGGTGACATGGGGCACAGAATTTCCCTCTTTCCCATCCTACACAAGGAAGCTTTTGCACATACTCTGCACATCTAGTACTATACAGCATGAGGGACATGGTGGCTGGGGAGCAGCTCTCCCTTTGAACCTGCAGGTTTCCTATAGCTTTGAAGTGGGAGCATTTACACAGAAATGTTATTTTACTTCAGTCCTCTTCTCTGCCAATAAACACGTAAACACAACAAATAGAAACAGAGTTCCTGAGAGGCCCCATGCAGTGTGATAAATATCTCAAGAATCTCTTGTCATCAGTAAGTTAGGAGGGCCACAGCTCCTACAAACTCCGGGACTGGCCTGCTGCGGCGGTGGTCGCGGAGCACGGCACTTAGTTTGGGACCAGGACCAGGTGGAGCGCGGTGGCCGGCTGCATGGTCTGGGTCGACCATGCTCTGCCGCCACCGATCCGACTATGCTGCCGGCTGCTGCAGGCCTGCCCCGGCCACACTACTGGTTGTCATGTTGTGCTGCTGCCGCAGGCTGGTCCTGATCGGGCTGTCAAACTCCGCCGCAGCAGAAGGCCGGCCTCAGGTCTGATCCGGCCACGCTACAGCCGCTGCGTTCCAGCAGCGCCAATCTGGCCATGCTGCGGAAAGCTTAGCACACCCAGCGCCTTCAGCTGCCTAGAGAGAGAGCTGGCCAAGAAGCCGCAATCCAGCCTGGCCAAGTGATATAAAGGATGGGACAGAGAGTAGAAAAGGCCACGTCAGGAACTGAGAAGGCTCTAGCCAAGGTTTTAGGGAAGTACCTGTGGTTAGAGGGGGCAGAAATTGGTCAGTGTTATCTGTGACCATTGAAAAGGAAATGGCAGGAAATTTTTCAACAAAACTCAAAAATTATCGGATTTGGTGTTTCGGTCCTCCAGCACCTGTCTCCTTCTCCCCCACTCAGAAAGGCAGGAGGGAAAGAATGCGCGCACGCACACACGTGCACACACGCGCACACATGCACACACACGCACACACGCTTTTCTTTGCTGCCACACCATATCGAAGATGTTTAGTTAACCAAAACGTTTGGGTTTTTTGGGAAAAAAAATAATTTAAAAGATGGGGCAAAAGTATCTGACCAGGGCACCAGCCTACACCCTGCGCTCAGCCCTCCACACTACTGCCGGCCATCCCCACCCCTCCACCTCCCCTGAGCCAGCTCGTCAGCTGTCCCACAAACCAGGCCCCAGCATCACCAGCCCCCTCTGCCCCTTTAGGGAAGCAAGCGGCCACAGCCCTGCTACCAGCTCCCAGATAGTGCCGGGGGCCGGGCCACTTTTAAAAGCAGTGGCCTGTGTGGACCAGGGGTTGGGAACCCTTAGGCTAGATGGCAACTACAGCTAACCAACAAATCCAAGAGGGAACTTACTACATTGTTTCATTAAGTATTTTTTTCACAGCAGAAGACACACAAAGGTAGCTGGAAGAATCCATCCGTAAAAATGTCAAAGCACACAGTAAACAGTTTGGTGCAAGATGATCGCAGAGACCTCAAGAAACATAAAGCTACTCGAAGTTTTAAATGGCCCTGGCTAACTGAACTCACTGAAACTGAGACTACGGAACCTGGAGCACTACAGCATATCCAACTGGGTCAGCTATTTGCTTACTCTGACGACAATGGCCTATTATGCTTGTCATGTGCGGAAGCCAAGTCCAGCTGTGATTTTGCTGAAGGAAAGACGTGGAGTTCATGGAAGATTGACTATTTGAAGGGACATCTCAATCAGAAAGTCCACCTGGAGGGAGTCCGCAAGTTGTGAAGAATTAAACTAAGAAGTGGAGTAAACCAATTAATGATGGATTCAGCTAATGACAGAAAAACTAAGGTGGATTTCAATGAACGCCAACGTACCCAAGCTGAACAAGTGAAAATACTGATAGACAATGTACTGCTTGCCATTTCCATGAATTCTTCAATGCTGTCTGTTCAAGACATTCATGAGCATATGGGAAAATACCTTACACTTCCAGAAAGCTGGCACAGTAAGAATTATGCATTCGAATTTGTTGAATTGCATTAACCACATCATCCTGCGAAATGTGATGAATGAACTTCGTGATGCTGCACATCACACACTGATTGTAGATGAAAGTACTGACATTTCAGAAAGTAAAATTCTGTACATGAAGTTTCGTTCCTCCAAAACCCAAGAGTTACAAAACGATGTTTGCAGGAATCATACAGCTACCTGTTTGTGACAGTAAGTCAATAAAAAAGTTCTACACTGACAAACTGGATCTGCAAAGAATGGTAATGTTCATGCTGGTTGGTGCTTCAGTTATGTTGGGCAAACATAAAGGAGTTGCAGCATGACTGAAGCAAGAAATTCCACAGCTCACTGAACAGCATTAGGTAGCTCACTGAGAAAATCTAGAAATTCTGATGCCTGGAAACACGTGTCTTTGATGAAGGACACAGAAATACTACTTCGCACGGTCTACACAATATTCAGCAGATCATCAGTCAGGGAATCACGATTTGACGAAATGGCCAAAATTGCAGAATGTGATGTAGTTGCCTTTAGGCCACTGAATGAGGTCAGATGGTTATCATGACATTTTGCGGTAAATGGCACTGATTAGAAATTAGGAAACACTAGTCCAATATGACGCAAAGGAGGTTGCTGATGCAAATGATCCTATAGCCAAGTACTGCGTGAAGATGTTACAGAATCCAAAAGTCCCTGTCTGTTTTGGCCGAACTGGCAGAATTGTGTTGTATCTTCCAGAGGAGCTGCGTAACACCACTGGACGCTTTTGAGTTTGCTAAAGCCGGGGTAGGGAAGCTGAGAGCACAGTATTTGGGTGACACAGCACACTTTAGCACAGAAGTGAAAATGAGTTATTGCCAGTATTGAACGTGAAATAAATATTGATGAAGTCTTACGCTTCGTTGAGCGAGTTTGTGACCATCTCAAAGATCATTTCCCAGATGGCGAATTGAAAGAATGGGTTGCATTTGATATGTCAGCATTAAAGCATGGAAAACAAGATTACACGTTCAGTAATGAAGAGGTGCAGAATCTGGTAACTAAGTACAACAAGATTCTGAAACTGCCACCTCTGCCTCATTGTCAAGGGCCTGCTAATGAAGTAGAACATGGTGTAGTCGTCTGGAAGCTGATGTCGTAGTTTAGGCGAGCAATCATTCATTATGAAATTAGCAAAAGCCAGTGAGGCTACTACAAAGGTCCATGATCTTGAGTAAGTCATTTGACTTCTCAATGCCTTAATTCACCATCTCTAAAATGGGGAACTTATATAGCCTATCGGCACAATGGGAAAGTGCTTTAGCTGTATTAAGGACTTATGCAAACAGCTTTTGCTCTGAAGTATGAGATATTATTACACTTCATGCACAGGAATAATTTACTACCTTTGTGTGTGTCTAATGCCATGCCTTTATATTTTTTGTTCCAGCCATACTAAAGAAAAAATAAAGATGACTGAACTCCCTTTATATTTAACCTGAAGGGCTTCCTGAAATAACAACAAAGATACAACTGCTCATCACCTACTTCAGGAGTACAATTTTCTCTGCAATACCATCTTAGCTGACTATCTTAATTTCATTGCTCATCATTTTTTAAAGAAACAGATGAAGTAAAAATCAAAGGCACTTCTCTTACCTGCTATTCTCCACAGCTTTCATAGCATATTCAACTTGAAATACTCTGCCATCTGGAGAGAATGTGGAAGCTGACAGGTCATACTGTAAAGGAAGAAAAATACACTACTGAGCATAAAAAAGTTGCAAATACAGCTCACACAGTGGTAGTAATAATTTATTTTTCTATGCAGTCTTAAAGAGTGTCTGTTGAGAAAAGCTGTATTTATCTTCATGTTTGAATGGTTCATGTTGGTGAGTAAATTACAGTAAATTCAACGTTGGTCAGACTAGTTTTTTAACAAAAGCTCTTGCTTCAGTGATAATCATTTTGAAATTCAAACCCACTAAGCTAATGACCCCTTTAGCTCAGATTCCAAACAATGGCATAATTAGGCTTCACACACACTGGAATTTTTTGTACGGTTAATAACATTTTTTAATATATTGTGACTACTTTTGCTACTTAGAATAGCATTTGTACTTTTCTCTCCATATGAGCATCTCAAAGTATTTCTCAAACTTTAATGTGTCTAAAGTTTCCACAAATCCAGGCCTAGTCTCCGATACACATCCTAGGCAATATGTACAGAGGATGGTGGGAGAGGTCAGCGAGCATTTGAGCGATACATGTCAAGAGCGCCGACTGCTGGCTACATAGGCATAATACTAACTAAATTCTACTTCATGACTAACACGGCTACCCCTTTGGAATTTAAATTCTACTTGTAACTGTATTATCCTTAATTCAAGGAAATTTAGGGTACATTTACACTGCTTAAAAAAAACAAAACAATCAAGCACCATGGCAGTAAAACTTAGCAGGGGTGTCAAACTCATTGGCTACGGCAGGCCAGATCTGACTATACTTCAAGTGGAAGTACATGCCATATATCAAAATACTAAGGCCTACACTCTCAGGCCGTCACAAAGTGCTGGGCATGCAAGACTGTGCTTTGCAATACCGTGAGACCGCACTCTATCACCCTCTATTAGGGAAAGAGTATAGTCTCACAGGCTATGTCTACACTGGCAAATTCCAAAGGGGTAGCCGTGTTAGTCTATTGTAGAAAGACAACAGAGTCCTGTGGCACTTTTAAAGACTAACAGATTTATTTATCGCATGAGCTTTCGTGGGAGAAAATCCCACTTCGTCAGACGCTTTGAAGATGGGAAACTTACGAATTAAGGAGGCTTAATTCGAACTAACTAAAGCCAGGGCTACAGTAGGCTTTCATTAGTTCGAATGAAGGGCTTCCTTAATTCGAACTAATAAATTTGAATATGCTATTCGAACTAAGGGTTAATTCGAACTAGTTAGTTCGAATTAATCAATGTGGCCATGTTAGTTCGAACTAACCAGCCCATTGAACTCAATGCAATTCAGTAATTCGAACTAAGCAAGTGCCATGAATGGCATTTGCTTAGTTCGAACTAAATTTTTCTAATTCAAATTAAGTTAATTTGAACTAACTAAAATTAATTCGAACTAACTAATTTGAACTAACTTTAGTGAGCGTAGACATAGCCACAGAGCGCAATTGTGGGCCTGAGGGAAGAGGCCCACAGGCCATATGTTTGACACCCCTGACTTCAGTCAACTGACTCAAGCTCATACTACAAGACTAAAGAGAGCAGTGCAGACATTGGGTTCCACCTGTAGTAGCAGACTCTGATACCAACTTCCCTCACTACATTTCAGAGCCTGGACAGCAAAAATTACACTGCTACTTTTAGCCCCATATCATGAGCCCCAGAAACCCGAGTCAATTGACCCAGGCCCTCAGGCTCACTGCCATCATTGGGGGTGGGGAAACGGGGGGGGGGGGTCCTGCAGTGTAGACATGCTCTTGGTCACCCCAGTAGCATGGAGTCTGAGTGTGCCTGGTGTTGGGAAGGACAGAAGAAAAAGTAGTTGTTTCATGAAAACACCCCCTTATCATAAATGTGCAAGTTTAAACCAGACCCGTCCCTTGCTCCCGGAAAATAGTTTTCAGGTCTGATTAATTCTGAATGAGCTGCCAATTAGGACCTTTCACTGAGTCATACCAGTCTCAGGGACTGCAATAGCCCAAGTCAGAGCAGCAGAGGCCTTTGCCAGGCACCACCTGCATCTCTCTAGAGCAGGGGCTCCCAAACTGGGGGTCCTCAGCTGTCAGCCCCCAGGCATGTGGATAAAGGTGGGGTGGGGGGGTTCACCACTTTTGGGGGAGAGGGAATCATCATAGCCTGAAATCTTTTCAAAGGGGGGCCCAGCAAAAAAAAATTGAGAACCACTGCTAAGGACATGACACGACCCCAGCCACAGCAACCCCCACTGACAGCATGCATCTGAACATGGAGACGGGGCACCCC
>ML685781.1:12821266-12843799 GCA_007922175.1 Pelusios castaneus
CTGCTCACATCCAGCCCCGCCACCCCCACTTCATCCCCTCCCCCCACCCCAGGAGCCCCGCCCCCGCCGGCACTTTCGCTTTCCCAGCGGCGCGGGCCGGTGACTCAGCAGAGCGGCGCGGCGGCCTGTCCGGCCCGCTCCCGTGACGGGTCGGAGCCCCGGCTGCCGCTGCCGCTGACACCGGCCCCAGGAGGCCCGGCGGCGGCGCACTCACCCCGGTGCCGATGGAGCTCATGGCGGCGGAGACGGAGCGCGAGCGCCGGGCGGGCAGGGGCGGGGCCAACACTCGTCGTCATCGTAGTCACGCAGCCCAGCAGCGCCCACCCGCCACCAACGATCGTTCCCATTGGTCCCCACGCCAGCCAATCGGCTTCTGCCGGGCTGAGCGCCGGTTGGACGCTCGCGGGCTCCGTCGCCGCCGCAGGGGCACGCCCGGCCTGAGACCATCGGGAAGGAAGCCGGAGGCGGTGACTCAAAGGAGAGAGGCGGAGTCTATTGGGTTTACACGTAGGGTCTGGTCTGCGCATGCTCTATAGTCTGCTTCAAATAACCACAGGAGGGGGCTCGGCTCGTAGCGCCCGGCTAGCTCAGTCGGTAGAGCATGGGACTCTTAATCCCAGGGTCGTGGGTTCGAGCCCCACGTTGGGCGCAGTATTTTTTTGTTGGCGATGGCGGCACCTCCAGAGCAGGGCTCGGCCGTCAGCCCCGCGAGGCAGCCGGATCCCGTGCGCTCGCCGCTGGGCCGTGCATAGTGTGCATAGTCCGCTGCAGTCAGTGTCCGCGGGGGAGCAAAGCCGGGGATTCCCCCCCGCGCCTTCCATCCCAGCTGCCTGATTTGGGGAAACCTCACCGTGCAGCCCGCAGGGACTTGCCCGTCCTCCCGCCGCCCCGCGTGCAGCCCTGGGCGGCACAATGGGGAGGTGTGAGTTATACTCAGCTTCCCCAATTAACCCCGATCAGCCCCCCCACATTCTCCCCGAGCAACCTGCGTCCTGGGCACCCGACAGAGCCGTGTTTTCGGGCACGGGTGTTTTTATTGTGACCCCGGAGAAGACCCGGTGGCTCACTGCTGGGTACCGACCTGCCGCAGAAGTAGAACAGTGAAGAATGAAAGTTATCTTGAGAAGATCCACATTTGCTGGAAAGAAAAGCCCGGCTAGCAAGTAGAAGGAAGGCCCTGAAAATAAGGGATGCGGCCAGAAGGAATGAAGGAGGATGGATGTCTAGCGCAGAGTAACTAGAAAGAAAGACTCCGGCTGAAAAAAGTGAGGGTGGATGGTTTTCGATCAAACAGGGAGAATTTGTTTTAAAATGGGCCAGTGTGGTTCTTGCTAACCTCTGCCCCAGTGTTAAAACCTGCGTGAACTCAGGAACAAGGGGGAAACTGGACAGCAAGGAGCGGGGGAGGAAAAGATGTACATTTTGTCTGGACTGAGGCTGGAAAGAAGGGGGAGCTGTCTCCAGGTGTTTTTATCTGGAGTCAGTAGGTGGCAATGCGTTAAAAAGGAGGGGTCATTGGCAATCCCGGTACGGCCCAGGCACCCTGCGTTCAGCCCAGTTTTGAAAGTCATTTGATCAAATGTTTATAAATGTGTTGTTATGTCTGGATCTGGTGAATTGCTTAGTATTTGGGCATGTTTAGAGCAACTGCATAGGTACTAATTGGCCGTTGGATTTAGTAAAGATTTGTGTTTGGTTTCCCCATCTCAATATTAATAATTCCGACGCTTCCCTCCTCTCCCATTAAGACAGTGGGGGAGGGAGGACAGAGCTACTGGACAGCCCTGCGTTGCCCAGCTCAACCTCTTCCACACTCCCTAAGGTGAAGGGAAAATAAATTCCTCCTGGGCCCGTCTCAGGAGAGAGAGGCAGCAGTTGCAGTGGAGCAGACGGTGGTGGGAAGGGTGGCCTGCTGGAGTCCTGGGAGCTGAGATGGAAAGGCAGAGGTCCAGCATTAGCCAGCAGGTGTGTGGAGGATAGAGGGGAGCAGGTGGCAGTCAGGAAGATGTTGCACAGGGCTGATGATGGGAGGCAAGTCTTCCACTGAACCGTCCTTAGAGGCTGGGTTAAGAACAGCTGGGTGACTTTTTGTGCTAACAAGTGCTCTTCCTGCCATCCCCATATGTTCACCTTAATACCTGTCGACCACACATCCTTTTTATAAAGAAGCTCTAATGATCCCATAGCCTGCGAACCAATAATGAAAAGAAATGCAGTGGGCTGACCCAGAAACTATACATATTTCTCTCATGTGCGCTTTCAAAATCCAGTTGAACTCTAGCAGTGACTTATGCTTTCCTAATTATTTAATAAAAAATACATAGGGGGAGTGTGCTAAATACCTGCCATTTTCAGTGACTGTTCGAAAACCGATAGCAACTACACAAACTATGCCTAGTGACACAGATTAACATAACTAATGTTAGTCTGCATACTCGCAGTTAAGCTCAAATGTCTCTCTCAATAATATGTTGGGAAAGAACACAGTTAAGAGAAGAGGAGGCCACTTCAGCCATAGAATGTCACATCGTGATTCCTGGACACATTCATTAAAAATATTAAGATAGGAGAAAGGAACTGTCACTATTTTCCAACTAAAAAAATGCATATGAGGTTAGGGCACTTATGAAATATGAGAAAATCACATTAAATCTTATTTAAAGACAGCGAATGCTGCACTATATGTTTAGTTTCAAAATCAAATCACTTTTGTTCCTATATAACATTTTATTTCTAAAACTACATTTCAGTAATGGCGTGGGAAAATCAGCCATGAAAATCCTGTTAGTGATAATGAAAAAATATTTGAAAGATTGATCTAAACCTTCATGCTTAAAGATAGGATATAAAGCCCCAAGAATTCTTAACTCAGTATTTAGTACAGAAGCGATGAGATGGTTACCCAACTCAGGCATATTGGTGTAAGTTAATGACAATTTGAGCCTTAATCTTCAGGTTTCTCACTTAAAATTAAGTCAAACCTTTGGTACTGAAATGTACTGTGTTCATAATTCTCTGATGGCACTATAGGGTGTGTGCCCAAAGTATTATTTAAGGCAATATTATAAATAAAAAAATCTATGGAGGAGAATTGACAAACACCTGTGTGTGTGTGAGAGCGAGAGAGAGACACTCTAAGAGGTATTTTCCCAAGCAAGGGTAACTTGCTGTATGCAGTCACAGAATTTATAGAAGCTTGTTAATTAGTTCTATTACCCAGCATGTTGGGTGCATCCAAATGTAGGGATTTTTTTAAGGGTGAATTCTTGACTCCATAGATCTTCGAAATAATTAAAATGTAGGATGGCACTCTAGAGTCTGGAATTATTAAGTGTATACCAGGAAAAAAAAATTTTTTTTTTAAAACAGTAGTAAAAAAAACCCGATCATAGGAGCCAGAGAGAACAATTTAATTTAATTCTCTCATAGGAATCTGAAGTGCCTCACCTCACTGTTGAAATGAAACTTATTAAAACATGCATGTTATCAACATGAAGATTTTCAGGTATAATTCCTAAGTGGTGAGACAGATCTTTTGGGGTTAAAAGTCATTATCAGGCAGGCTAATCTGACACTTTGTTTGACAACTTCGGTCCGGAGCAAGTCTCTGCAAACAGGAATCTCAGTCCAAGAGAATCACTAACCCTATAGCAACATTCGTGGACAGATAACAAAACCAAACCATTTCCAGGAGACATTTTAATGTTTGAACCAACAGGTTATGTTAACACATGCAATATTTTGTGCAGAGTTTGGCAGAAAAATTTCCATGGATGGTTTCAGGTAACACGGAATCGACTTTATTTTTCGAAGAGATTTAAAACAAACAAACAAAAAGGTTGAAACTAAGCCTCTTACTTTAGTATCTACTGGACAGACAGACAGAGAAAAAACACAACATGGTAGGTAGCAACTTGTGCCAGTTACGTTATTTCCATAGAAAGAAAAAAACCAAGCACAACATCATGTTTGTCAAAACCAGGGGTGTTTTCCATCTAAATGTGGAATTGTATCCAACTGCAATACAGTTCCAGCTAACGTGATACTCCCAAGGCACTCCCGTATCACTCAGTGGTGCACCTGATTGCTTAATATGCAAGTAATAATTTATATAGGTGAGTTTGAAATAGGTAAAGGGCTGTGCTTTATTCAGATGCTTATTTCTCAGTGGAAAAAGCCCTCTTCATCAATGGTGGCGGTGCTTTCCCAACATCAAACATCATTTCCAAAGGAGGGTTATTGAGACAGCACCAGTCAGGTATACGGCCTGTCTGACTGTAATATTCCTTGGACACCGATCGGCTTCCAAGTATGTCCTGAAGAGCACCAAAAATGGCTCCTGCATTGTTAAAAAAAAACCAAACAACAAAACTTCATGTTAATTCTCATCACACTGGATTTCTCTTTCCCCTCTTCCGTTGCAGGAATCGCTTCTACCTCATTTTCAACCAGCCAAAAGAAGAGACAAAAGGCTGAGTATACTGGGTCCTCATTGATGTCTCTTATTGCTCCATTTCACACCCTTACTCAGTGACTGAATAAGAGTCTCATCCAGGCTTTATTGCCAGCCAGGTGAACTGGAAAGAAGACATGAGTAGTTTCCTGCCACAGGCCTTTCCCTGAAGCTGTATCTCAAACAGGTACGCCAATCCCCCGGTTAAATGAAATTCCCCCCGAAACTAAGGGCTATGGGAAACTCCTAGCACGGGGCAAGCACCACGAGAGTAAGAGTCGTGGAGAAGAGCACGTCTGTTGGTGCAGACAGCTGATGACATCCACAGTATTAAATATTTGCTGTTCTGTGGCACCATTTTTCAGCTAAGCCTAAATATATTAAACTTTCTCTCTCTTAAATTCTACCCAGAGGCTTAGAGTAGCTGAAACGTACGGATTACAAAGGCAGGAATTCTTGTCAGAAGAAACCTTCACCGCTCTCCTCCCATGAAAGGCTTCACTTGGCCATTCTCTTTCCCCGATTTGCAACCCTGCCCCCAGAACCCAGCATGGGGCCTGAATACACAGCAGACACCTGGAAGTTGGGCAGGCTCCGTCTAGTGAACAACCGGCAGCTTTTTAGTCAATAACGTCTCCCACCTCTTTTTGGGGGATCAGGCCCTGTCCAGCTCATTGTACATCAGCTCTGACCCAGGCCACCACTGCTTCCAGGTTGGCTGGCAGGGAGAAGGGGCCAGCACCACCAATTTAGCAGTCAGAAGCCCCAGCCCACGGTGGTACCAGCAGGTCCATCGGAGACGTCCCAGTGCCAGCTGGAGGGGAGCTATGAAGTCTGGCCTCTCAGCAAATGACACCCATGTGCAGCTTTGGATAGTTAATTTCCTGGCACGAATGGCGTACGGCACCTACATCGACAATTCGGGTCTTGCACCGCAGTTTCATACTGGAGGTTAAAACGAACAAGGAGTCCTCTGGCACTTTTAAAAACTAACAAACTTATTTGTCTTTAAATACAGTTGTCAGTCTTTAAAAGTACCCCAGGACTCCCTGTTTGTTTTGCTGATGTAGACTAACACGGCTCCCCCTCTGGGATTTGATACTGGACGTTGCTGCTTTTCAATGATCTGTTACTATGTGGTGTCAATGGGACAAACCTAGCCCCCAAAACTCTAGGATGCAGCTTTGCAGTGCAGGACTTTGACAGGAGGCCCAAGAACTCCAACGAGCTCAGATGCAGTTTACACTTAGCAACCTTCCAAAGAACTATTGTCATTTGCTTCTTCCAAGCCCCACTCCAAAACCTTCCTTTTCCCGTCACGCCTCTGAGCAGCCCCAGCGTCATTCTTACCTCCCAGCCAAGCCACGCAGTTTGGTTTGGCAGGTGGGGTGTGAATTCTGAAGGTCTTCGTGGCAAGTGCTTCTTTGTATTTTGGTTTATCGACCAGGTACCTAATTTCAGCCATTAATCTGTGCAGGAACCCTGGCAACATAGCTGTGCCTCCAATAACTACTAAGTTCTCAGCCAGCTGCTTCCTGGTGTCTATTGGGCACTGGTGCAAAAGAAAATGGAAAGTGTTTAACTGAAGTTATATGCTCGGCTTTCAAAATCTGTCAGAAATTCAGCTCCTCTCTCTTTACAAGTGACACTGCTGCGTATTTCTGTTAACATAAGCACAGGACAACATACTCTGTGTGCAGCAACTTGTTTTCCTTTTAAAACAGACCTCCCCCCCCCCCCAGATGACCCAGGCTGCTGTGACCCCCTCTTCTAGCAGAAGGCTGTTTGACTTAAGCCTCCGGAGCCATTGCTTGCCTTGATCAGAGGGAGGCACTAGAGAACAATGTAATTTGAACTCTCCCAGTCCCCTCTAGGCCAAGAAACAAGTAAGTCAAAACATTGGGAATTATTTAATGGGATCAAGATGTATAACAAGGTGAGCCCTAACTTAAAATAATTGTCTTAAAGCACCCACATTTATTGCCCTAGTAAAGAATTACTGATCAGAAAATTTCAAACAAAGGTAACTGAAGAAAATGAATCTTAAAAATATACAAATGAGATGTAGTTTACATTTGTATTCGTCAAATCCCCATTCCATAGTTTTTTCCCTCCCCGCCAAAGGCAGTTCTTCTGATGATGAGATCTCACACCTCAAGAGAATTTCCAAGCTAAATAAAAGACCTTAAAAGAGGGGGATGAATAAAAATGCTGACACCACTTGAATGATAGTATTAGAACTTCTCAAAGTTCACCGGATGCTGTAGTTTCTCATCTTCCTTATACCAGTCATGAGTCTGATTCAAAGAACGTTCACCCTACACATGTAGGCCCTGCAAACCCTGGATACCTGCTTTATCGCTGCAGATGCGGATATCCGTGAATTATTTTTTATGGACTGTGGATCCAAATTTTGTATTTATAACCCTGCAATTCTGTGGCTATCTGCTTTATATCCACAAATCATTTTTGCGGCTCATGGCTGAGATGCAGATACAAATTCTGTATCCGTTCTGGGCTCTATATACGTGGTTCCTATCTATAATCAGTGGGACTGCCTGAGCAAATGAGAGTTTGTAAAACCAGGCTCTGTGGAAGGCCGTAGGAATTCATGCAACTATTTATACTAGTAGAGATACCTGAATAAGTGCATCCAATATTAAAGTGGCCACCGATTTCTCTTCATTATCCTGTTCAAACAGTATTTCAACAACTGAGTCTCTGTAGAGAAGAGAAAACAAAGCAAGGAGCATTAATATCAAACAATACAACTACCGTGTCATTGTTTCCTTGTGCTCCTCCCAGCTGTCTGTTTCCACCTATTGTCTCTCATTTTATACTCTGACTGTAAAGTCTTTGGAACAGAGACGGTCTTTTTGTTACAAGTTTGTACAGCACCTAGCACAAAGGTATCCTGGTGTATAACTATGGCCCCAGAATACAGGAATACAGTACAGAATAAGGATTGTACACAGCAAGGCTGTTATTATAATGTGACGTTCAGGGACATCAAATCACAATATCAAAGTGCAAGTAGTTCATTACTGTCCGTAACACACAAACAAAAGTCTTATCAACACACACAACTAAGGCATCCTTTTTAATGGTTTCCTTAATATTCAGGCAACTGGGCACTACTTTAATAAAACAATAAATAATGCATTTTCGTTATAGTATTTCTAACCTGATGGATCCAACTACATGCAGAATCTTCTCTCCGTCTAGGGGATAGTCTACATCTGGAGGTGGGGAAGGACGCTGAAACAAAACACAAACGTATCATCCAAAAGGTAAAAAAGATCCCTTTGCACTTCGAAGAGGAGGAGAAACATTGACTCACCACCTACCTCGTCACTGCCATCAATGTTAAACTTTGCTGCCTGGATTTTCAGCCCACGCTGGAGGTCACTCACAAAACAGGTGCGGACTTTATAAAAGAAAAAAAGACTTGGTTATAGATGCTTTATCTTCCCATTGCCTTGGAGTAGCTTTAACATAGCTTGTGACTTCGATCCCTTTAGTTAATGTACCTGGGACCAAATTCGACATTTTTGTGTCTGCAAGATATTGCTACTTCCTGTGAAATACTCTGACACTTTACTTAGCAGAACTTAGATGCTGATTGGGAAGCAGAAGTCATTCATGCCATGTACCAACTATGCTGCAATAGACAGAATTATTTTCTTGAGGAACTAAAATAGCGAGATCTAACGTCCATGGAGTGCTATTGGCTGGGTCTTTTTGCTGTCAGGAATAGCATGCTGCTTTTGGGTCAACAATTCTACTCTTTCACACCACCATTTTAAATTGGATGTTGCTGTTTCGTAAATGGTCTGCTACTGTGTGGTGTGATTAGTGGCACGTATCTCCTGCCCTCTAAAACTCCAGAAGCAACTTAAGGACAAGACTCCATTTGTATCTTTAACATAACATCTTATATCTGGTTAAAAACAGCTGTGTGAAAAGAGACAGCCGATCAGGAAGCTGCATTTATGTCCAGAATGTTCAAAAGCCATTCCTATGAATTATTTTCATTTGATAAAATATTAGCATCTTAAGGTACCAAGGAGCTTTGGCCTTGACATGTGGATCTTTCCCCCTAGCTTGGCTCGAGGAATAGATAATTCTGTTAAAACTGATGTTAATAAGCAGCGATTTTTGTTTTCTCTTAAATGAGTGTACAGTGCTTTGGGATGAACTGTATATGAAGTGCTAGAGAGCATTTAGTGTAGTTTTGTATTGAAATGTGCTCAACTTTTTGGAAGTATAAATGTATTAAGTTGATTAATGTTTCATATCAGATACAATATTCCAAAACACCGTTTACATGCTATTTTCAATTTCTGCAAAGATAACTTACGTGGCAAACACAGAGCATGCCTAGTTCAATAATTTAAGCAAAAACAATCCTCTAAATCAGAATTTCTCAGTAGTAGTTTTCTCTTTGACCAGAAGCAACAGAAAATTGATGCCACAGTCGGTGGATATTAAATCACCTATTAATCCCATGTAAGATACAAGTTATATGTTTCTATAAATGGTCATCAGAAAAAACATGAGTATTTAAAAAATGCAACACCAAATTTAACCTAAATTGCTGACAGATGGATACACAAAGCCACCCAGTGCCTTTCCGTTCTGTTTATCGGCACAAACGATACCTGGATCAACACCTCAAATCAAAACTCAGAAGATGGAAGTAATATGACATCCGCAACACCTACAATATGGACAGTACTGCAAGTTCTTCTCCTTGTGTAAGAAATATATCAAAAACATTTAAAATAAAATCCCCTAAATTTACAGTGGCAGAATAGTGTGACATGGTTAAGTTGATCTCTGGGGGAAAAGCACAAACTAGGGTTTCTTGAAGCAAAGAGTTTTACCTTTGATATCCTCCACAATGTCTTCTGGAACTGAGCCTAAAAAACAATCAATAGTTTAGTACAGATCTTCATTAAGTAAAAAGAGAACTTGCAGAATCCAACTGGTGCATGAAGCAGCGTGAATTTAGTTCTAAAATGCATAATGTATCATGCTCTTCTCACATTCAAAATGTAGCAGACAATGAACATAGCATGAACTTTATTTCAACCAGCGAACAGTTACGAGTGGTTTGTCTGGAGAATAACATATTAATTTTATGCTGGGAGTGGAGACATTGAAGCAGGAGCCTGTTAAATCTAGTGGAGAATCAGTTATTGATTCTGATGTTAGCAGCCAAAAGGCAGCAGAGAAGGAAGGGGGATGACCCGCCCTTCCCCAGTGTGATTACCTACATTTGTTACATCAGAAATAAACCTTACCCAGCACTGATGGGAGTCTTTGTCCTTTAGCTACTCCTGTGTCAACTGTGCACTGCTCCAGCAACTGATTTGCCAGCTCCCTAAAAGATTGTACATTTCACAAGTTCATAGTAAAGAACAGTTACCACCCACTACCGATCCTACGTATCTGGATCATGCTGGTACTACAGCATTTCCTCCCTTCAGTAACACCTTCTTTTAAATAAAGACGGAGAAAAATCTGATTTCTAAACTGTTATTTCCACAGTTCCCTTCATATCGCCATGGCCATTACGCGTGGGATGGTAATTGATTAAAGATTAATTTTCACAGTCAAAAGGCATCACCAATTAATCAAATAACCTTGGATGGATAATTATAAAAACTTACTTGTGAATTGCCTTTCCTCCTAAGGGAAGGGCACCCCAGCAACTCAAAACTGGGACTCCCTCATATATCTATGAGCAGCTCAGGAAATCTCACTATATTATCATGTCGTTTCCCTTTGAAGACCGAGACTGAAGACATTTTTCTTCCTCCTTTCCCTGCATCAGTTATAAATCTTTCCAATTGTCAACTCTGCCCAAACTCATTCATTTGTAGTATGTGAAAGAGAATCAGAAAACATTCAAGCATTAGCACACAGATTATGGCTGTTCCTATACCATCCTTTCCAAAGAGGACAGGGTTAGGGATTCTCATGTGGCAAATCTGGAGATAGTGCCAGAAGCCAGAATGAAAGCTAAATTGCTGGTCTGTCCCCATTCTTCTCTATCGTATTTCATGTCTATAATAAAATTAATTCTTTTTGATTATCGGTATCATGCTGAAGATCTGGTTTCTGGATTATTATTATTTAAGGATACAGGCAGCACCAGACTTTCTGCATATCCACAGTCTAAAACCATAGCAGAATTAATCCCAAGTGTCAGAAGAGACATCAGGTGACTTGGGGCAAACAACACAGAAGGAACCTGTAATGAGATCAAAATTATTGTGAATTCAGTGCAAGAAAATGTGAAGATTTATAATTTTCATTGCCCCTCAATTTCATATAAAAAACAAAGACTGAACATTGAGGTAGAGAACTGCCTACTCTTAATTCAGGATTTAATCTAAAGTGGTGATGACCAACTGAATACAGCAGCCCACACAAACCCATCCCCGACATGTTCCTCACTACATCACATCCATCTATGTGCTTCGTAGCACTGAACAGGTTCCAGAGGAGCGGCCATGTTAGACTAGTTCAGCAAAACAAACAGAGTCCTGTGGCCCTTTTAAAAACTAACAATTTTATTTATCTCATGAGCTTTCGTAGGAGAGATCCCTCTTCGTCAGAGGCTTTGAAGATGCAGAATTTACAGAATGGGAATAGGAGTAAGTTCCCCATCTTCAAAACGTCTGACGAAGTGGGATTTTCTCCCACGAAAGCTCATGCGATAAATAAATTTGTTAGTCTTTAAAAGTGCCACAGGACTCCTGCTTGTTTTTATAACACTGAACAGTAACAGAGGGCTGTAAGAAAAACAAGTACCATGTATGGACCATATCTTGGGTCAAGTCACAGAGGATCCAGAAAGCCAAACACAACTCTTGATAAGGTGCTGCGAAGACATGAAGAGCTGAGCAAAGACGACAGAAACCACTTGAGTTTTGATGTGTGGTCAGTGGGATCAGGGTCCCACACCATACAGATGCTAACTAATAGCCTGTACCAGGAAGCGTTACAGGCTGAGAGCAAATCAACAGCTCTCTTGGCCCCAAGGGACACATTGCAACACAGGTGAAAAAAGGGAACTCTAAACAGAAATGTGGGAGAAGAAGCTCAGACCATATAGCTAGATGGGAACCCCAACCTTGAAATCACACTCTCAGGGTGTTAACAGCCCCTCTGGAAAATACCTTCCTCTGTACTGTGGGGAAAATTAAAAGTAAATCCATAAATCTTGTACTCACTAGCAACAATATGGTGCAATTAGATCACAAGATAAATGCTGAGCTTGTATCAAATGTCACATTTATTCAGACCACCACCACACGGCTACCACAGAGCCAAGCCTCAGACCAAAGTGGGACCCTCCTCTCCATCACCGGTCACTTTGGCTAATGTTTAAAGCAGCCCTGTGCTAAGTTCGTTATCTGCCATCCTCAAATTGCAAAATAATCAAAAAGGAGGGTACTTCTCTCGCCGCTTTTTTGTTCTGGAAACGGATTAGAAAATCCACTCACACTACTAATCACGTTTTAAGATTAAATATACCAGGAAGGAATTATACAGAAAAGTAACCTTTGATAGTTTAAGATTAGCTATAAAGTCAGGTGGGGGAGGCAAACTACTTGTCTGAATAGACTTTGATAGAAAATCTGAACCATCTGACCGATTTGAACTGAGCATTTACGGAATCACCTTGCACAGTGGTTTTCCACTGAACTAGGATAAAACAGATTTAAGTGGCTGATCTTTCAGAAAAGATTGCATATGTGAAGGACAGAAATATCAGATAAACTCTTATCTAAATGAGTTCAGCCGGAATTTAGGTCATGCTCTAGGCAAAGATATTGACTTATGGTGAAAGAATCAAGTCTTGTGCTGAGAGATATCACTAAGAAATGTTTAAATATAGACTCAGGTTTCTGGTGCTGCTCAACAGGGATTATTGGTCCTGTCAAAAAAGGAGATCATGTGAGCTATTTTTTGCTAGGCACAAGTCAACAAAACCATTCATAGTTCTTGCTAACATCTGTTATTTAGATATCTGCTATTCAGATAAGTCAGAAAAAAAAAATCCCACTGCTCTCTACCTCTCTGTCTTGCCCTTTTCACTTTTTCTCTCTTCCCTTTATCCCCAAGTCTTTCTCCATTCCCACGGGTGCCAACTATTGTAATTGCCACTAGCACTTGATTATTCCATATATCCTACCTGACAGATGCATTCATCCAAGAGTTCTGAAGGAACTCAAATTTGCAATTGCTGAACTAACATGGGTCTGTAACCTATCGCTTAAGTCAGCCTCTGTATCAGATGACTCGTGAATAGCTAATGTAACCCTGATGTTTAAAAAAGGCTCCAGAAGTGACCCAGACAATTATAAACTGGCAAAATTTGTTGAAACTATAGTAAACAGCTGAATTCTCTGATTCGTAGATGAACATGATATGTTGGGGAAGAGTTGACACAGCTTGTGTAAAGGGAAATCATGCCTCATCAATCTATTAGAATTCCTTGAGGGGGTTAACAAACAAGTGGACATGAGTGAATCTGTGGATAGAGTGTACTTGGACTTTCAGAAAGGTTTTGACAAGGTTTTTCGCCAACGGCTCTTTAGGAAAGTAGCTAGTCATGGTATGAGAGGGAAAGTCATCTCACAGATCAGTAACTGATTAAAAGATAGAAAACAAAGAGTAGGAATAAATTTTGTACAGTTGAGAAAGGTAAATGGTGGGGTCCCTCAAAGATCTGTCCTGAGACCAGTACTGTCTAAATAATCTGGAAAAAGTTGTTAAACAATGAGGTAGCAAAATTTGCAGATGATACAAAATTATTCAAGATAATTAACTCCAAAGCCGACTGTGAAGAGTTACAAAAGGGATCTTACTACACTGGCCGACTGGGCAATGAAATTGCAGGTGAAACGTAACGTAATGCATGCTGCAAAACGTAATACCATTACATAAAAACACACACATAAAATCATGGGGATCTAAATTAGGTGTTACTACACAAGAAAGATCTTGGCGCCATTATGGATAGTTCTCCGAAAATATCTGCTCACTGTGTAGCAGCAGTCAAAATATCTAACAGAATGGGAGGAACTACTAGGAAATGGATAGATAAGATGACAGAAAATATCATAATCCACTACAGAAATCCATGGCATTCTCCTTAAACACAGCACGCAGTTTTTGTCACCCCTTCTCAAACCAGATACATTATAAATGGAAAAGTATAGAGGACACCAAAACTTCTTAGTGGCATGGAACAGCTTCCATATGAGGAAAGATTAAAAGATTGGGGCTGTTCAGCTTCCAAAAGAGAAGACTGCAGAAGAGGGGGATATGATAGAGATCTATAAAATCATCGAAGTGTTATTTACCCCTTCACATAACACAAGAAACAGGGCTCACCCAATGAAATTTATCAGGAGCAGGTTTAAAAAAAGCATAAGGAAGTGCTACTTCACACAACGCAGTTCACATGTGGAACTGCTTGCCAGGGGATGTTGTGAAAACCAAAAGAATAATGGGGTTTAAACAAGAATAAGATAAGTTAATGGAGAATAGGTCACCAATGGCTGTTAGCCAAGACAGTCAGGGATACTATCCCATGCTCCAGATCATAGAATAGTAGGGTTGGAAGGGACCTCACTAGGTCATCTAGTCCAACCCCCTGCTAAAAAGCAGGACCACTCCCACTAAATCACCCCAGCCAGGGTTTTGTCTAACTGGGCCTTAAAAATCTCTAAAGATGGAGTTTCTACCACCTCCCTAGGTAACCCATTCCAATGCTTCACCACCCTCCTCGTGAGAAAGTTTTTCCTAATATCCAACCTTGACCTCCCCAGCTGTAATTTGAAACCATTGCTCCTTGTTCTGTCCTCTGTTACCCTCGAGAACAGCCTAGCTCCCTCCTCTTTGGAGCACTCCTTCAAGTAGTTGAAGGTTGCTATCAAATCTCCCCTCAGTCTTCTCTTCTGTAGACTAAATAAGCCTAGTTCCTTCAGTCTCTCCTCATACGTCATGTGCCCCAGCCCCCTAATCATTTTTGTTGCCCTCCGCTGGACTCTTTCTAATTATCCACATCCTTTCTGTAGTGGGGAGCCCAAAACTGGACACAGTATTCCAGATGTGGCCTCACCAGTGTCGAATAGAGGGGAATTATCACATCCCTCGATCTGCTGGCAATACTCCTACTGATGCAGCCTAATATGCCATTGGCCTTTTTGGCAACAAGGGCACACTGTTGGCTCATATTCATCTTCCCGTCCACCATAACTCCCAGGTCCTTTTCTACAGCGCTGCTACTTAGCCGATCAGTCCCCAGCCTGTAGCAGTACATGGGATTTTTCCATCCTAAGTGCAGGACTTTGCACTTGTCTTTATTGAACCTCATGAGATTTCTTTCGGCCCAGTGTTCCAATTTGTCCAGGTCTCCCTGGATATTCCTAATCCTCTCACCGCCAGAAGCTGGGACTGGATGATCGGGAATGGATTACTTGATAAATTCCCCTCTTCTTTTCATTCCCTCTGAAGCATCTGGTAGTGGTCACAGTCAGAAGGGGTAGCCGTGTCAGTCTAGTTCAGTAGAACAACCAAGGAGTTCTGACACTTTAAAAAATTTAAAAAATTATTTATTGCATGGGCTTTTGTGGGAGAAAATCCCACTTCTTCAAGCATTTGACGAAGTGGGATTTTCTCACACGAAAGATCATGCAATATATAAATTAGTTAGTTTTTAAAAGTGCCACGGGACTCCTTAGTTGTCAGAAGACAGGATACTATGCTAGATGGACCGATGATCCAATCTTAAGTAACCAATTAAGAAAACGAATGCCAATAGTTATTTAATACACTACCTCAAAATACTTGAAAAGCACTCTAGTGAGTGTCTCTCTGAAGTGTGAGGGACATAGCACTGATTCCACTATTACAACACGGCGGTCTCTGGGATTCACCAGCAGATGTCTGGAAAAGAGCAAATGTATTGGTAAAGAAGTATAAATTGAGACTCGTACATTAAATTTCAGTGTCTCTCCTGGTACCTGATACCTTCTTTCCAGTTTTGCAGCTACTTATTTTGAGATTTAATTCCAGTCAAAATTATAATAAATATTAATACGCAGATAGCACCTTCCAGCCCACACCTCAATGGATCCTACAGCTTAGCTTCACAATGTCCTCAGGGAGAGAGACATTAACCCAGATTTACAGAACAGGAAACAACGGTGCAAGCAGAGAGTCCAGTTTTGACTCTATATTAGCGTGTGTGCAGGCCAGCCCTTCGTGACTTATCCAATGTCATGGTGCATTTGTGGAAGAGCCAAGAATATGGCCCAGATCTCCTGACTAACAGTTTTGTGCTTCAAACTCTACCCCAGAGGTTCTCAAACTCTGGTCTGTGGAAAACCAGTGGTCCGCGAGCTCCATTCAGGTAGTCTGCGTAAAGGTTGCGGAACAAGCTGTGTGGCACAGGAACAGCCGTTGCCCACCTTTCAAACCCACCCCACTTCCACCACATGGGCCCAGAGCCTCTCCTAGGCCCAAACACCACCGCAAGTTGGCCACTCCCCCTGCGCCAGCTGGTCAGAACTGCTCCCCGCCCCAAGCAGTGGCATGCAGTGGCTGGTCTCTCCTGGCCCCGACCCTCTCCCCGGTGACCTGGGCCCATCTGGAAAAACCATTAAGTGGTCTGCCACGACCCTCAGCAATTCTGAAGTAGTCCACGAAAAAAGGTGAGAACCACTGCTCTATCCCATCATCTCTCACAAAGTTAAAATAAAAGGGAGAATAATTTGCATTTTCCCCAAATGATAATAAAAACACCTTCTAGCTGGAGAGGGAAGTGTCCACAGCATGTCAAAGACTTTGGAACAGAAAGAGAACATCACTGGTAGAGGGCAAATATATATATCAGATGATGCAGTGAAGTCCGTAACAAACGTTGTTTGTCCACAACAGGTGCTTGTCTAGGCTAAAAACACTGCGTCAACCCTCACAGATCAATGCAGCGGAATCGATTGAGCTGCCTGTGTAGACCCACTCAATCAATCCTGGAAGCGCTCTCTGGTAGACTCAGCAACTTCCCCCCCCCTCCCCCCCCCCAAGTGGAGTAACACTGAGTCGACGGGAGAGCCCTTCAGGTTGACGCAGCCGAGTGAAGACCCGAAGGCAAGCCAAAGTAACTAAGTCGACGGAAGATACGCATTCTGCAGCACGCAGATTGCGTATCTCCCACCACCTTAGCCCCGTAGCACAGACCAGGACTATGTGTGGGTGTGAGTGGTGCATAAGAGTACAAAGCACCAAATCTGAATTCATGAGGACATTTACACCAAGTGGAAAAAATATTTTAAAGTTTATTTCTATGAACCTAAAGGCCTGTTTTACGCTAGTAAAGAAAACAAACAAAAGGAAACAAACCTACAAAATTCTGTGATCCCATCAGGCACATTACAACTCTCAGGCTTTGAACATTTGGATCCAGCCAGTCAAACACTTATTCCTATCAGGCCTGTTTCTAACATTTATCTTCAGGGGCTTTGGAACTGTCTTTTGAGGAGTTCCACCAAAATCAGTGCAGCTCCACACAAGAATAACGATTTGCAGGATGAAACCATTTGTGACCATGTCCCAGTTAACAGTTGCTTTTTTTATTTAGATGTTTTTAAGGAATACAATGCATATCCAAAGCTCTAGGCCCCTTAACACACATTAACAATACAATTAAAATCTCAGCAGTATTAAACAATTATTTTAGGAAGAGCTCAGCCAGCGAGGCACCTCTTTCCCACCTTCTATTATTTAGGAAACATAAATCAAAAGTGGATCTCTTTTGCATCATGCTGAGAGAAAAACAACTAATCAGAGAAAAATATCCCAGTACCTCTTACCTGAAATACAGCATGTGAATAAATTCCTTCAGATATGAATACAGCTCTTCTGTATTAATATTATACTGAATGACTTTGATAGGCTGCAAAAATAAAAATTTCTGTGTCAGATACTACCTCTAGCCAGTTTACAATTCAAGACAAAAGATATTTTTATTGATTTTAACAAACACTCACTTTTACATTTCTTTAATTTATCAATGTGCATCATCAAATTGCCCTACAAATTATTTTGCTTAAAGCCATTTTTAATTATTTTTCTTTAACACCTGTTATCAGTTTTAATGCTGAGGAAAGGTGTCAAATTGACAGTTCTGGAGACATAATATCCCAGAGAAAAAGCATAGCACAGGCAGAGGCAATGTGCCTCAAACCTGACCCTGTGGGTATGTCTACACCAGGGGTTGGCAACCTTTACCCATCCCTGTGCCAGGCCCTCCTCCTTGCCCTCAGCCAGTGCCAGCAGTCCCTCTGTCAAAAAAAAAAAAAGGGGGGGGGGCGCTACCTGAAAATTCAGTGGCAGCAACGGCTGGAGTGGGGATGACATTTCCTAGGCATCCACTGAGGGGAGCTGCTCGCAGAAAGAAGCCGCCTGCAGTGGCTCCTCTTGGTGGAATGCCTGGGGATGGGAGTCCACAGCAACGCCGTGGAAAGAAGCCACGCAGCGTGGCTTTTTTCAGTGGTGGCAGGCTCATAGACTTTAAGGTCAGAAGGGACCAGTACGATCATCTAGTCTGACCTCCTGCAAAATGCGGGCCTCAAGACCTCACCCACCCACTCCAATAGGCAATAGGCCACCAACCTATGACTGAGTTATTTACCTCCTTAAATCATGATTTAAGGACTTTAAGATACAGAGAATTCACCGGTAGGTGAGCCATGCCCTGTGCTACAGAGGAAGGCGAAAAACCCCCAGAGCACAGGCCAATCAGCCCTGGGGGAAAATTCCTTCCCGACCCCAAATATGGCGATCAGTTAAACCCTGAGCATGTGGGCAAGTCTCAACAGCCAGATACCCAAGAAACAATTCTCTGTAATAACTCAGAACCCATCCCATGTACCCTCCCCTCTTAGGCCACTTGTAAATCCACCACATGTAGCCAAATATCAGTCAATTTCCAAAACAGGGTAATCATACCATCCCCTCCATAAATTTATCAAACTCAGTTTTGAAAGCAGTTATGGTTTTTGCCCCCACAACTCCCCTTGGAAGGTTATTCCAGAACTTTACTCCTCTAATGGTTAGAAACCTGCGTCTAATTTCAAGACTAAATTTCTTGATGGACAGTTTATAACCATTTGTTCAGGTGTCCACATTGGTGCTATACTCAAATAATTCCTCTCCCTCCCTGATGTTAACCCCTCTGATGTATTTATAGAGAGCAATCATATCCCCCCTCAGCCTTCTTTTGGTTAGGCTAAACAAGCCAAGCTTCTTGAGTCTCCACTCATAGGGCAGGTCTACACGGAAATGACACAAGTGTGGCCGGTCCACGTCAGCTTGCAGAGCTAGGGTTGTGGGGCTCAGAACTGTAGTGTAGATGTCTGGGCTCAGGCTGGAGCCAGCTCTGGGACCCTTCCCGCTTGCTGGGTCCTAGCACCCAGGCTCTTCCCCAAGGGTCTACAATGCAGTTTTATAGCCCAGCAGCCAGAGCCCAGGTGACATGGAACAGACGCGCATGTTTAACTGCAGTGTCGACATGCAGACCACCTCTAACAGTACCAATTAGTGCCAAATGGGGGCTGTGGACACTTGAGCTCCAATCCTGCAAAGACTGACACGTGCTTAACTTCATCTTTTTCAATTCAGTGCATAAAATTGTGTATGCATCTTTGTAGGCCTGATTAATTGGATAACTCAAGTGATATATTGTCTTAATATTTGTAAGGCCCCAAACCTATCAGCTGTTTTATATATATGGACCCCTCTATTGGCATGGAGACCCATTGACTATAGACCTGGTAGGATCAGGGCCTAATTTGTAAGTAACATTGATTGAGAAAAAGAAAGTTTCTTGAGGATTAACAACCTAGTGGGAGGAATTTATAGCGCACACCACAAGGGAGAACATAAATGTCCAAAAAACATGTTGTGACAAAGTAATTATTGCTCTTACAAGTGAAACATTTTGTTATTCTTAAAAAGACTTTTGTTCTATTTACCGTGTCTGCCTGTCTGTGTGGTACCAATTGTTCAAGTCTATGTTTTGCAGTTCCAGTCACTTTTATATAAATCATCTCACCCTGTTAATTTACCATATGGTTCCAAATTTCTAGTTTAAGGGTGGGTTCATTTAATCTTTCATTTTCACAAGCCAGCTCACTTTATGGTTGTTCATGTAACAGAACCATAATTGTCCTTAATATGAGGTCAATTTTTACAGTAAAGGATCGTGTCCTTTTAAAAGGAACAGCTAAGAAATAATGGACAATGGTATATGATGGAGAAAATAATGACACAGATTTTTGTGATGCCTTCACATACATTTTTACTTTTAAGAAGAACTTTAAATATGTAACAAAATTAACTTTGGAATTAATGATTTTTTCCCAATGGTACATTAAAAAAATATATTACCTTAGCACTGTCAGGCTTCTTTATTTCACTAGGAATAATGCATCTTGGTCCCGTTTCTCCTGCAAAACCACATCTAAAGAAAAAAATAATTAAAGTTACATACAAGTATTTCATATTAAGAACTGCCAAGAAGTTATTAATCTGGTATTTCAAATAGTGAAAGTGGATTTGATAATAAAAACAATTTAATCTGAATAAAAATTTCTAAAGTTGTTCAAAGTGTTTTGTGTATGATTTATCCAGGGCCAGGTCTACACTATTAACTTCTGCCTGCACAGCTAGGTCAGCTAATGAGGTTAATGGATGTGATCCCTTTGCTATTCTCACAAAGTCCATAGTGTAGATGCTGCACTTTTAGCAGTATGGTTTGTTTTACTTATCCAGGGTAGTTTTACTCAGGGATGGACAAAATTGGCTCACAATTAAGTGCCAGCAATTTTTCCTTTGCTCACCAGCGAGTGCTCCTCCATTACATTTCTGCAGTGGAGCTAGGCGACAGGCTACAAAAACTGGTCACCATGGTGACCAGAAAGAATGATTTGTCGAAACCTGGTTTGCTATACTGGTACAAAGCACAATTTTAGTGATGTAGCTGTGTCCATATTAGGTGTGCTTTACCAGTAAAATATACTGGTATTCTTGTATTGGTAGAGATCTCATGGTATGGACTTAGCCTAAGTAGTGCGTTCTAATTAGCAGGATTCCAAACCAAGACTGAGAATAGCTAGTCAAATTAACTTTTCATAAACAGGTCATATACAAAAGGACAGAGCAATCTAGAGGTTAAACAGAAAAAAATAGATGCTCTCAGGATGAAATTTTAGGAGTTTCCAATGGTTTACATTTCCTTTGTCTCTTTTGAAATAAATATCAGAAGTTCAAGCATGATTCTGTAGAAAGTCTACCCATAATTTTGGAGTTTAATGCATTTAAAGTAAAGAGGTCAATGTCTTGGCATTCTGATACCATGAATCCATTAATAACTTCCTCCACTCAGTCTCTGGAACGGGACTATTCTAAAGAAAAAACAGCCAGAATTCAGAATATCAATATTTATACATATGTAGGTTACCAAATCCTCACTACAACATTGTTTTGGTTGTATATTTAGACCCCCATGCTGCAGTCAAACCCACATCACAGACTCTCACACCTCCAAGTTCCAAAGGGCTAACCGTGTTAGTCTAGTTCAGCAAAACAAACGAGGAGTCTTATGGCACTTTTAAAGACTAACAAATTTATTTTTCACAAAGCTCTAGTTGCAGATCTTGGGCCTTAGTTTTTAACAGTCATATAGAGTCAAGCGGAAATCAGTACAATCTGATCTAAAGATTGGTGCAACTAAAGCTAAAATCCTGCAACTGCCTCCACACGGGAGCTCCAGCTCCTGTACAGAGCCCAATGATATTACTGGAGCTCCATGCATTCATTTACCACTATAGAGGCAGCAGAAGGATTGGACATAATTTTGTACAGTGAAAACCAATGCATAACTGTAAACAAATTCTTTTGTTGCAACACTGAGCCCTATAACTGCAAACATTGCAGGAATAAAAGTTACTCCTCCAAGATGGTCCACTGAAATCAATGGAACTACTCACATGAATAAAATACTCACATGCTTAACTGTTTGCAAGATGAAGCCGATAGTTACCTTATGATATTAAGTGAAGACCGAATGTGCAGAAGACATGAGCATGAAAGAGAAAGAGTTTGGAATTTGGCACTGATAACACAAAAAGAAAGACAACAGAGTCCTGTGGCACTTTTAAAGACTAACATTTATTTATCGCATGAGCTTTCGTGGGACACTTTTGGGTGGAAGAGAGAAAGAGGCATAGCTTTTCATTGGCGGTATCAGTGCTTTTTTTCTGGCGGAACGCACCGGAACGGCGTTCCGGCACCTTTTTTTCCTTCTCCCACCCACCGGCCGCCTCGACTTCCTGGCCCAGAGCCGACCCGCCCCGCTCTCCCGACAGCGTCGGCCTCCCGGCACGGGGCCAGGATCAGGCTCCGTTGCCGGGGTCTGTCTGCCCTGCCGGGGCCGCATTCGGTCCCCGCTGCTCCCTCCCAGCTGTGCAGGCTGCGGCCGGGCTGGGGAGATTCAAATCTCCCGCCCTGAGCATGCGCAGATACAGCGTGCTCAGGGCGGGAGCGGACTGGCCGACAAGCAGCTCTGCCGGCCGTTCCTGTGGTTCCCAGCCTCCGGCCAGGTAAGGGGGCTGGAGGGAGGCCTGGAGAGGGGTGGGGGTGGGGACAAGGAGAGTGGCCGGGTTGTGGGGTGCGGGGGACAAGGAGACGGGCCGGGTTAGAGGGGTGGGGGTGGGGACAAGGAGGGACCCCCGCGCAGGCCGGCAGCCCCCACCGCCCCCTCCAGACCCCCGGGGCTGCTTCCTTTCTCTTTTTTCTCTTCTTCTTCCTTTCCTTCCTTTCCTTTTTTCCCCCTCTTCTTTGTCTTCCTCTCCCCTGCCTTCCTTCCTCTTCTCTGCCTTCCTTTCTCTTCTTTCTTTCTTCCTTTCCTTTTTTTCTTTTTCTCTTCTTTGTCTTCCTCTTCCCTGCCTTCCTTTCTCTTCTTTTCTTCCTCTCCCCTGCCTTCCTTTCTCTTC
>ML685781.1:12846350-12873946 GCA_007922175.1 Pelusios castaneus
TGCAAGGGGTTTTCGTTTTCTGTATCTTCAGTTCTGTACCTTACAGATGTGTAAAGGTGTTACTAGCATTACATAAAAAGGTCATCAATGTATGCCTCGATTTCCAAGTAGTCGTTCCCTTTCAAGTCACTGAACGCGTTATCCAAATATTTCCAGAGTCTTCTCTTGAAATTACATGGTAGAGCGTTCCTTTGCCCTCCACCATTCAGGGACACTCTTCCTTTCATCCTCGCAAGCACTGCTGCGGGTACCATTGCTGCGCACAATCCTGCAGCGTAAGGTCCCGGCTTGAAGTCGGCAACATGAAGGAGATGCATTCTCGCTTGCAGAGGCACTCTAAGCAGTGTGAGATCTGCCTCTATTTCAGCCATCTCGGGCACGGGATCAGAACTAGCAGTGGCAATAGTCAACTCTCCCTTGTACTAACTCAGCAACCCGTCCCAAGCTTTGGGAAATTTGTTACCGCCCCCCCATAGGTCCCCACTTGTGTATTGAAGGAATGTGTGGGGAGAACAACATTATTTGCTCCTGACCGTGGCGAGAACAATAGCGGCATTCTACATTTTTCATATCTGAACAGGAATGACCTTCGGTGGACAGTCTACAGCTGCAGCTGAGCGTCTGAGGAGGATAAGGCGGAGGCCTCGCAGGAGCAAGGAAGACGTCTTCCAGGAGCTCATGCAGTTCCATGAGGCCTCTGCGAGGGAGACAAGGCAATGGAGGAGGCAGTGTAGGCAGGACAGGAGACAGAGCAGTGCGAGGAGAGAGCAGCAGAAGGATGCCCTAATAGGCATCATGCAAGAGCAGACCAACCTCCTCAAGAGCATGGTCGGTCTGCTCCAGGCTCGCACCCCCCATCATCAGCCTCATATGCCTTTCAGTGCATCCACGCCACATTCCCCCCCCAGACAGTTTTTAGACCACCATGGACATCCATGGTGTAATGTTAACAGAACCCCTCCCCCAACGTATGTAGTTGAGTCCCGCACCTATACCCACCTTTAGTCCCTTCTCCCATCAAACCCGAGTTTGGATAACTGTTAATCGAATAAAGTTGAAACCTTGTTAAACTTAATCAGACTTTCTTTATTTGTTTCAGTAATTTAACATTAACGGCTTTTGATTTAATGAATGATTATATGGGAAAAAAACAGAAGTTTTAGATCTAATTTTTTAACAGTCGAAAAATATAGAAAATGGTTACTAATTAAATTCAAAGGTACAATCTTAACCAACAGTACTAAAATGGGTTTTTAACGCATCCCTTATGCGAACTGCCCTTAGCTGCGCCCCCCTGATACCCCTCGTGTCTGGTTGCTGGTAGGCATTTTCCAGACGTTGTGCCTCAATGGTCCAAGAGTTCCTGAATCTCTCCCCCCGGCTTTCACATATATTGTGAAGAACACAGCAAGCAGAAATAACTATTGGGATCTTGTCCTCATGAAGATCTAGCCTGCCATACAGCGCTCTCCAGCGCGCTTTTAAACGGCCAAAGGCACACTCCACAACCATTCTACATCTACTTAACCGGTAATTGAAACGCTCCTTGTCAGGATCCAACTTCCCGGTGTACGGCTTCATGAGCCAAGGCATCAGTGGGTAGGCGGGGTCCCCAAGTATCACCACTGGCATCTCTACACCATCCACAATTATTTTCTCGTCTGGAAAAAAGGTGCCCGCATGTAGCCTTCTGAATAGTCCAGAGTTTCTAAAGATGCGTGCATCGTGCACCTTTCCAGACCAGCCAGCATTAATGTCCATAAAGCGACCACGGTGGTCCACCAGTGCCTGTAGAACCATCGAAAAGTATCCTTTCCTATTTATGTATTCAGAGGCAAGGTGGTCGGGAGCGAGAATAGGGATGTGAGTCCCATCTATTGCACCCCCACAGTTCGGGAAGCCCAACTCATTAAATCCTGCGATGATCTCCCTCACGTTTCCCGGGGTCACCATCCTCCTGAGCAGAATACGGTTGATGGCTCTGCATACTTGTGACAGTGCCACTCCAACGGTCGAGCGTCCAACCCCAAACTGGTTTGCGACCGAGCGGTAGCAGTCTGGAGTCGCCAGTTTCCAAAGTGCGATAGCCACACGCTTCTCCACGGTCATGGCGGGTCTCATCCTCGTGTCCTTGCATCGAAGGGCAGGGGCAAGCTCCTGGCATAGCTCCATAAATGTGGCTTTCCGCATTCTAAAGTTCTGTTGCCACTGATCATCATCCCACAGCTGAAGGACGATTCGTTCCCACCAGTCTGTGCTCGTCTGCCGGGACCAAACACGGCGGTTCAGGCTGTGTTGCTGGTCCACGAAACTGATCAGAATGTCCGTTTTGTTTTCAATGCTGTCATCATCCGAGACCGAGTCATCCGTGTCATGCTCTGAATCATAGCCAAAGGCAAACCGCAACAGAATCTGGGCTGTGTTCACAATGCTGAAGGCAGCATTCAAGATCACAGCAGAATCCATGTTGATTATTAAAAGGCAGTTCCGGAAACCGGTTGCTTCAATTTGAAATTCGCGCTCGTTGCTATTGGCAACTGCTGGGTAGCGTCGGTAGCGCAATGCACCACGGGAGATGATACTGGGGACTATGGGATAGGTACCCACAATCCCCTTTGCTTTACTGGAGGACTGCGATCAGAAGGGGGGGGGGGCTTTGTTCCGTTCGAGCAAGCATGGTGTGTACGCGATCTCGCGCAACAACAGCCACGGGAGAATTAATGCGTAAGAGGATTATTGCGCGTTAAAAATGGTAGTGTGTACATAGCCTTAGGCATAAACTTGCATGCAATATGCATTTGATGAGAGAACACCGTTTACATTGTAATTCTCAGGTGCCTGTGTCAAAATATTTTAAAATGGTATCTTCAAGTGACTTTATTCTCAGTTTAGCCATGATCCTCCGAGCTATTAACAGGAGAACTCACATATCGTCCCACTGATGCAGGGTTTAGATGCTCAGTTTACAGAATCTGGGGGTTCCAAAAGAAACTAAACTTTTAGAAACTGAAGTGCTGTACGTATTTTTGAAACCATAAATCTTGTACTGAGAAATATCATCCAGTCTTTGTGCCATAATTGTTCAAATTTCACTCTTGAGCATGTTCTGCAAAGTGCTGAGTGGCATCACCTTGGGAATTCAGACCTATAGACTTGAGAACCATATAAGCTTGAACTCTTAAAAAAAAACATGGATTCAATGATAATACCAAGTCAACATACCACACTTCACGTGTTGGAAGTGAAACATCAAGTTCCCTCACATTTCTTTAATCAACATCAAAGACCAATCACACCGCCAGAGTTATGATGTTGCATTTAACACTTTGTTAAGAAACAATTACCATGGCACTGGGGTACCATAAACAATTAGAAATTAAGACCCTGATCCTACAAACACTTATGCATATGCATAACTCTACTCATGAGAACAGCACACTGATTTCTCACACAGCACAAGAACCAATGATCACCTAATTAAATAAATACATAACATGTTTAAAACAAACAAAAGGAAGTACTTCTCACAATGCACAATCAACCTATGGAACTCACTGCCATAGGATGTTGTGAAGCCAGAAGTTTAACTGTGTAAAAAAAAAAAAAAAGTAGATAAATTCATGGAGAAGAGGTCCATCAATGGCTATTAAGCAAAATGATCAGGGATGCAACACTGTGCTCTGGGTATTACCAGACCTCTGAGTGCCAGAAGCATCAGGCACTGGTCACTATCAGAGAGACAGGATCCTGGGCAAGATGGATCACTGGTCTGCTCCAGTATGGCCAATCTTATATTTTGAAGTAAATGTTGGCAAATTAAGGCCAGGACAATGTATTGCCTTCTCTCAAAAGCGCAAATCATGTGCGTCTCAAAACAATCCTACCACACACATCCACGTGAATAATTAAAGAGACAATGCTAGCTTATTATATCCAAAACTGAAGTCTAAACAAACAGAGGAGTTCTACACCACTAATAATGGAAATGTTTACAGATGTTTACTGCTCAAATCCAAACTTTCACCTCTAATATTTGCTACCTGAATATCACTGTATCAAATTGCTAGTGTAGGAAAGTCAGAAAATGAAACTGTGTATTATGTTTTAACTGGCCAAAATATGTCAAAGTAAACAAATGGCAAGGTGCATGTAAGATTTTGTTTAAATTTTAATAACTTAAAAGATTTTAACAACAATCAAAGGGTGGAATTAAGTGCAATTACCATTAAAAGATCATTCTGAGCTGGATTAGGAGTAACATTTTATCTGTATATTTAGCAAGACAAGATAGATGAGGTAATATCTTTTATTGAGCCAACTTCTGCTGATGACAGAGACAAGCTATCAAATTTCCACAAAGCTCTTTCTGGCCCCGTTCACAGTTTCGGCTATTTTAAGGACAGAAAGGGCCATTATAATCTAGTCCAGGGGTTCTCAACCGCTGTGTCACGACACAAAAGTGTGTTGGGACACAGGGGCTGACTGCATCACCGCAAGTCAGCCTACCACTGAAAGAAACCCTTGCGGAGCGTTCTTCCAGCAGTGAGGGGCTCCTTTCAGCAGCAGGGAGAACATGGTGGTGGCAGCGTGCTGCCCAAGTAATGGGTTCTGCACCGCTGCTGAAACAGATGGTGTTGGAAGTTCTTTGTGGCTGTGGGGGTTGCTGCCCAGAGTTCCCAGAAGAACAGGTTTTTTCCTTTGGTGGCGGGGACTACTTTTCCTTGAACTGCGCTGAAAAGTGCCTTCAGTGAAGGGGGCCTGTGTGGCTGAGGGATCATTTTTCATCACACCCATTGGAAGGGCTGCCAACCAGACCATGGCACTGAACCCCTAATCTAGTCTGATCTCCTACCTCCCACCCACCAGAGAACCTCTCCCCTCGGCATCTGGAGCAGGCCTGTAAAGGGGATCTGGCTACAGCAGCAACTCTCAGGGCACCCAGAGTCAAGATGTTCATTGCGCAGTGGACGAGCTCGTAGCCACCTGCCTCGTGTCGCGACAGTGCGGAAATGTCGCGACAGGACGGCGGTGTCGCGATAGGCAGCGCCGACTGCAGGCGTCTCGAGAGGGGAGGGGCTGCCCGCTCCGCGCCACTCACTTGGTGAAGGACTCTCCCAGGTCTAGCACCACCGCCGTCTTCTCCCCGCCGCTCCCCAAGCCCTCGTACAGCGGCATCGCCGCCGGCTGCAGACACACGCACCCGCCCGACTCTCAACCGCAACAACGGCCCGGGCCCGGCGCGCGGTCAGCTGGCCCGGCTCAAACTCAACCGCGCAGGCGCAGCAAGTGCCGCGGCTGACGCGGGGGCCTTCCTCACCGGCCGGCGCAGCTCAGGGCTGTCCTTGCTTATGCCTGTTCTCCGGTTGTTTTATCCCTCTCCCCACCTGGGGGCTTTACACTTTCAGAGGGCGCTGAGCTGATTTTGCCCGTCCCCATCCTCCCGCTAGAGACTGCCTGGCTCTGGCCCTGCACCGTAGCTGCGGTCAGGCACGCACTGGCCACCTTAGGAGGGGCTATGAAGTGACTGGGAAGGGAGGATTGTGGGAAGGTGGGGGCTGAGAAGAAAGGGCTCTGTGGGGGTAGGGGGAGGAGAGTGTTGAGGTGAAGGACAGAGGGGTCCCTTGGGGGAGGAAGAGTGTGATTCAGCCCTGCTCCATAGCAGACTGACCTACAGAGGGGAAGGGTGGTGCAATAAGTGGGGCATCAGTCTACGCTTTGGGAACCTTGGCTCAAATCCCTTTTCTGCTCCAGGCATTGTGTGTGCCCACAGGCATCCCTTTGTCTCTAGGCCTCAGGTCACCATCTTCAAAATAGGGGTAATAGCACTGCCCTACCTCAGAGCGGTGTTGTGGGGATAAATACATTGAAGATTGAGGTGTTCGGGTGCTATGGTATTAGGCACCAGATAATCACCACAGGCAGCCAGAGAACTTTTCTGAAATGTAGAGATCTTTGTTTGAATAAGGGTAGGTCAGGGAAGAACCAAAAACAATTTTAGTCTAAATGTGTGGGGCTGTTCCTTAGGTGACAGCTTTGTTCCCCTCAGCCAGAAGAGAAACAATATATTAGGCCAAAGAACGACTTTTCTTCCCCTTTCTCTCAACAAAAGAAAGCTGAGAGGGGAAGATGGGGACTCCCAGGTATTCTGACAGTGGGACAGGCTACCTTGCCCACCTATGCTTTGTTTCCTGTGTTTAGTGTGCAGAGGTTGGGAGGTGAAGTATTCTGAGAGGTGGCAGTAGAAGAACATGAATGGTACGGAGTTCATCTGTGCAAGTGTAACCTTCGGGTGAGCTAAAATTAATTCAATTTCCCTTCTCCAGTGCCTCACAGAAATATATCCCAATCCCTGTGGAGAAAGCAGCTGGAGACCCAGGATCCAGTCTGTATGGAACACACAGCAAAGATTGCTCAGAGTTACCACCCCACATTAAAATACTACTAAAAACAAACATAACAATGAACTTTATTAACTACTAACTAAATAAACCTTATCCTAAGAAAACAAAATACAATTAACCAAGAACAGTCCCTACAGAAACCCCCACAGGAAAGATCCCCAAGAGTCCCAAAGTCCAGGTGGAGTTTACCCAACTCTCAGCTACAGTCTCTGTTCCAGTGTGGAAGCTTGAGTGGCAAGAAATAGCTGTCCTCTTCTTCCTTTGCTGGAATCCTCTGTAGCATTCCATGCAGGCTTTTCCTTCTCCTTTGCAACCAGCCGTCAGTCCCATATGCATGTCTGCAAAATCTGTTGCAGATGACTCCATTAGAGGGAGAAAACATCTTGTTCACTCCTGGCTCAGCTTCTCTCCTGAAAACTGAGCACATGGGCTCTTCTCAAAGCAGCTCCAGACTGCTGCTCTCATGTCATCTGACTGATCACACCAGCAGGGCATCCTGTGGAGCATGCTCAAAATGCTACCACTCCCTGCTTCTAGAAGTTTCTAGCTGTGGGTAGCTAATCTGCCCAGCAACCATAACCCACCCTCAGTAGGTCTCTCAAAGAAAGGCATATGGGTTACACAAGTGCTTGTTTTTAGGCAGATAGTTACTGAGATTTTATTTCTTAGCAAAGTTTATTGCTTTCTGTTGGAGACCAGACCTTTCTCTAAATAGACTGGTCTGTCACAGAGCCACTACCAAAAGCCTCCCAGTGTTTATAAATAGACTATGCTGTGTCAGACCCTTACAAAATCAGTGCCAGATTAACCGGCCTGGAGACCTCGGGCTGAGCCCCCACCCCCTATTGCTGGGGGACCCTGGGGCCAGAGGACACTCCCACCCTGGCTCTGCTCCAGCCAGTCTGCCTGGGGAGGGCACTGGCTGGTGTGCGGTGTGGTGGCCTGTGATGCAGCCCCCTCCCCTCCCCCAGGATCATGGGCCCTGGAAAGCTGTGCCAGACTGGAGTGGAGGCCAGGTGGAGTGAGCAAGCGTTGGCCTGCCCTGCCCCGCCCCGCTCCTGGGGGCGGACCAGTTGACCCACGGATGGGTTGGGAGCATAGAGCCTGGCCTCTGGCTCCAGGACCTCCTCCCTCCCCCGTGCTGGTAGGGCAGGAACAGTGGGGTGGGGGGCACTGGATTATTGTAGATGTTTTAGGGGCTGGAGCCTGGGGCCCCCCCTTTTGGCTGGGACCCACGGCTTCAGCCCCTTTAGCCCCTGCAATAATCTGGCCCTGTACAAAATCATGAATTATTGAAACCAAAATCTTACCTAACTCTTCGGGTAAACAAAACTCTGTGTATGTATATATGTGCAGAATAACAAAATACTTTAATTCAATATTAAGTTTGAGATTTGAACTGCATAAAAGTTAGGAAACCAGAGTTATATATCCCTTAGCAGTCTTAATTCACTTTCCTTCACATTATAGAAGAGTGCCAACTCTCACCTGATGCAGTGAAATGTTATCACAGGATTTATCTTTCTTTCCCATACTGTAAGTTTTTTCCACCTTCTGCCATCTGACTAAGTGGGACTTCACACACAAGAGCTCCTGCGAAAAATACATTTGTTAGTCTTTAAAAGTCCCACAAAACTCCTTGTTTGTTTTGCTGAACTAGACTAACACAAGTCCCTTTGGAACTTGTCAACTTTGCAACAGTTAAGGTTGAGCATCACATTATTTTTAAAAGGAGGACTATTCTAAGGGCTCTAAAATCTGCTTACTTGTCTTTTACTTGAAATTTACTGTGTCTTACAGGGTAATGTTACCAGTCTATATCTGAAACCATTTGAGTAAGAGGTTCCTGAGATACAAATTCACTAAAAGCAGCTGTAACCCAGGCCTCCTGGGATAACCACCTGAATATGCAAATATCAGGGCAAGCTGCAAAAAGGAGAGCAGATTCTCCCAGCACTGGTGGGTTACCTGGAGCTAAACTCCCCAACCAGTCACAAACAATGCTTCTGATTCCCCACACTGGATATCAAGAAGTCACCACAATATATACTCAGCCCCCTTTACTGCATTTCAGCCACCGGTCCCCAATACAGCCACAGGGTCTGGTAAAGAGAGAAATTGCCTAAAACTCCAAGCTCTTTATCCAAAAAGATTTCTCCTGACCCCAAAGGGTCAGCCACATTACACAGAACAGTATGGGTTTGGATCTTACCCAAAATACCACGCTGCCAGCCAATCCTCTAGTAACTAAAACTAAAGGTTTATTGTACAAGGAAAGAAACAAACTATGAGAGTACTGTTAAAGGGTTAAAGAAATCACATACATACAATGATTGAAAGTCCAATATATCAGGTTTCCAGTAGAATTCGAAGTTTGCAGATCTTAGGCTCACACCAAATACCTGGATGGGTTTATGTCCTTGTTTCACAGCCTCGGTTGTTAGAAATCCAATTCAAAGGAATATGGACCAAATAGTTTAAGTGTAAAGTTTGCTCTGATTTTCCCATGAGAATCAGCAGGGTGATTCCAAGTCGGTGCTGGCTGGGATCTCAATCCTGCGGCCCAAACTTTCCCTGAGAAACTTGGATAGACAAAGGTATTATGTTCCCAACTTCCTTTTATAGTTGTAGCAAGGTGGGCATTTGCAGATAATTTCTTCCTGTGGGCTTTGATGACAGTTCACAGATACTTCCTTAAGTGGAGAATAGCAATGTATATTGTCCTTTGAAATAAAACCTTCACCTCTTGGGCACCACAGTTAATTAGCTGCATTAGCACTGTAAATGGACAGTTTACATTGGTCCATCAAAGCTCCATCTAGCTGTTAATGTTCCCTTCTGACCTCTTCTAATAGAAGAATAGTAACGGATAGGGAAGCAGTTCATTCACCTTGCTAACCTTTAACTATATAGATGTAAACATCATCAAGTAACTATTAAAACACACATGCATCTCAAAGCCCCAGCCGACTTGTAACACTACCATTGTGTTTTCCTACAATATATTTTTAAAGGTTAGATTTGGTCATGTATTTCACAAGATGGCTTGGTCTTTTCAGGCCTAGCATGACAGCAGCATTGTATAAAATAGACTTATTCTAAGTTTTTTGTGCGGCTCAAGCTATAGCTATGATCATTTTCCAAATGATCAGAGTCACTCAACTTTCATGCCAGCCAGTGCATGGCACCACTGGCTTTTTAGAGAAGCAATATTGGAGTTTGGATCTAGAGGTTGGCTCATGCCAAATGGCCAAGCCAAAGAGACTGAAATATCCATGTGAAGCAAGACTAGGGGCTCCACTGAAGAAAACAGTTTCCAGGCAGGTTGATATTACACTAACTGGATGGCTGAAGGTAACATCCAGTGACCATTGAACTTGAGCTACACCCCCACACTATGAATTCAATGCAGTTTTCTGAGAATGTGTCTTGTGTGCATTTTTCATTCTTCCTTTTGGAAGTTTGCCCTGACATCAAAATACATGTTCATTGAGTGATATTTTAAAGTGTTCTAAAATCCACATTCAGACTCTGATTTTGGTTAGACCAATGATCTGTCTAGCTCACTATCCTGTCTTCTAACAGTGGCCAATGCCAGCTGCTTTAGAAGGAATAAAAGAATAGGTAATTATCAAGTGATCCATCCCGTAGGCCATTTCCAGTCTCTGGCAAACAGAAATCTCTGCCTATCCTGGCTAATAGCCATTGATGGACCTATCCTCCACAAACTTATCCAGTTCTTTTTTGAATCCATTGTACATTTGGCCTTCGCAACATCCTCTGGCAAGGAATTCCATAGGTTGCTGTGTTCTGTGTGAAGAAATGCGTCCTTTTGTTCATTTTAAACCTCCTATCTAATAATTTCATTTGGTGACCCTTAGTTTTTGTGTTATGAGAAATAGTAAATAACTCTTCCTTGTTTACTTTCTCCACAACAGTCATAATTTAATATCTCTACCATATCCCACCTTAGTTGTCTCTTTTTGAAGCTGAAAAGTTCCAGTCTTAGTATTCTCTTCTCATATGGAAGCTTTTCCATACCCCAAATCATTTTAATTGTCCTTTCCTATACTTTTTCCAATTCCAATATATCTTTTTTGCTGGGGTGACCAGATCTGCATGCAGTATTCAAGATATGGGCATACCACAGATTTATAAAGAGGTGATATGATATTTTATGTCTTATTATCCATCCCTTTCCTAATGATTCCCAACATTCTGTTAGCTTTTTTGACAGTCACTGCAGATTAAGTGGTTGTTTTTTGAGAACTCTCCGGAATGACTCCAAAATATATTTCTTGAGTGACAACAGCTAATTTAGACCCCATAATTTTGTATTTATAGTTGCGACTATGTTTTCTAATGTGCTTTACTCTGCATTTATCAACATTGAATTTCATCTGCCATTTTGTTGCTCAGTCACCCAGTTCTGTGAGATCTCTTTATAGCTCTTCACAGTGTGCTTTGCACTTAACTATCTTGAATCATTTTGTATCATCTTCAAATTTTTCTGGCTCACTGTTTACCTCCTTTTCCAGATAATTTATGAATATGTTGAACAGGCCTGGTTCCACCACAGTACTGGGGGACATCACTATTTATGTCTCTCCATTCTGAAAACTGATCATTTATTCATGGGTGTTGCCTGGCAACGGGCCCATGGGGAATGGGACCTAGGCCCAAGGTCCCCAGGCCAGTGTCCCGAGTCCTGAGCCAGCTTGGCCTGGCCTGGCCAGGACCCGGGACTGGTGCTCAGAGCTGGCGGCAGCAGGATCTGGCCCTGGCCCCTGGCTGGGGATCTGGGGCTGGGCTGCCAGCTCGTGGCAGCAAGAGCCTGATCCAGCCCCTGGCTGGGGACCTCGGACTAGGCTGCTGGCCAGCAGCCACAGGATCTGGCCCTAGCCCCTGGCCAGGGATCTGGGGCCAGCTGGCAGCGGCAGGAGCCCAATCTGGCCCTGGCCTCCTGGGTCAGCAGCAGCAGCAGCAGGGCGGGGTGGGGCCCGAATGTTTTTTTCGGGGAAGCGACACCTCTGCATTTATTCCTACCCTTTGTTTCCTGTCTTTTAATCAATTACTAATCCAGGATGGGACCTTCTCTGTTATCCCAGGACAGCTCACTTTGTTAAAGAGGCTTTGGTGAGGGACCTTGTCAAAGGCTTTCTGAAAATCCAAGTACATTATAACCACTGGATCACCTTGTCCACATTCTTGACACCTTCCAAGAATTTTAGTAGATTTGTGAGGCATGATTTCCCTTTACAAAAAGCATGTTGACCTCCCCCACCGCCCCCAATGTATTAATCGATGTGTCTGATCATTCTGTTCTTTGCTATAGTTTCAACCAATTTGCCTGGTATTGAAGTTAGGTTTACCAGTCTATTATTACCAGGTTCACCCCCCCAAAAAATTGATATCACATTAGCTATCCTCTAGTCATTTGAAGCCATAGAAGTTGATTTAAATGGTAGATTCCTTATTTAAATTAGCTTCTCTACCAGATGGCTGGAGGTAACATCAACTTCAGAAGTTTTGTCAAAGAAATTAGCCTTAAACAGAGGGCAGATGACAGACAGGATAATGTAATCATGTTTCCTGACTGGTAGAATTGAGTATGATCAAATGAAAGCGAGTTGTCGGACAATTTGGTCAATGGGTCCTGATACACAGTCCCCCTAACATGAGCTGTTCTTAATATTTGTTGATGTTTATAACTTTTCTGGTGCAGAGCAAGAGAATTTGGAGCAGCGAAGCAGAATATAGGGGGGTGGTGGTGGTGGTGTTGCGATGGATAGCCAATGTGACACAAGTTTTTTAAAGAGGCACCAGAGATGATCGTGGCAATTACAGACTCGTAAGCCAGAGATGGATGAGGGAGTTTAGTCAGTGACCAAGGGAAGGAGGGTAAATGAGAATGGGTAGGGGAGGGAAGAGAGATTCATGGGGTTTGAGCCCATGTGAGAGGATTTGGGGGCAGATGGAATGAGACGTGTCAATCCGAGCCCTTCTCTCAGTCCACTGTGTGTATGCTGGGATCTGGGGAACTCTTCCCTTTATAGGGTAGCTGAGCCCCTTTATGAATGAGCTGGGATCCTAAATGCCTGAAGAAGTGGCAGATGAGAACACCTCCTGAGAGGAATGATGCACTTCACAGCTCCCAGAGCTATTCTTCCAGGCTGCTTTCATCTCCGTGGGGGGCCCTTGTTGAGCTAAAAATATCTCACTGAGATAAATGGACCACCTCACGCCTCTCTGAGCCTGCTGTGCTGCGATGGATGACTAGAGCCCCTTCGTGACACACTGTACTGCACATCCACCCTTATGGTGCGATTTGTGTATCGCTCATATTATAATGTAAGTGTATTCTCTAATGCAAAATACGCCATGTAATGTGGTTTTGAAATGCTCCTAACATACTGAGCATTACTCTTGTGGTTGTTTCAAAGGGGTGGCCGTGTTAGTCTAGTCAGCTAAACAAACAAGGAGTCCTGGGGCACTTTGAAAGACTAACGAATTTATTTATCGCCTGAGCTTTCGTGGGAGAAAATCCCATTTAGTTGTGGTAGTGTGTTTCCTGCAATGTCACCCTGCTATGTAATATTGCCAAATGCGTGTCTCTCAGGACTTGAATAGATCCAGGCAAACAGAAGACTGATTGAGAGTTCATGCCTCGCAGAGGGATGCATACAAGAACAATAGACTGGCCTCAGTACCTGGTAAGGTGATGCTCATTTGACTCAAGTGAGGGAAATCATGTCCATTGCCAGACATGGTCAAGCACCTGGCCGCAGGGGGTGACGAGGAAACATGTTAGAAGCAATGGCATGCTTGTTTCTGAAGCTCTGCCTTGGAATCCATCTATAAAGCAACATGAAGGACAGTGACAGATTGCCCGTGGAGGGGACAAGGGGAGAGCCTCGTTGAAGGAGACAACCCGCCTGTGTGATAAGACAGCACCAAGGACTGAAAGACTACCAAAGTGTTGAGTTTAGCTTAGAATGCGATTTGTCTTTTAATTCCTTGTGACCATACCTTGATTCATACTTTGCTGGCTTATAATCACTTAAAATCGCGTGTACTCGACGTATTTGTTTGTTTTATCTAAATCAGGGCATATGGATTGAGTGTGTGTAGAGGGTCAAGGTGGATATCAATTTCTTTGATAAATTGACAGACTAATGTAAGGAGTTTGCAGGGCAACCTGTACAGCACTGAATCCTATAAGACGGGTTCCCAGGATTGCATCTGAGACTGGGGGTGTTTTCTGGGGGCCAAGCCTATAAGTGACTGGCCAGAAGTGCCCCTTCACTAAGTCAGGGACCGATTACTTGCAGAAGGCTGGGCATGGGCCAACCTGGGAGTGGGTGGTTCACACAGCAAAGGTAACTAAGTCAGGGCCCAGGACTGAGGATTGGGATGACACAGATACACACCAGTCCAGATTGCAGGGGGGATTTTTAACCCTTCCTCACACGCCAGGCCCAGAATTGAGGTAGGAGCGCTACATCCATGCTCCTGCCCTGCATCCAGCTGGTCTATGCAGTGCTCCCAGCACCACCACTTCCCCATAGGCCCTCGAAACTTATCAGAGGCCTGTGGAGGAATGTGGAGCTGTGGCGGGGGAGCTTGGAGCAGCATGTTCATGTGTGGGTGTGTATGTGAGCAGATCGTGGGGCCTTGGAGCAGAAGGGAAATAGCAGCAGAGCATATGGGTCAGCATATGGGTGTAATGGACACCATATTGGAAGAGTTGAAGCAGTTTTGGAGCACTGGGGGGTGAAATCTCAGAGTACATCTCAAATACATCTACGCCCATTCCTGGGAACTAGAACCAAGATTCTTTGCTTTGTCCAGGGTGCTTTCTACCAACAGTAAGTTCTAAAATCCCTTTCCTAAATACGTTGGCTGCTCTCTGTTAGCTTCGGGCTTTTCAGGAGAGTTGGCTAATGCAATTGGTTATGGAGTATATGCTCCCTATAAGTTTGAAGATGTCTAGCCTTATCCTAACGTGTAAAGCATTCCTAGAAACCACAGTGATAGGAATCGCATAAAGACTTAATGTAATATATTTGACCTTGTGGCTGCTGAAATAATTAATTTGAAATCTAAATCCTGGGATATGGAATTACTCAGCTAATATGTGATTAAAATACTGTAATGTCTAAACCTGAATTTTTTATTACCTGCTTCATCCAAAATCCTTTCTTATTTATGATTACTTGCCTTGATTTAGACCATTCATAATAAAAAATAATTACTTAAATGGGCTTTTTAAAACAAATCACAAGTCAAACATGGAATATATTATGTGTCTTTCTGAGAAATGATCTCTTAAATGTATTATTGTGGAATTAGAAGAGATCAGAGTTTACATCACAGCCTGGTTAAACTTGGAATTCTTTTCTTAAACAATATTAATTAATCACAGTTAACATGAGTTCTGAAAGTGTGGTTAATTTAATGGATGTTTTTCAGTGGGTATAGGAATTATTGGTAATAGAAGCCAAATAGCTTTAAAGTATGCCAGTGTTTCATAACCAGTTTTATCTAGAGCCTACTGATTTAATTAAGGAAGGCACTCTGATAATATGAAATGTAGGCCTGTTTTCCCTGATATGTGACTGATTGAGAAACAGGAGTTCTGAACTAGACGATAAATACTTTCAGGATGACAATGTAAATGAAATAATTATTCATAGTCTCAGAAGATAGGACAATGAAATTTGATATCAACAAGAATTTAGAGGAGAATAAAAATCTAGCTCTATCCAGCTCTCCGAAGAATGCTTCATGAACTTTGACTGTTGACCTCAACTTGCCAGCTCTTGACTTCATTAATTTCCCATGATAAACATGTTGATATTACTGATGATCGGGATTGGAAGTACTGGCCATCCCTCGTTGCCAGTTATCCCTTTTCCTTTTGTATCATCCAGGGAAATAGCACTATTCACAGCTATTCTCTTTGGTGTGTGGATGGAAATAGGGGATGTCTTTAGAGGAACACTTAGGAGAGTTCTTATTTCTACGTTTTCAGGAAATAACCAGTTGCTGAGTTTATATCTTGCGAGGCTACTGACTGGAGAAGCAGTTTTCAATACATATGCCCTAGGACAGAATGCCTAAAAGCTGTCTTGAAAGAAAATACAGCAAATGTATGTTATTTTTAAAATTGTTCTCTAAACTATTTAATAGAAATACACATTAATACTTTGCAAATAAGATACAAAATAAATTCTCTACAAACAACTATAGTCACGGTACATTGCTCGTGTTGATGACAAAAATGAAACCGACATCTTCAGTTTTCAAATAGATTACGAATACTTGAATGCAGGTCACATATAGCAAATTATTTACTCCTTGACTAGAATCAAATTTAGGAGCTACAATAACCAAATGTCAGATGAACCTGCTTTGTGCTGTCTCCCCAGTGCCCAGACAGTCGTATCAAAACTGTCTGGATTCTGATTTCAGTTACACCAGATGAGATCAAAGTGTGGCCCAGTGGGTCCTCCCCTCGCTCTACTTTTAGCTCTTACTATATTGCCTCTTCCTAGTGATTCTTAATCTTACAAAAGCCTTTGAAGATGAAAGGCCGTAGTGCTATTATATCTGGCTGGTTTTCCTTATTACAGATTTTTTCCTGAGGCTTTTAATACTTTTAATTTTCAGAATCTCTTCTTTCCCCATTTCACTCATCTCTCCTTTCTCTTCAGATTTATTATTCTTACTGGATTTTCCCCCTTTCAGTCTGAGAAATTGCTTTCCCTATTCCCATTCTGTTTTCATAATTTTCACTTATCTGGCTTTCTGTTTTTTTGTTCTCAAAGGTTTCCTTCTCTTTTCTCCTCTCATGTCTCTCTAGTGGGACCTCTCCATTTCCAGTAGGAAACTAGCTAGTTCAAGAGACTGGTAATAGGATTATACAACCTTTCACTTTTAGGCCAGGGGTTTCATTCCAGCCCAGTTTGGTATAATGACCCAAAATCAAATCAAAATCCCCTTTTCTATAGCTGACTCTCAGTGCCCACCTTTTATCTCATTCCAAAGAGAAGTCACCTTTCTTTTTGGCCTTGAGTAGCAGGCATTTTGGGGGCTCACATGCCCCCCCAGAAGCTTTTATTTGCTGACTCAGGTGGCACCTCCTATAAAGCACTGCGCAGGGTACATTTGGAATTAAGTCAGGGCATGGACAGATGAGCAGAAACAGAGACATTCTTTCAAAGGAGGAAATTTGGGTGGGTGAGAGAGCCTGAGGGCTGGTTACTAGGAAGAAGCAGTGAGTTGGGACGGGAGGGATGCCAAAAGCTTGCATGTAGTATGATTTTACTATGAAGCCTTGAACAAATCACATAATCTCATTGGCTGCGTTTACACTTGTAAATTAAGTCGACTTAAGGAAAATAAAGTCGACTTAATTAAAATTAAGTCGACTTTATTAAACCTCCTTTAAATTTGAGTTAGCGCTTAAGTCGACTTCCTAGAGTCGACTTAAGCCAGTGTAGACATGGGGTAGCCCTAAGTCGATTTAGGGCTACCCCAGGACTACACCGATGCCCTCCCTGCCGGGGAGGGGCACAGGGGGAGCCTGGCATGCCCCCCCACAGGGCAGGGCAGAGCCCTGCCCACCCTGCCCCTATGCCCTGCCAGGGTCCCTGACCCCCTTTGCCCCATTGTACCTATGTACAATGGGGCAAAGGCTGAGCCCCCTGGCATTGGGCAAGGGGTGCCCCCTACCCCCGTGGACCTGCCCTAGGTCCCCCTAAGTCCCTAGAAGTTGACCTAGGCATCCAGTGTGGACGCTCTAGGTCGACTTTGTAATTTCCCCTTTAAGTCGACTTTAATTTTAAGTATAGACTCACTAAGTCAACTTAACTAAGTCGGCTTTAAGTCGACTTAAAATTACAAGTGTAGACATAGCCATTGTGCCTTCAATTATATTCATCTGCAAAATGAGGAGAATCCATCCTTCTCTTGTAGAGGGACTGCGAGGTTTAATTCATTAGTTTGTGAGGCACTCAGATGAAAACCATAGACAAGCCTAAAAATAAATATCAGAAGTTCCTTGCTCAGCAACGTTTCATTATACTTTCCTCTCACTGTAGCCCACTGGAAATGGAATTTGAAAATCAACCAAATTGGCGCTAGCCCCATTTTTCTTGTTGACATTCTCTTTAATATTCAACATTGCAGCAGACAGTTTTGTTGTAGGTCAGACCCAGTTTCGTTCCGAGTAATATTGCTATCCCCTGCATAACCTGACAGTAAATAAATAAGCACACAAAAATGTGCAGATGAGCACAAAAATAGTCACTGCAGTGTCAGACTCCCAAAGCCTTCAGAGTTATGCGGGATTCTCTGTACTGAGGAAGAGGTCAGACTAGCTGATCAGCACAGTCCGTTCTGGCCTTAAAAATCTATGAATCACAAAGGTATTAACTATTAATGAATTAGTATTTCTGGTGCTGGCATAATTCCAGCTGAAAAGTTAAAGAGGACGGATGTGATTTGTCTACCATTAGACAGTCAAGCCAGGGGGAGAGGGGCAGGGAAGGAGAATGTAAAAGGTAAGGTGACACATCCCTCTGCTTCTGCCTTACCGAGACCAAAATCTGCAAATTGGTAAAAACAGACAGTGGGGAGACATGGTCAAGTGAAATGAACTCCATAAAAAAAATGGGGCCACTATACGGACTGTTATTCATTTTATTGGTTAATGAAATGGAAATGTCATTTTTTAATCTATCTGCAGAATTTAGGTTCAGCTTGCTGCAGAGTACAGTTAGCTTTACCTACAGTTTCCCGCCAGAGATTTGCTATTGAGCCTCACTGAAGTTTATAAGAAGTTTGCATTCTCTCCCTGAGCTCAAGTTTTAAGATATCTGAATATGTCTCGCTTACGCTTCCAAGATTTACCACAGCCCACTAGCAAACTGAAAGGGACGCGGCTTGTTTCATTCTTCAACAGTGGCAGCTAATGACGAATTATTGTGTATGAAATGATAAGTACAAAATGGTAGCACTTTCCAAAGTGAAACATTCCAGTGGTCAGCCTATGCATAGATTAAAAATACTGTTCCAATAAAGAGCAGGTCACTTAAATAAAATTCTGAAAATAGTTAAAATGAAACAAAATGCCCAACCGAATAAAAATTCACTATTATTTGACATCACAAATAATATGTTACAATGAGGTACCAGTATCTGTAATGCAATGAGCTCAGATGTCTTAAATGAGTCAGGAAATGCCAATCACAGGGTGTAAAGGCAACATTTAAATAGTTAACATTTATTTTGTGCTGAATGACTGACAAATTAGTTATATGGGGAATATTCAGCACAGAAATCTGAGCACAAATCAGTCTGGATTTTTGCTTTGCAATTCACCTTTAAATCACCTGGAAGCATCTCTATTAAATGGAATTCTTCTTCCCAGTAAGCAGCAATAATTGCTATTAAATAACATCAAGTTTAAATTGATTCTCTAAGAAAGAGAGTATTGTCCCCATTTTACAGATGGGAAGAGAGCGTTTAAAGTGTTGCTCTACATAGAAATCTGTATCATGGAGTTCATAGCTTATTTCAAATGTGCTCATTTTACAGGTAAATAGATGTGGGGGGAGAGGGTCTTTTGTTTAACTGCCAGACCTGTAAACTCAACCTAAGATCAAGCTCAGTCTAGAAAATCTATTTGGATTCTTTCTTTCTTGTTCATCATCCCCAACAATAATTAAAAGGATGCCCCAGCTGTATTATGCCTTTGCAATCCCACTAGCAATTGCAGAAGAAATAGACTGCAGCTCACACTATCTCAGTTTGGTTGGCTCTCCAATGCTCACAAGAGTAAGAAAAACCTATTTTTGTCACGTAAGTCAGCAGCTATGACTTGGAATACCCACAGGGAGGAGATCTGCTGAGTAAGAAGGTGCCATTTTTACAGTCACTTTCCAGACGAGAACTACACTTCACTGGCTTGCCCAAGGTCAAACATGTCAATTGCAGAGCCAGGAACAGAGCGCAGGAGTCCTGGCTCCCCAGGTCCTCGCTCTAAGCTCCGTACGATACTCACTCCCTTTCATATATCTATTAAAAGGCATAAAATCAATGCAGCGAATGCCAAAATACATTGCATACTTATACCTTTCCAGAAAAAAACGCTGAGAAAACAAATCAAACTCAGCTGAGTGTGCACCATCTGTCGATTCCCTCTAGCACGTGGATATTTCCCCCACTGTCCTACATATCAAGCTACAAAAGACTAATACAATGTTAAAAGGAAAAGGATACACTACCCAAAGCAAGTTAACCGTCACTGTCATTCTTAAGAGTGCCCTGGCGTTTAACTGTGTGTATGACTCCTGTAAAGTAAATGGAGCTGTAGCATTGAGCTCATATGGGGAACATGAAATATTTCAAAACTGAATATTTCAAATATTTCAACACTGGATGCCTAAAATCACACACTTCAGTCCATAGACTTGTAAATAAAAGTGGCCCAAATTTCAGAGGTGCAACATACCCTTGGCTCGCACCAACCTTTAGAAAAAAATTAAAAGCTTTTAGTGGGAGTATGTCACATACCATCTCCTGGCTTCCAATCTGAGTCACCATCCTGGCTATGCTGAGGGGGACTGGACAGAAATCCTTTGAAAGCCTGACAATTTTGCTATTATTGTCTAGTGAGCCATTCAAAGTACATGCCTCTCACTGGGCTAATATAACCTGTCAGTTCACCACTCCTATGTCTACACTTGCAACTTAGGTCAACTTAAGGATGCTTAAGTCGACCTGCAGAACACTGCGTCCACACTGGGTGCTTATTAAGTCGATTTAAGCGCTTCCTTAAATCGACTTAATAACTCCACCTCTTTAGGTCGACTTAAGGCTTAAGTCGACTTTATTAAATCGACTTAAGTCGACTTAAAGCCAATGTGGAGGACTATGTCTACACTACAGGCTCTGTTAAGTCGACTTAACAAGGTCGATTTTAAGTCGACTTTAAGTCGACCTTGTTAAGTCAACTTAACAGAGTCAACTTAGCTTAACAAGTGTAGCATAGCCCAGTGCCCGCTGGCTGAATGTATGTGACTCCAAGACTGAAGAGGAGGCTCTGACATGGATGTGCAAAATGCACCAATAGATTTTTGCCGTGTGATTGTATGACTATAAATCAGGGCTAGTTAATGCTGTGATCCTGCTCTCTCTCTGCAGTTTTACATCAGGAAAGACAACCTCTTAGGAGGGTTATGAGCAGAAGGGTAATGTGCAGTGGTTCCTCTGGGGATATCCAAAATATGAGGTTGGACACTCATACTATTTGTTGAACCCCAAACTATGGAAGTTCTAATGGGCTTCTTCTTCTAGTTGTGTTGCTAGAAATGAGTATTGGGCCGTGCGTATTTTCTTCTCTAGTCTCTGAACAAGGAGTGGGTTGGAAAATCATTCCAAGAGTTCTGGGAACTACAGTGGGGCATCAAGCAATCACTTGTGCGGCTTAGAGCTGGTTCTGGCTATGCACATGAACATTTTTGTGAGGGAAACAGTGAAACGACTCGGTTGTCTTGTATACTGGGTATATGAAGGCTTAAAAACAAGAACATGACAAAACTGGAAAACATGCAGTGTGTGGGCTCAGAGGGATGACTTCATTTTATGACGAGGAAAGGGCTAATCAGATGTTTACCACTGAAATATGTATGGGACTAGTTGAAAACCTAGGGTCTGCACAGATTGCAACCAGCATTTCTATATTAAAGGGAATAGCTTTTTAAAATGGCCATTTACTTTTAACCAGGCAAGATCAATTTCAGGCTGGATTCATTTTGCTGGATTGACCCAGAATATTTACACTGTAAGGCAAATTACTTTTCATTTTCATTGCCTACAATTGCACTACCCTGTTTCATTCAAACAAGAGCTGTCATAGTCCAAGGCTTGTACACAAGAGTCGTACTCTCTGTGAAAAGTGTGCCCTTAGTCGCTCAGGATGGTTCCTGGTCAGCAGCATCACTTCCACTACCACTCCCTACTGATGAGTGCATAATATTATGTGACGTTAACCTGTCCACACTACATTCAAAAATACTTTTCCTTCTAACAGTGACTTGAATGCCAGTGAAAGCTTAAAGAAACAGGGCACTGTGGCTGAGAAAAACCGACCTTCAGTGGCTTACATGCATAAGGAATTCTTTTAGCAATTTTCCATTGTTGTCACAAAGATAGAAGCTGGGGTTAACGTAAGGCCTATGAGAAAGCACAGCTTCCACTCCTTTCCCAGGCTTGGGTTAACAGCCTCCCTACCCCCCGCACAGCTCTCTTCTTGTGACATGAGAGCTCCTTTTCCTGTTGTTCAGTCTACTTCAGGGGTAGTCAATAGGTGGACTGTGGGCCAAATCTGGATTGCCAGGTGCTTTAGAATGGATCCCAAAATATTTGTATTTATTATCATTATTTTTTTTTTATTATGTTCTCTGGAGTCTGACTATGTTGTGACCAAGAAATATGGGGCTTGACAAACAATAACTGACTACCCCTTTAACCTCTGCATAGGGCGAGGAGGGTGGCTCCCAAGCACATGCACCCTGCCAAGGATAGCAGGATTGGGGCGCAAGGAGGCAATGCACCCATCTGATTGCCAAAAACTCCCCTCTTCATCCTTTGCCAGCTGTTGTCCAGCTTGTCATGCCGATGAGATCTCATTGTATTGTTACCCCTTTAGGAAACACCACAGAACCTGAATACAGCAGGGGACAGCAGGCCAGGCGTTCTGTGGGTACCCTACCCCCACACCCAGCGCTCAGTTTGTCAGGAGACAGATGCCAGGGCACAAGCAACTTTTTAACCTTCACAACTGAAACAGCCAGCAGATCCAGAGGAGCCAAGGCTCAGCCCTGGCACAAATTAAGCACAACTTCCACGCTGAGCAACCCAGGGGCTGAACCAGAAGCAAGGACCTGCTGGAGAGTTTGCAGGTATGGCCAGGGTTGCCAACTTGCATTTTTGCAGGAGCCGCCGCACACCCCTCACAGACACCCGCACAGCCCGATCCCTGTGTTCCTCCTCCCCAGCCCAATCCCCTGGCCACGGCTCATCCCCAGCCCAATCCCCTGACCATGGGTCTCTCCAACCTGATCCCCCAACTGCGGCTTTCCTTCTCCTTAGCTGCAGCTCCCTTTCTCCCCAGCCTGATCCCACGACCACAGCTCTCCTTCTCCCCAGCCATGGCTCTCCTTCTCCCCAGCCCATCTCCCCAGCCGCGGCTCTGCTTCCCCCCAGCCATGGCTCTCCCCTTCACCCCAGCCCATCTCCCCGGCCCCGGCTCTCCCCTTCACCCCAGCCTGATCTTCCCCGGCTTTAGCTCACCCCAGCTCAATCTTTCCTGGCCGTGGCTCTCCCCTTCTCTCCAGCCCAACTCCAATTAGGTCAACTTAGGGCTATTCCGTGCCCATACTGACTTTAAGTCAACCTAACAAGGTCAACTTAGGCGTTAAGTCGACCTTCAGAGGTGGAGTTATTAAGTCGACTTAAGGGAAGCGTGTAAGTCGACTTAAGGAAGTGCCCAGTGTGGACGCGGTGTTCTGTAGATCAACTTAAGCATTGTTAAGTCGACCTAAGGTGCAAGTGTAGACATACTCAAGGAGTCCTGTGGCACTTTTAAAGACTAGCAAATTTATTTATCTCATGAGCTTTCATGGGAGAAAATCCCACTTCATCAAATGCTTTGAAAATGGGGAATTTACAGAGTGTGGGGGTGGGGGGTAATTAAATGCAGGGGAGTGTATGATACAAGATCAGGTCAGGCTGTAACAACAAATCAAAATAGATGTTGGGATTCAAACAGGAACAGCACATAGAGTAAGGTGAGGTCAAATCACCTGTTGTAATGAGAAAAAAATCCGTAGTCCCTATTTAACCCTGAGGCAATGGGGTCGAATTTACATATAAATTCCAATTCTGCAGTTTCTCTTTGAAGCTGTGATTCGTTATTCATTTGTTTGAGCACAGCTATTAACAAGTCGTCAGTGGAGTGAGCAGGGAGATTGAAGTGTTCCCCTATTTGATTTTTGAATGTTGTGATTTCTGATGTCGGATTTGTGTCCATTTATTCTTTTGAGCAGAGACTGTCCTGTTTGTCCAATATATAAGGTAGAGGGGCATTTCCAGCACATGGTGGCATAAATCACATTGGTGGGTGAGCAGGTGAATGAGCCCTTGATGGAGTAACTAGCTTGATTAGGTCCTGTGATGGTGTCTTTTGTGTAGATATGTGGGCAAAGTTGGCAACGTGGTCTGTCAAGCATTCTTAAAATGACAATACCCATCCACGGAAGTGAAGAAACAGATTGACAGAACCAGACAGATATCCAGAAGTCAACTACTACAGGAGAAACCCAAGAAAAAGAACAACAGAACACCAATGGTCATCAACTACAACCTCCAAGTCAGACCTCTACAGCATATCATCAGGGATTAGGTCTGGAGAGGGGTTGGTGTGTCCATAGGGTGAGGCGATGGCTGGATTCGGTCTGGAGACAGGTTGGTGTGTCCTTAGGGTGGGGAGATGGCTAGATTCGGTCCAGAGAGGGGTGGTGTGCCCCGTAGGGTGGGGAGATGGCTGGATTCGGTCTGGAGAAGGGTTGGTGTGTCCTTAGGGTGGGGCGATGGCTGGATTTGGTCTGGAGAGAGGTTGGTGTGCCCTGTAGGGTGGGGAGATGGCTGGATTCGGTCCGGAGAGGGGTTGGTGTGTCCTTAGGGTGGGGAGATGGCTGGATTCGGTCCGGAGAGGGGTTGGTGTGCCCTGTAGGGTAGCGTATCCCGACCAAGTGTGTTGCACTCTGGAAAACGTTGAGACCCACTGGTCCAGAGGGTTGCCCACCCTCCCTTACCATGCTCTGTGGGGTCCTTCGCTGCTGCCTGGCCCACACCAGCCACAGCCCGTCCATGGGATCCAGGGGGAGCAGCGGCCAGGTCTGCCGGCTTCTGAGTGGGCGGTGCCGTGCAGGGGGCGTGTCCCGCCTCTGCCTCCTGTCCAATCCGCGGGCGGGGCCGGCCGCCTTATGAATAAGAACTAGGGCCGGGCTCGCTCTGGCCGGGCACAGCCGCCGGCCGCGGGAGGATGCTGAGCGCTGGACCCGAGCGCTGCTCTCCCGCCTCGGCCGTGCTGCCCGGCTGAAGGGAGCAGCCAGGTGAGCCGCGGGCCGGAGCCGGAGCCGGAGCCGGAGCGGGGGCTGGCGGGGTGCAGGGCTGGGGCTGAGCCCCGGCTAGCCGGCGATGCGCTGCCGTCCCCACTGGCGGGGCAGGGCAGGTCTGGCTTTTGCAGAGGAGGCTGCCGGCTGCCCCCTGCCCCTAGGCCGAGAGAGCCCGGCTGGGGGTGCATCGCCCTCTCGGGGCGCTTCGGGCTCCCGGTGCAGCTGGGCTCTTGCTGCGCGGCGGCTGGGCGGAGAGAGGATGCTGGGAAAAGACATGGCCATGGCTGGTCCTTTGTTCCCTGCCTGGGGTGGCTTGGCCCTGCTGGAGGGACTTTCCGCCCAGCGGGCCCTTAGCGGGGGGGCGATCGGTGCTGGGTTTGTCCGCAGCGCGGCGTGGTAGCTCCGGGCAGGGCCCCGGGGTCAGGAAAGCGTCGGGCTGGGGCGGGGGCTGAAACTTGGCTGTGTGCTGCTGAAATCGCATGAAGGGCAAAGAGGAACAGCAAGAGCGTCTCTGGGAAGGACTGAAAGTGTTGGTTCTGGCTTCGGGGCTGCCTCGCTGTGTGTTTGCGGGCAGGGCTGGGCCAAGAGATTTCGGTGCCCTGGGCGAACTATGACATTGGTGCCCCTCCCTCCCCATGTTCGAAGAGGTAACCTAGTCATATTTGTTAGAGAGAGAAAAGAATTCACTTCTGTCTAATCTGGTGCCCCTTAAAGCCTGGCACCCTAGACGGCTGCCTAGGTCACCGGTATGGCTGGACTGGCCCTATTCGCGGGGATGGTACTTAACCTCTGTGTTTGGCAGTTCCCCCCACTGCTAAATAGGAGTGATTTAATAATATTCACCTAATGTACAGCGTGTTCTGAAAATAATTTGGTATTTGTGCAGTTCACTGAAGTGTAAAATGCTGCGTAAGTGCTAAGTATCATTAATACTAATATGCAACCCTATTCTGCCTCCCTCTGACAGCAGGTCCTGAGGCCCATTTGGCACTTAGACCACTACAGGGTGAAGTAAAGTGAGAATGCAGCCTGTGAGGAGGAAATCCTTTGTTTCAGCACAGATGGTTTAAGTAGTTTGCAGAGAGGAGTTGAGAAAGACAGATTTGGTCTTTGTAAAACCAGAGGCGATTTGGATTCAGATTCTGTTTTTATCTGAATTTTATAAGGGACCAGGATGGTTGGGTTGGATAAAAGGTTGCTGTTTTTACTACTCATCAGTAAGGAAAACAATGACAAAAACGTGCCGAAGAAGCAGAGTTATGTCTCATGTGGCAAAGAAGTTTTTTATGAGTGCTTTTATAATGATAGATTTCCTCAACATGGAACGAGGCAGTAGCAAACCCAAAACAACACGCTGATATTTTGCCAGCCATGTCCAGCAGGCTGCTCACGCTCTATCTCAGCAGTAATTTAACCCCTCTCTGCTCATGCTTTTCCAGACCCTCCCCCATCTGATCACTCTAAAGCAGTGGTTCCCAACTTTTTTGGCTCAAGGGCCACAGCTATAATTTTTACAACCCTGAAGGGCCCTCTGTCTCCCCCCCCCACCAATCTGGCCCCCCGTTTACTGCAGCCAGATGGAAGGAGTTCAGCAAGGAGACTGCCTCCTTGCTCATCTCCCTAGCTGCAGCAGGAAAACCACACACACCCTGAAGCCCTGTGCACTCCACCTGGGTCCCTAGGCAGTGACTCCATTTTGCAGCCGGGGGATGGGAGATCAGTGTTCCCACCTGGCTCCAGGAGGGACCCCAGTGCTTAAAGACCCAGGCAGAGCACCTTGCTCTCTGCTGGAGCTGTGGGAGGGGAGCACTGATCTCTCCTCGCTCTAGCAGGGACTCCAGCTTCTATGGACACTTTGCTCTGCTCCCTGCTACAGCCAGGGGGAGAGGAACGCTGATCTCCCATCCCTTTGGCTGCAGCAAGGAGCCTGCACTGGTCTTTAGCTCTGCGGAAATGGATTCCTTTGGGGTCCTTAAGCAGTCCTTCTACAGCCAGCAGGAGGGGAGCCGTGGGTCACTTTGAAAGCCCCCCTGGGCCATGTTTGGCTTCCGGGCCACTGGTTGGTAACCATTGCTCTAAAGAACATGAACATAGAGGAGCACTCCAGTCCGTTCAATTGTAGCATGGTATGAGCAGCAACACAAAAGCTGTAGAAAGCAAGTGGAGATGTTGAGCTTTTCATTAGTATGGTCGAATGTACATCTTACCCTGCTGTTTATCAGTCGTGCCATCAAGCAGTGATGGGGCTGGACTCTGCATGTATTATAGCATGGGGTGCCCTGCGTGGTAGCATGTCAGGTGAGGTGGTATTCTTTTTAATTTGTGTATGGAGCACCTGGATATGAGTGATGGGTGCACTAGAAATGACAGAGAGAGATCAGAGTGACGATTCTGAAGTAGCGTGCACATAACCCATAAAACGAAGCTTCAAGAAGAGTCGTGGGAGTTGCACAGCATATTTGTCTATCTATCTGTATATAGGCAAACAGAGAGAACTAAGGATTTATGTGGATAAATATCTAAACTCCATAGGTAGTCAACAAAACGAGGTAACACACTAACTGTTTGAGAATGATACCATAATGAGATACACTATGCCAGTCTCCTTTTATTTCCCATTTCTTTTAAAAACACCTAAATTGCAATAAAATTTAGAAATCACAAATGACCCTAGGAGGTAGGAGAAGAGATGGTTGAGGTGTCTGGCCTGGATCACTGTGGTGCAGATAAATGACGGATATGGAGGTTCTGTTCTGCTTGGTCTTTCATCCTTTTTAAGGCAGTTACCAGTTCTATGAAGGCATCTAACGTACCGGTAGTTTGTTTCTTGAAAAACTAAAGCTATTTTAGCTTCTCAGTGATGCATGTTTGATGCTGTCATGAACTTGTCCCTAGATTCTACAGAGATGCAGTCATAGGCTAGTCTACCCTGGCAAGATAGCTCAAATTAAGCCTCCTTAATTCCAACTAACTAAAGCCATGGCTACACTAGGCTTTAGTTAGTTCA
>ML685781.1:12873956-12942575 GCA_007922175.1 Pelusios castaneus
ATTCCAACTAACTAAAGCCATGGCTACACTAGGCTTTAGTTAGTTCAAATTAAGGGCTTCCTTAATTCAAACTAATAAGTACGAATAGGATATTCGAACTAAGGGGTTAATTTGAACTAACTAGTTCGAATTAACCAATGTGGCCATGTTAATTCGAATTAATTTCTTAGTTCCAATTAACCGGCCATTGAAACGAATGGGGATCGCTAATTCGAACTAAGCAAGTGCTTGCTTAGTTCGAACTAACGTTCCAGTGGGGCCATGCTAGTTCGAATTAAGCTAATTCGAACTAACTAAAATTAGTTCGAATTAGTTAGTTCGAACTAACTAATTCGAACTAATTTTAGCAAGTGTAGACATAGCCATAGATGCCGGAACTAGGAGTACAGCACCTCTTGACTTGAAGTGGTGTCCATCGTAAGCAGAGTTTATAGTTTTGTTCTGTGGCTTTCAGCACCCCCACTTTCAAAATTGTTCCAGCACCACTGGATACAGTAGGTTGTTTATGGAGTGGTAGAATGATAGTGTCTCATTCCAACTGCTTGCTGACTCTGATGGGCATGTTTGTTACCGGCTCTTGTTATTTTCTGAAGCCATCTTCTTCCTTGGGATTGGGCTGGAAGCTGTCAGCTGTAAGAGCAGGCCAGATGGTCCTAGCTGGTTGAGATTTGTTTATCTGCACTAACAGGGAGTGAAAGGTGTTCAGATGTATGCTTTCTTGGAAGACTGAACCAGCAATCGTTTAGCATGAGGAGAAATACAGGAATTTGTCCATGAAAATATGGCAAGAGTTAGAATTCTGCAATGTCAGGCCACAGATGTGTATAATCTCTTGTCTTTGGTGCCCATCAGAATGGATAAAACCTTGCAGGCAGTGTGAATTATCATTCCAGTGTTTACGGAATTTGATTGCTGTAGGTGACTCTACTGAATGTGTTGACATATTTTCATATTTATATTGAGGATTTCCAGTGTTTCTTGTATTCCCTTTAGCAGTCAGCAGATGAATTGCCTTGCTGAACATGCATGGGACCATTCAGTTGGGCAAAGCTGGTATAATCAAGCTTGTGACAGAGGGTCGCGTACCACAAAGGTCATGCGGTGATTTGTGCGAAGCTGATGATCTCCTAATCCTCTTGTGCTTTTTCTACATGAGACACGTAATCACTTCAGTAACTTGAGAGCACAAGTGTAATCTTGAGACCCAGAAGATGGACCATCAGGGCAATTGTCTTTCTTCAGGTGTCTAAAAGTTTGATGCTCAGCCCATCACAGTGTTTGCAATTATAAGGTCAGAATTTACCAAAGGCCAGACCAGAGCAGAGAGGATAGCCTTCAGCGGAAACTCCATCAGCTGAGATATTTAAAATTGGACTGGACAAAGTGCAATAAAAGATATTGCAGGGAACAACTACACAGTGTGGAGGAGGGGGTAAGATGTGGTCCCCCTATAGGTCTTTTCTGTCATTAGCTTCTGGGATTCTCTGACTCCTATTTGCTCTTCGTCACTCACATGCACCACCTTCTTGGCTATGCAGTGAGTGATTTTACTGAATGAGGAGGTTGTTCGCGGTCTTCACTCTCCACCTACCATCCTTAGTCCTGCTCTGTGAAAATAAGCATCATGTCGCAGAGATGGGGCTTTCTGAAAGCTGAATCTTGGTATCAAATAAACTAGGACTCCTGACAGGGGTTCCGCTTACTGACCTGTCCACAGCTAGAGATGAACATTGCGAGAACTCAGGAATTGTTGGCTGCTAGTTTATTCCCAGACCACTAGAGCAACCCGTCTCTCTTTGCTCATTTACTGCTTTATGATCTGCTCCCTCCTGTTTCCTTCCCTCTCCCTTCCAGCCCAGCTGATTTAAACCTTTAATTTTACACTGTAAAAGTTTAAAGCTGCCCAGCTGCCCCCAAGAGCGATTTCTCTGTGAAGACGGGCCGCTAGCGCTTCTTCAAAGGGAAGAGCTGGATTTCCCCTCCAGCCTGTGTTGCTCCTCAGTGCTGGAGACGTTTCCGGGGCTGTTTGATTCCTGTATGATAAAACGACAGCAGCAACTCCATAGTCAAGGCTGTAACTAGCTCTCCGCAAGGAGCCTGATTTTTGCCTCCCGCTCTAAATTCCTTCCTTCTGGAAGGCAGTGGTTTAATGGGAATTTTTTGGCAAGATTTGAGGACACTCAGAATGTGTATAGGATTGGAAAAGTTCTTCTAGTGTACTCTTCTGTTCATGAGAACAAAAAGCCATTCCTTTCATCTAGTTATGAGGATGTTAAGTCCTAATCAACATTGAAAATTTTAATCAAGGTTTAACTGGGTCCCTTGACCAGGGCCGGCCCAACGGTGTTTGGCACCCTAGGCAAACTATGATTTTGGTGCCCCCTACCCCACATGTTATAAGAGATAACATATGTAAAAAGTTCTCTTCCATCTAATTTGGTGCCCCTTAAAGCTTGGTACCCTAGGCAATTGCCTAGTTCATCAGTATGGTTGGGCCAGCCCTGCCCTTGACTCAGTTATATTTGGACGGTAGACGGACCCTACAACAGCTGGAAAAGAGAATAGATATGTGCAAGTACATCCATGGCTTAATTCAGCACAAATAGTGAACTGCTTTGCAGCAGATTAGTAGTTAAAACCTGAATCGGCTTTGCGTTAAGATTTCCACTGCTAATTTATTTAATACCTTACATTATTTTATTTAATAGGATATCAAGGGGGATATTTGTGAGGCTTGTTAGATGCAAAATCCAATGTCTTTTTTTTTTTTAAAGCTACGTCAGGCCACGTGCTTTGCTTAATCTTCTTTGAAATGGGTCCTTACAATCGTTAATAAACTCTTAGGTCCCCTGTGCTGCTGGGCCTGCATCAGAGCCCTATTCAGGTCAAGAGAGCAGAGTTAAATTTCTGGCTTTCACAGATTGTGTGTGTGTGACTTGGGCAAGTCAAACGCGCTGTGTCTCTGTTGCCGTTTGTAAGGCGGAGATGATGATGCTTGTTATCTTCCACCCTTCATCCGCCTTGTCTCGTCAGACTGCAAGCCACTGTCACTGTGTATGTACAGCGCCTAGCACAATGAGCCTCTAATGTCAGCCACCAGCGCTATGTGCTACCGTAATGCTAATTAGGGCCATGCTAGACCAGCTCTTCGAATAGTTCTGTGCGCTTAGTGGTGGTGGTAGGGGATGGAAACAGGGAGCAGAATTTTTTTTTTTTAAAATAAAAATAAAGAAATACTTAAGTTTTATGCTCCATTGGCTGGAAGTGGGGAAAAAGGGGGATGAGTCTATGATTCCCTGTTCTGTTCATTCCCTCTGAAGCACCTGGCATTGGCCGCAACCCTTTTCTGTTAAGTAAATAAATACTTTTAACTAGTTTTTTAAAGCTCTTTAAAATGATATCATTAATTTGAGGGGGACAGATTAAAAGTCGTATGTTAAACCCTCCCCCAATCCTTCCATTACCTGTTTTACAAAGAGTGCTATAGGCTGTGTTTACACGACAAGCGAGAGCTGTGATTCTAGGGCCGGTACACACGCACTTCTGCAAATATAAATAGCAGAGTAGCCGTGGTAGCAGCAGCAGAGGTGTAGCTGAGCCATGCTACGTACATTCCCTCCTCAGGTGGCATAGCTCAGCCTGTGTCTCTGTTGTGGCTATTTGTGCTACTTGAGAAGCTAACATGAGGATTCGTATCTGAGCAGGGAATCACTCCCCTAGTTCTGAGTGTAGACGTAGGCTAATTTGCTTTTCACTGTTTCTTCTGTATGTTTGCTTTCAGAATTTTTTGCCCTGAGCACTCTGAAAATACCTTTGTCCTTGGTTTCAAGTCAGTTTCATCTTGGATTTCTCTTGCATTAAAGCCAAGCTACAGAGCTTGAATTTCAAGCACTCCAGCAAGGAAAGGTGCAGAATGGAAGAAGAGAAGTAATGATTGAGCAGTACTGCCAATATTTGTAATTTTTTTTTTTTAAATCACAGGATTCATGATATTTGATGTTTCACTTAAAGCATGAGTCACACGAATACGTAAGAACCTCAACTCTTATTTTGAAAAGGGATAAGTTTCTAGCCCTCATGTTTGCAAAAAGAAGCTGATGTGAGGGCACTCTAGAGGCAAATAAAAAGCAGAAAGCAAATAAAAAGTTTCCCTAATTTATTATTAGGAAAACCCCTCATGAATTTTATGGCAATCTTGTGAGTTTTGGATGTTTGGGATTGGCAATATTGGGGGTTATTTTAAAAATGAAACTGTTGAGAATACCTTCAGATCTGTATGGTTAATCTGGGCACTGGTTCTTTCAAGGATTGATTTTTAAACCTTAGAATTTCTTCACTTTCCTTGTTGGTTATAAACATCCTTACAGAAAGGTGGATGGGGAGGAAGGAAGGGGCATAATTTTTGTAGTGGGAGATGTGGGTGATGTAAGTGAAGAAGACAATTGTGGCTGCATGTTGCAAAGTTAGACTGAGAATGTAACTAATAATTTCCTGCCTTTTTTTTTTATGGTTGTGTTAGTGATCTATGCACTTAAACATCTTTAGTAGTTTTAAATAATGCCCCCCCCCTTTCCCCTTTGGTGTAGGATAGGCATATATCGGAATACTATTTTTATTTTTTTGCATTGTGGTAGCACCTAAAGACCCAGTTCAGACTCTATTATACTCAGGCCTGCCGACAGGAATTCTGAGCCCCCGGGCAGAACAATCCTGTCCCGCCTCTTCCTCCCGCAGCCCCTCCCACCGTCTGTCCCAGGCCACACCCTTTCCATCCTAGGCCCTTTCCCTCCCCACTTGGCCAGCTCACTGCCATGTCTCTCCCCACTTCCATTGCTCGGCCCCCCTCCTGGCTTCCCCCTTCTCCCAGTAGTGAGAGACAGCCAGGTGGAAGGAGGGGGGCAGCAAGTAGCGTGGCAGGGAGGAGAAGACGGACAGACGTGGTGACAGTAGGGGAGGAGAGAAGGGATGCATATGGCAAGCGATGGTGGGGGTGTGAGTTGGGGGGGAGAGCAGGGACCTATGCAGTGAGTAACAGCAGTGGGGGGGAGGCGGAGCGGGAAGTGGGGCGGTGGAAGAGGGGAGGAGGGTGAAGCAGGGAGGTGGTGGGCTGGGGATGGGAGAGAAATGACACATGGCAAATGGGGCAAGGCTGGGGTTTGGGGTGGAGTGGGGGTGGACTGTGGGCAGGGCCGTGGGCAGAGGAGGGGTAGCCTGCCTGAGGGGTAGCTTTCATCCACAGCCCATGGCCCTGGGCCCTTTTAAAATAACTGGGCCCGTTGACAATTGCCCCCTCTGCCCCCCACACGCAGCAAACCTGATTATACGGTACAGAAAAAGACTAAAAACTAGTCTCTGTTGCTAAGCTCTTCGTATGTGATGGCTCACAACAGATGGATGCAACAAACGGAGGGAGAAGGAAACAGAGAGATGTTACATAGATACATAAACACAAAATACTATCCGACAAGAATTCTTCTGAAGCGCTCAGAAGTTAGGAAAAGCCAGAGCTAGGTGCATCTGTGCGACCTTTATGCAGCCTCCTTGCACGTATGCGTTATAATGACATTTCCACACAACTCCAGCCTTCCCGTTCCCGGCCCCCCTCTCCCTGTCTCTCACTCGCAGCTGCCTTGCCTAGCAAGTTTCAATTTCTTGCCTTGCCCACCTCCAGTCCCAGTCTCACCAGACTTTTCCCAGTCTACTCTTCTCCTCTCCCTGACGCCGACTCTTGTCCCCTCCCTGCATTTGACTCGGGCACCTTTCTCCTCAGTGAGAACTCGGGAAAGAGAGGCTCCCTGCTCTGCATTCCTGTGCCTGGCCCCATCCTGGCTTGGATCTGCTGGGAGCACTCTTTACAGGGAAAGTTCAGCTTTGCCCCTGGAGCCCCAGGTTGGAGGAATCATGTCTAGTTATTCTATGGGGCTGCCACACCGTTTATAATCTAGTCAGCTTTACGAGTTGAGGAAAGCCAGAGCATGCTCTGTGAGGACAGTCTTTAGAGATTTTAGCAGCTAAAATATAAGGAGTTGCTACTGAGTATGTGCAAATTGCCATTTCTTTTCAAAGGCTTGTAGCTTGATCAAATTTGGGTGGATGTTTTGGGGGCTAGCGTGTTCCACTTCCCTGCTGCAAAGCCTCGGGGCGCTAGAGCTCCTCAAAGAAAAGGCTCCCAGAATGTTTTTAATAGGGGCAAAACAATGTATTTCCTCCCCTGTTCTCAGAAACAGCGGAGCCATTTTGATTGAAGTTTCCCCTCAAAAATTTAACTTGAGGCAGACACCTGGGCATGTAAAATTTCAGACCAAATGATTTAAAATTTGGCAAAGTTTTAAGTGACTGAAAACAGGGTCTGATTAAAAGTAAATATCAGGAAACCTTCATACTAGGAGGGACTATCAGCTCTGCCTATTGTATCGTGACATGGCATGGTCGGCAGATGTATAATGTACATATTCCTGATAGCCTAGAGGGAATTTTGTAATCAGAGAGTCAGAGTATATTTTACCCCTGTGTCCTGTTTCTGGAAGAATTATACTTGGCACCTAGGAAGCATTTGTATCTTTAAAGTGGTTGTGATACATTAAGGCCTGATTAAGCAAAGCATATAATTATGGGCATAATTTCAAGCATGGGAACAGTTCCATTGAGGTTAATGGGACTACTGACATGCTTAATATGGTACACATGCTTATGGTCTTTGCTGGATCAGGCCCAAGGGGTTAATCGTCATCACCCTGAGAGAAGTATATATCATGTCAATGTCAAAACTGGGCTGAGAACTCAGAAGTACATGTCTCTAGGTACTAGAGCACACACAAATAAAATGGAACCCAGAATGCGACAGGCATGAAGGAAATAGGTTGTGTTTATAGCAGGGTTGGGGGGAAAAAGTAGTGATAATTCCTGATTGGCATCTTCCCCACAAACTACCATAGACTATTAACCCGCCCCGTTGTCAGGGTGACCCACTTACCAGCCTTTATCTTAATTTAAAATGTAAATTTGAAGCAAATAAAAGTGACAAATTTGTATATTTTGTTTTTCCTAGGACTCAGTTTCTGGAATTGTCGGCTCTGCAAACTTCTGTGCACACCTCTCTTCCGATATGAGCAGATCAATAAGATTTCACGTTTGCAGGGTCATATGCAGCATCCTGCTCAGCTCTGCTAGCCTGCAGTCTCTACCCTTTCCGAAACTGGAGAAAGACACAGTGTGGGTCCAGCAAACTGCATCGGCTAGGAATGGGTTAGGAGAGAAGAGGATGAGCATGCAAAACTTGGAAAATAACCTAGGCCCTTCTGAGCAAACAACCCGTGTTGCTGTCTCAGAAGAGCCATCTGGTGTTTCAGCAGAGCCATCTGGGACTTCATTAAACACGGCCTTCACTGCTAAAGGAGAAGCACAACATACAAGTCTTAGTGATGATGTTTTCATGGGCAGTAAGAGCCTTGATGTTTACACCCCCACGGTGTCAGTGGTTGCTGGAGCTGATGGTGAGTTCAGTCCCACGGGACCCAGCAAAGAGTCGAGTGAAAATGGGCTCTTGAAGGCCATGCTAACTACAGCTTTGACTACTCTAAATTCTGATGTTGAGGCTGATGTGCTCAGTAGTGCTGCTCTCCAGACGACGGGAGGGGATAGCGTGGAAGCAGGACATAGTTTTACCAGTTACCTGGATAACCACTTTTTTAGGACGGATGCTACAGAAGGAGGGAAAAAGGCAGATGGTAATTCAGGTCTTTCACCTGCACCCCATTTGAGCAATGAAGAATTATCTGCTCTGCATGCCAGAAACCAAAACTTAGAAGTGGTGAGTGACTACCCTGCAAGCCCTTTACTTCTGGCTCCTCAAATAGCTGATTCAGAGCCTGGAACCCTGGTGCCAAATGTAGGGAGCCCTGTGCAGCTGACAGCTGCAGACGCCCAGGCCTCTGCCCTCACTGCGAAACGCACATTTGTATCCACCGAGGCCTCCCTAAAGTTGGAACCAGAAACTGACAGCAGACAAGCTGGCTCTGTCACAGTCGCTCCAGCTGTCTCTGTACTGAGTGATGAGTGGGATGATACAAAATTAGGAGCTGTAAGTCAGGGGGGAGGCTCAGAGCAAGAGGAGATAAAGCAGAACTACGTGGTAGCAGAGCCTCCTTGGGCAGCGGGAGGAGATGATGAGGATGATGTGAAAAGAGGTTTGCCATTTACATCTTCCGCATATGCAACTACCGTGAAACTAGAAAAAAGCACTTCCTCTGGGTCATCACTGGTGCCAACGCAGGGAGAAGTCCTGCCAACAGTTTCCTCTGGCCCAACTTCTGTTTATTTCACAAATCCCTTGGCAGAAGCTGAGGTGACTGCTATAAACACAATGAAAAATACAGAACCAGTCACGACGGACGATAGGAAGAGTGTCTCCTTGTCGCTGCCTGAGATCGACACAAAATCCACTGTCTTCCATACCCTGGGAAATGCATTAAAAGGTAACTCACCAACTTTCATCAAAATAAAAATCTTTGCTTGCTTCCAACATGGGTATCAGAAGAAGCATCTCTGTTATTGATTTATCTCCTAAAAATTGAGGAACAAAGCGAACAAAGCTGACTTTGATTTATAGCTAGAGGCTAATCTGCATCTGCATTATAAATGTTTAAAGGGATGTTGTTATACGTCTGTGCACCTGCTACAGCGATGAGTAACAGCTAAGATTGCTAGAAATGAATGAAATGACTAAAAATGAATGAAATGACTAAATACATTTTTGTGTGCATTTCTGAGCTGTTAACAGCACCTTGCATATAGTCAGTTTTCCTCTTCTGTTGATGATCCATTCAAGCCTGCACAGAGGTGAGATCACTCTCGTGCACTGCTCTGTTACGTACGCTCTGCCTCACGCTCAGAAGCAGCAAAGCTGACACTGAAAAGGCAGAAGCAGATGGGCACGTGGGGATGAGGGCTGTGCCTGACTATCTGATGAACTTGCTCTCTATGGCTATGTCTACACTTGAAAAGTTAAGCCAACTTAATAAGGTTGACTTTGTCGACTCAAAGTCAACCTTATTAAGTCGGCTTAACAAAGTTGACTTAACTTTTCTAGTGTAGACATAGCCCCTTGTCGACCTTATTAAGTTGACTTAACACTTTAAGTCGACTTAATAAGGTGGATTTAGGCGCTAATCCCCGTCCACACTGACTTAAGTCGACCTAATAAGGTTGACTTAAGTGTTAAGTCGACCTAAAACGAGGTGTTAAGTCGACTTGACTTTTCCTTAATTCAATTTAAGAAAAGCCAAGTGTGGACGCGGCTTTGTTTAGGTCGATTTAAGCCTCCTTAAGTCGACCTAATTTGTAAGTGTAGACGCACCCTATATGACCATCATCCTAGAAACTGGAAGGGACCATGAGAGGTCATTGAGTCCAGTCCCCCAGCGCTCATGGCAGGCAGGGTCGGATTATCACAGGGGTTTTAGAGGCTTAAGCGCTGGGCCCCAGCCAAAAGGGGGCCCTGGGCTCCAGCCCCTAAAACTCCTGTGTAATTCGTCCCCGCTCAGTGCTGGCAGGGCAGGAACCTGTTCGCTCCGCCCCGGGGAGTGGGGCGGGGCTGGCTGGCTCACAGCGTGGCCTCTGCTCTGCCTTGTCCTTCCAGGACCCGTGGCCCTGGGGGGCTGCGTCAGAGGCCCCTCAGCTGCATGCCAGGTGCCCCCCCCCAGCAGACTGGCCAGAGTGGGGTGAGGTAGGAGTGCCCTCTGACCATAGCCCCCCCAATGATGGGGCCCATGCAGTAGGGGGTGCTCAGGTGGGGGAGCCTTGCAGTGAGGGGCCCCAGGCTGGGGGAGGTCCCTGTGGTGGGGGGCAGCCCGGCCCCCCAGGCTGGTTAATTTGGTCCAATGGCAGGACCAAGTACCCTCATCAGGGGAGCAGAAAGAAATAGAAATATAAAAACTGGCTCAAGGAGACTTTTAAAAACTCCTGTACATCAATCACCTTTTATATATTAACCAAAACTGGGGGGGGAGGGGGTATGTTGATCAAAAATACAAGTTGGTATGTTCCCTTCAGTGTGTATGTGTGTGTTGTAATCCTGCTTAATGGGGCAATTCAATCAGTGGGCCATATTCAGACTTGGCATATGCAGATGCAAGTCTGCTTGGCTTCCGTGTTCATAACCTGTCTTTAAGTTGTGTGATGACTGGAAACTTGTACTCAGGTGCTGTGGGTGTGAACACAGTGAGCCAGCTTAAAGCCAGGTGCAACTTCTTTCTGCAGTGAGTTTTATCTGGAGAATTTGAGGCTCAGTGCAAATTCCACAGGAATAGCACGAGCAGGTAACTGATGGCCTGGACCCAATGATGCTGTCTCAGATGATGTGAGAATGGAAAGGCGGTTGACCTTCAGCCTCCTCACCCTGGAGGAGTGGCAGATGTTCGCAGGTAGCTCAAAATTCTGTGCTCTGGCTCAGATTCTTTGGGAGACTTTTTTTTTTTTGTGAGGCTGCAGAGAGTTCCAGGCTCTGGTTATAGGTTAAAGTTGAGTCACATTGGGAAAACTGCCTGGGCAAGGTTTGCAGAGGTAATCTGTGTCTTCTCTGGCTCTGTGAATAGCAGTCCCTCAGAGGCGGAGTATTTGTATTCAAGAGGAACTAGAGAGAATGGGCTGTTGAGTCTGGAGTGTGTTTTAAACTCTACATGACTGAAAATGAGGGAAAAAAACAGATTCCAGTGATGCTTTTTCATGCGGTGAACCGTGGATGTGGCTATTATTAATTATTTATTATTTTTTAAATTGATGTTATCAGAGTGCCCAGGAACCCCAGTCATGGGCCAGTACCATATTGTGTTAGGCCCTGTACAAAAAACAGCCTCCCTACCTCAGGATGTGCAAAAAACCTCTATGCCCCAATGGCTTCCCTGGAAAAACAAAACAAAGAAAATTCTCATGTTTTGATTCATAGAATCATAGGGTTGGAAGGGATCTCGTGAGGTCATCTAGTCCAACCCCCTGCTAAAAAGCAGGACCACTCCCACTAAATCATCCCAGCCAGGGTTTTCTCTAACCGAACCTTAAAATTTTCCAAAGATGGAGATTCTACCACCTCCCTAGGTAACGCATTCCAGTGCTTCACCACCCTCCTAGTGAGAAAGTTCTTCCTAATATCCAACCTAGACCTCCCCAGCTGTAATTTGAAACCATTGCTCCTTGTTCTGTCCTCCATCATCACAGAGAACAGCCTAGCTCCCTCCTCTTTGGAGCACCCCTTCAAGTAGTTGAAGGTTGCTATCAAATCTCCCCTCAGTCTTCTCTTCTGTAGACTAAATAAGCCTAGTTTCTTCAGTCTCTCCTCGTAACTCATGTGCCTCAGCCCCCTAATCATTTTTGTTGCCCTCCGCTGGACTCTTTCTAATTTGTTCACATCCTTTCTGTAGTGGGGAGCCCAAAACTGGACACAGTACTCCAGATGCGGCCTGACCAGTGTCGAATAGAGGGGAATTATCACATCCCTCGATCTGCTGGCAATACTCCTCCTGATGCAGCCTAATATGCCATTGGCCTTTTTGGCAACAAGGGCACACTGTTGGCTCATATCTAACTTCCCGTCCACCATAACCCCCCCGGTCCTTTTCTACAGCGCTGCTACTTAGCCGATCGGTCCCCAGCCTGTAGCAGTGCATGGGATTTTTCCATCCTAAGTGCAGGACTTTGCACTTGTCCTTTTTGAACCTCATGAGATTTCTTTTGGCCCAATGCTCCAATTTGTCTAAGTCTCCCTGAATTCTGTCCCTGTCCTCTAGCGTGTCTACCATTCCCCACAATGTGGTGTCATCCATGAACTTACTGAGCGTGCAATCTGTCCTATCATCCAGATCATTAATGAAGATGGAGTGAGTGGGTGTGTGGGTGCTGGAGTGGGTGGGTGAGGTTTCGAGGCCTGCATTTTGCAGGAGGTCAGACTAGATGATTGTACTGGTCCCTTCTGACCTTAAAGTCTGAGTCTATAAGAACTGGCCCCAGGACCGACCCCTGGGGCACTCCACTCGTTACTGGTTGCCAACTAGACACTGAGCCATTAATTCCTACCCGCTGAGCCCGCTGATCTGCTTTTACATGCCTGTGTTAAATTCTAGAGTCACTGTGGATTACTGATCTACAGCTGGTTCCTTTTGTTTATTGCTAAATGGATTGACTCAAATAATAGAGCTAGTAATGGTTAAAAATAATACCTGTGTGTGTGTGTGTGTGTGTTTGTGTACTCCTTGTGGAGTAAAGAGTGGAAGAATTGGACCCTTATAGGATAGAAAAAAACATTTAGTAGTTTGCATCTGGTCTCTCCTTTCCATCTTTTCTTTGTTTTAAATTTCTTATAGCAATTTTGGCTAGGGAGTTCCACAATTGACATTCTGGCTTCAGAGATGCTAATGTGCTGTGCTGCCCTATGCCCTCAAATGCCCATTCCTATGTTGCATGCTTTTGATCATAAAAAGGTTAATGTACCAGGAGTCGGGGGTAATTTTTGAAATTGAAGCTGAAAAATGTCCCTGCCATAGGTGTTACCCAGGAGACGATGACAGCCACTCAAGAAACGGAGGCCACCTTGTCAGCCATGACACCAGCAGGCTCTGTGGTACACGAGACTACAAACGAGGAAAAAAAGGTGACGGAGGAAGAAAGCAAGCCATCAACCCAGACACCGACTGTTTCTAGTGTAACTCAGCTGTCGAAAAAGACAGAACATCCAACCTCTACTGTCTCCTTTACTGCCACCCATTTGTCTAGTGCAAAAATGGACACCGAAGGTAGGGTTTGGGCTTTCGTTTCTCTACAAACTTTCCTTCTGCCGTTAGGATAAATAAAATATTGTTGGTCTTATTCCTGCGCCAGAAAAAAAACTTTGAGATGCTTCCTGCTGCGCATTATCAGCTCCCTCTTCTCACTGCAAAACAAGCTTGACCTGCTAGAATATTTGTGGTGTGTTCTCCTCCCCACCATGGGTTGGTTCTGATGTTCCAGAGTTCTGTCTACGCGTGTGTGTAACTTGGGTATGGCCAAACGATGTTATAATGTAGTTTTGTCTTGCCACTGTGACTAGGGGGAAAAAACCCGTTAACAATCATATTAGAGAATCGGGTTTTAACTTCGGTAGATAGAGGCTAAAACCCCATTCTCTAACATAACTTGTTTTTTCTTCCCTCAAGCAAGAATCAGCCATTGTGCAACACACTTTAGCTGCAGCCATGTTTAAAAGCGGTGATTTGGGAGGGGGCAGAGTAATACCAGAAACTTCAGCTAGAGCAGAACGTGGCTTCTAGCTCTAGGAAGTCAGAGTTCAGGGAACGCCCTTCCTTGGGAATGAGCCCAAAGGCTCAGTGCGAGGCCCTTGCAGGCCCTTTGTTGCGGGGAATTAATGAAGGATCATAATATCTGGGCAGGCATTGGTTGGGATTTTCTTCATTATATGTACTTCATTTCGTGGTAGACCTTCTGGAGTTTTAGGGCTGGATTCTGGCTCCCGCAGAAGGACGTCTCGGGAATGGTCTAGAGCTGCAGGACAAATTCTTGCTAACTTACCCAGAGTTTCTCCCAGGGAGGGCACATACACTGCAGCAGAAGCTCCGTCACTCCTGCAGAGAGCTCAGCCTAGGTTCCCCTTCATACCAAAACTAGCTAAAAATCCAGCCAAGAAACCACAAATAGAGAAACACCGACAATGGCAAATCTAGCCTGGGCCTCTCGTTCTCTTTGATGCTCCACAATGTGCAAACTGCCATTTGGGTTGGATGGCTTAGAGCCAGGTTGTTCTCTAGGACAAAAATTATTCCTTTCGAAGAACCCCACTATAATCAATTTGCTTCCAGAGGATAATTATAAACTCATCATCCTTAATATTTTGTCTGTGCCATAAAAAATTAGATCTGTCTCTTGGTTCATAACTTGATTTATGCCTCTGAAGTGCTCTCATCTCGCCCCATGGTGGTGATGGACATCCCCAGAAGCAACATAAAGCTAAAATGAACAGAAGACTCATTACAGGAGGCCTCCGCCACTCAGAGAACTGCCCCTTGGACAGCACTGGTTTCATTCAGCACACCATTTTGCGGAGAGCTTTGTAAATAAAAGATATGGAATTTAACAATTCCTTTTTGCTTAAAGTTAAGCCTCCCTTTCAGAATGAATTCTTCAATAGCTCCTGGTATTAATACTGCAAGGTTGGCCTGCCGTAATTATCATGTGTCTGCTTCCTGTTTTCAGTAGTCTTAACAGATCTGGTCACTGTCTCAGATGAGGAGGCTATCACCACCCTTGCCGAATCCTCTGCAACCCCCACTGGAACGAGAATGCAGGTGGAGGAGCTGACCAGCAGAACTGCGTCTTCTGTAAGGAGAACTGTTGTTCCATCCGTGCGGCGGATTAGCACAGCCGTAACCTACGGACTGGACCGGCTGGAATCGGAAGGTACCATGCTCTGAGGGCTAGCGGGGAGGCTGGTTTGAAGGGAGATGGGGCAACGGGTACTACGTGCTACTTGATTTTTCTTAACTTTGTAATTTTGACTTGGCGGCAGATCTGTGTACGTTTCTCACAGGTGAAGATAAGGAGAAACAGGAAAACGTGTCCCCCTTTCATGGGGTGCAATTGACAATTAAGATTGATCACAATGATTTGTTCTTGGCTAGAATTCGATGCTGGAAAAATGTGGGGCGTGCGGGAGGAGGAACATTCCATCACATCCCAGGAGTACTTGTTGTAGTAATAATAACCAATGGTGTAAAGGCTCTTTTGGGTGTCTCTGTACCACATGAGTGACACAGCGACCATGAACTTGTATTTAAAGCTATATGCAAGCAATCTGAGAGCCCTTCCCGCCCCCCATTGAAAGCCACCATCTTCCACAGAGATATACCGTTAACTCTCCTGAACAGCGTAAGGGAAAAAGCGTTGAGTGCTGGGTGCCTCACAGTTGCGAGGTGTGTGTGTGTGTGTGTGTGAGAAAAAGACCGTATTTGTATAATAAGAAATTAGCTAAATCTTGAAGATTAGAGCGCTACCCTTCTTCTGAGACCAGTCCTTAATATCCCCTTCAACATTGCTCGCCCTCGCCTCTTCTGTGATCTCCATTGAATCAGCCGCTCCTGGTCCTCTGCTGCCCTCTTTCTGAGCCCTCGATCTTTGCCTTTCCCCTATCCTCACATCCTCAGCTCTCCTCTCCCACTGTTCGGACTGCCTCACCCAACCCCAGGCCTGTATCTGCCCTCCTCTTCACTAACGCTTCCTCTGCTGTGCTGAGGGTGTGACATGCCATCTTTCCCCCTCAGCTCTGTTTCTCTTCTCTGATTAATTCCCAGGACCCCTCCTGAGAGCTCCCTCCCTGTCTCTCATTCTCTAGTCTGGATATTCCCCATTACTTTAAAGATAGGACTGACACCATTCAGGGGGCACATACCATTTCCCTCTCCAGCCTGTTCTCCTTCATTCCAGTTACCTGAACCTCCCCATTTTTTGTCTGCTTTAGCCCTTTCCTTTCCATGTTCTTTGCTATTGTCATCCATCCCTTCCCTAGACCTTCTCCCCAACCCCCAGCTTTCAAGCATATCTCTGATTTCCCTGCTACCATCCCATCTCCCTCCTCCTGTTTACTGCCAAGGGAATGTGGTCCATTCTTTTGGCAATAGAAGGTGCAGTGTGGAGGGATGGATCTTAGAAAAAACAGGGGTTTGTTTGGGGAAGTTTAAGGGGTCAGTATTTAGGGGAAAGGGGTAGGTTTAAAGCAGGCAGGGTGTGGTTAGGGAGTAAAGGTTCCAAGTTGATCTGGACCTGCTTATTTACAGACTCTTTTGAATATGAGTTCTCTTGAATTTGTATGATTTTTGCCCTGGGTGGGGAGTGTTGAGCTGCATTTTGCCTGTCACTCTGTCTGTTAATGATGATTTTTGCATAGCGAGAAACGTTCTGCTGTCTATTACAGTTAGGTTGAAGAGAAACCCTTCCTATTGGCCTCCTGCCTCTTCCTTTTACATAACCAGAGTCCTGCCTCTGTTCTTACAACTGAGTAGAGTAATGAGCTCCTGAAACACACTCATTCCAACTACTGATAGGGTCACTAGCCGCAAGCAGCTTCCTTAGTAACTACATCCACCTACAAGCTGGAGGGTCTGTAGGCTTTATCATCTGACTGTGCGGGATACCGAATTTCTAAGCAACCAAGTGATCTCTCGCCAGCATGAGAGACAGACTGAGCAGCAGATCTGGGCTGGATTGTCATCAGACACTTTGCCTCTGGGAAGTCAGGATTTTTTTGATGTTAACCTTCTTTCTATCATGCTGAGCCACAGCTTGCAGGCACTGGCTTTCCCCATCACCACTCACTAAAGTGGGCCACAAACTATCCAGGGAGAAGTTTCCCTCCTGACAGGCTGTTAGCTGTTCCAATTGGTAGGAATGGGGACAGTTTTCATCCCCATCCCTTTGGTTCTGAGCTGTTTCTCCTCTTTATAGCCTCTTCTCCCCCTCTGCCTAATGGCCACTGGAGGGCAAATCTCCTCCCTTTGAGATGGTCATGGCCCTGGAGAATAAGCAGCTGGTCCAAACTACCCACACCAACAGGACCATCTCCCCCGGGATCGTATTTGAAGAGCAAGAGTGCCATTAACTCTTTAATGTCTGGATACACCACACTCTCACACACCTCTGATTCCGCCAGCCTGAAACATCACCATCCTAGAGTGACTTCCAGATCTGATTCTCTCCCTTTTTTTTTTTTTTTTTTCAGAGGACAGTTTGTCTCTGGAACCCAACTGTAAAATGGTAGTGCTCAGGTGGCGCACACAGGATCAGTAGGCTAGGACCTGGAGAAGTGGGTGGGTCTGGATCCCACCCACCTCCCCAAGGCTGCTGGTGGGTGGAGAAGTTGCAATGAATGGCGAGCAGACTGTGGTGGCCACTGATTTAAAGGGGGCTGGCTGGAACTGACTTTACCCCAGAAGCGAGAGAACAGAAGGGACTCAGCTGGAGGGCCAAGGTCCTGTGAGGACTAAAGACAGAGAGAATCCCTGAAAGAGATGGCACACAGACCGCTGGATGAGGGAACTGCTTGAGCTGTTACCCAAGATCATCACAAGGAGGTGCCCATTTGGTGGGTCACATGCACCTACTCATCTATTTGTATTAAGAAAAATTCTAACTCTTTCTCCCATGGGCAATGCGATCCTGATAAGAGGGTCCTTGTCTCTTTAAAGCATTGATTGTGGAACTGAGGCCATGGTCTGCAGGCGGTCAGGGGAAATGAGGAGTGGGGATCTAGCTCAGAGGCTTTGTAAGCCAGTGTAAATCAGGGACCTCAGGAGGTCACCTAGTCCAACCCCAACTAAATCATCCCAGCCAGAATGTTGTTAAGCACACCTTAAAAACCTCTAAGGATGGAGAGTCCACCATCTCCCTAGGTAACCCACCCCAGTGCTTCACCACCCTCCTAGTGAACATTTTTTTCCTAATATACAACCTAGACCCCTCCCGCTGCAACCTGAGGCCATTGCTCCTAGTTCTGTCATCTACTGCCGCTGAGAACAACCTAGTTCCATCCTCCCTGGAACCCCCTTTCAGGTAGTTAAAAGCTACTATCAAATCTCCCCTTGTTTTTCTCTTCTGCAGACTAAACAAGCCTACTTCCCTCTGCCTCTCCTCATAAGTCATGTGCTCCAGGCTCCTAATCATTTTTGTTGCCCTCTGCTGGACTCTCTCCAATTTGTCCTCATCCTTTCCGTAGTGGGGGCCAAAAACCGAACACAAGACTACAGATGAGTTCTCACCAGTGCCACGTAGAGAGGATTAATAGAGGAAGGGTGTGCTGTTAGCTGGGCTGTAGGTGTCAGCACCATGGACAGCTCACTGAGCCACAGCCAGGCTTTGGCTGAATTGCAGCCCTGATACAAGGGTGAGAGGTCCTTGGGGAGGCATGGATATGGTCCAGGGGACCTGGTGACGTATGTACCCAACTGGAGCAAGGAGCTGAGGCAGTGCTCAGGCGGAATATCTTCACTGACTTTAGTGGAGCTCTGAAACCAGCTGAGGAGCTGGCTCCCCATTTCTAAAGAAACCCATACAGTGCAGATATTTATGTTCTTTAGAGTCTTCTGTGTCAAGTAGGCTGAGTTTCCGTGGGGCTGTGTTCACCTGTCTGTCTCCCTTTTTAACAGTTTCATATAAGAAAACAATGAAGAACAGCATTTGCTATGGGTTATAGCCGCATCGGCTTGGCTCCATTTTCTCAGTGTGTTATGATTATGGTTTACAGGCAGTCAGCATCTTCTTTACAGATGGCCAGGATTGAAACTGGGCTCAAACGCTGCCTACTTAAAACAAGTTTTGAATGCAGGAGGCCAGCTTGTTGGGAGGGGCCCGATCCATATGCAAAACAGTTCTCAAAACCTGTACACGAGACTGAGTTCTTGAGATGTCTTGTCTCAAACATGGATGTTGAGCCCGATTTCATATCGGCTCATTATCCATGGTCAGAAAGGGCTTAGTGGGGTCCATATATGAAACCTGCTCAAATCTGTAGGGAGGACAGTTCTCTTGACCTTGACTTACCGGTGAAACTACAAAAGCACCTTTATAGCAAACTGCTTAAACATGGTTCTTGCAGAAAAGATGTCATAGCCTGTCTCAAACCTTGTGTGCTTCATTGCTGAGAGAGAAACACAGGCCTTAACCCAGTCATTACAGAGGTCGGGGCTTCCAGATGTAATGCCTGTTTGCTGTTAATGTTAGAATTTGTCATATGAAAATTTTCAATGAACAGCAAACATGGGCCAGCTGTCGTGGGTGTCCAGTTGCTGTGCAGATCAATCCTGAGACAAAAAACTCCATGAAAACTATTTAGGGGCTGAGATCCATGCACTCTCTCTGGGTCCCAAGGCAGTGGCTCCCTTCTGCAGCCAGGGGGATGGAAAATCAGTGCGCCCCTCCCCTCCCCTCCCTCTGGCTCCAGCAAAGATCTTACCGCATATGGACCCAGGTGGAGCACGTTGCCTTGTTCCCTGCGGCAGCCATGGGGAGGGAGTGCTAATCTTCCTATCCCTTTGGCTGCAGCAAGGAGCCTGCACTGATCTTTTAACCCTGTGGAAACACGCTCCACCTGGGTCCTTAGGCAGTGAGTCTTCAGCCAGCAGGAGGGGAACTGAGGGCCATTTTGAAAACCCCTGAGGGCCACTTTTGGTCCCTGGAACACAGGTTGGGAACCACTGCTCTAGCTAAAAACTGCCTTTCCAGCACACTAGCTAAATGCAGAATTTGGAAGCCACACTGTTCACCGCAAGAAAAAACATTGAAAGAAAAAGGACCATGTTCTGTTCTGATGGACACTACCCCACTGCCAGCAATGAAGTTTGGCGGCAAGATGTAAACCCCAGCCATCCTCCAGGGAATAGGCTACCTTTCACCTGGTCAGCCAGGGCTCCATCCTGCAACTGCTAAGCATTCCAGTTTCCACAGTCATTGAAGTCAATGGGAATTGAGGGTGCTTAGCTTTTTGCAGAATTAAGCAGAGGTTGGCTTCGCCCAGTGCTAAGCGAGGAGAGCAAGCTACAGAAAAGCCGCATGTTAACATAAAAACCAGGCAGTTCAAAATAAACTGCAAATGAGCTGGAGATGTTGGGGAGGGAGTCGAGCACAGTTGTGTCAGTGTGAGGGATGTTAATGGCTGTTTAAAACCTGTTTTCAAGGCAATGACTGAATTTGTTGACCTTCAGCGTGCAGTTATCTGATTTCCCAGGGCTCTGGTGGGCTGGAGCGAGAGCTGGTGGGTTTTAACTGTACACATTGGATCAACTTGTACTTTAATAAATGCAATTCAGGCAGGACCAGATTTAGGGACAGGTGATCTAGATGACCTTCTGGGGCGCCAAGCTTGGGGAGCATCGGGCTCAGGACACTGTTTTTGTTGTTAGCGATGTTTGGCATAAAATGTCTCAGGTGTCCCGTAAGTGGATTTGTTTTTCACTAACCTTCCAGAGTGTTCTGGATCCATGTAAAATCTCGTGGATGCTTCCAGACCGTCTGAGAACTACATTTTCCATAACCCTCCTAGAATATTGTCAGCCCAGCCCTCACATTATAAATATATATATAAAGGGCAGGACATCCCCTGTCCGTCAGTGAGGTATAAGAAAGAAGTGACAGCCCAGCTGCGCTATTGTGAACCGTGTTTTATTGTGAAAGTGTCCTTGTGTTTTAAGACCTGAGTGTAAGTCGATTGAACTTGGTCCCACTGGAATTCATGAGAGTTTTGTTCCTAATTTCGATGGGAACAGAACTGGATCCTTTTATATGCAACTTGACTGAGTTATGGCTGATACGGGAAACATAATGTTGACTATCTTAATGCGGATGCAAAATCTTAGCCATAGCAGTGAGCTGATGGCTTCTGTTTCATTTTCTTGCTCTGAAAAGAAACCACCAGTTGCAGAAATGGGGCTGTGCTTCATCAAATATACAGCTGAACTGTGTTCCCTTCAAATTGTCTTTGTGCTCAGCGGGCTACAACCATCTCTCCATTTTTGTCCTCCAAGAAGCTTAAAATTCCCCTTTTTTAGAAGTTTTCATACACTTTATGGGATTGAAAAAAGCAAGGTATCTGAAAGTGACATGTCAGCAATACACATGCATGTGGGACACCCAGGCTGACAGTGCAGTGGGGTGAGGACCTATTAGCTATCAAGAGTTTTAGAGAGAAAAACCACACAGAATTAGAAACTTAGGGTAGCAGGAGCCCCTGCCTCTCCTACCACAAGCCCCTCACACCCTCCCTGTATATATCCTCAAGCCCCTACTATCCTCTACCTGCTGTCTCCAGGCTTCCTTGGGGGAAGGAATTTTAGGGTCTTCCCTTCTCTGCCCCACAGCCAGTCCTGCTTTCCCACCCACACAGCCGTGGCAGCACACACTCGCCTTCTCCCCACCTTCTTGCTGGGCCAGGCTGCTGGGGGCTTAATTTACCATCTCTAGCCCTTGGATGCTACTGCCAGCAGCTGGGACCAGCCTCTCCACATCCAGCTCCTTGCATCCTGAGACTGGACTATGAACAGCTGCCCTGTCTCCCCCCAATGGCGCCCCTGATCTGTGCCTCCCCCATGCTCTTTTGAGCCTCCCATGGTGCTGAGAGGAACTGCTGCAGGTTCCAGGAGGAGGGCCTGGCAGACAGAACAAGATCTGGATGCTTGCTATCCTCCCGTCACCCAACTGCAACCCCCCTCTCTTCCCTGCTGGTTTGAGGTGTCCTGCTGGTTCCTAGTGCTGAGAGGTGCTGCAGGTCCTGGCAGGTTGAGAGGCCAGGTGCCAGCATGCTCCCTGACATGAGATGTGGCAGGTAGCCGATTAAAGGGAACATTGCAACTGAATATGGATTGTTGCAGCACTCGTACGGTTTAGATTTCACGTGCTCTGGTCGTGGGACCACCTCAATGCACAGGCTGCGTGGCTCTCACAGTGTGAGAAACGGACAGGGCTGTGGGTTTAACTGAGATGCTGCCAGATGCGCTGGGCCACAGCCCATAGCCGCTTTAAAGCAGGAAGGGATATGCATTTTTTAATAGCTCCACTAAGGTGTAAATGCGGCTGCTGAGGCTGTGGCGGTTCCCCTGGCAGGAAAACGGATACAGTTCCACTGTGCAAGAGGAGACAGGATCCCAAGGACATGGTACAGAGCTCAACTCAGCACAAAGGGGGCAAGTGTGGGTGAAATGAGTCCGAATGGGACTAGAGAATCCCCTACTGTGCAGGTCCTCCCATCCTTCCTCCTGCAGAGGGAGTATGTCCCGGGCAGCCTCAGAGGGGTAGCGGTGAATCTACACACAGAAGAAGTATTTCTCCCCCCATTCCCGCACATGCTCCTTGGAGCAAGCAGCATATAGCCTGCTACCTGGACTGCGCACTTCAGTGCTGTATTTTAATGGACTGCATTAGTGCATATGGTTCTGTTTCACTCATTCAAACCATGTCTGTTCTTTGGTTGGTATTTTTCAGGGCTAGCAAAGGGTATGTTCCTCAATGAGGACTATAGGCATGCTGAGGTTGATATTTTAAATCTAATCTGCTTTTGTTCTCCATGTGCAAGAACCCCTGCTTGAGATTTCTGTTTCAAACCCTTTTATTTTACCCTCTGACCATTCAAATGGCTGGAGTCTTCTTCAAATTTTCCTAAAAAATAATTTGTCTCTGAGCTGTGACTAAGCATGTGAAATATCTCCCCAAAAGGTCATTTAATTTGAGAGAGAAGTGTATAAATTAATGAAAACAGAGCCTTGCAATGAAATTGCTGAGCCCTGACTATAATGGATTAAAATCTGCTCCCTTACAGCCCTGTGATCTCATTAAAAATTTAAATGAGGTTGCAGGGGTGTAAATAGGAAGCGAGTTTGGCCCAGGGGGGTTAACAAGCACCACTGAATTTTTTGAAAGTCAGAAAACATTGGCAAGATCCAAATGATTTAAGACAAGACAGACAAATGGATTAATTATTTAAAGGCTGGAGATACAGATTTTTTCATTGCTCCCTATTTATTAATGCTACTTAAAAGTGGGAGCTACAGTCTTTTTGATACATGCTTGGGATCTGCAGTCTCTTCAGCTTTTATCAGCAAATAGCAATACCTCCTACATTTGCCTGTATCTTATGTCAAGATCTTGTAGCTGAAAAAGGGAGAGAACCTCTTTAACAAAACGTTGCATCAGAACAAAGGTTTGTTTTTTCCCAAACCAGAGTATTGATTTTTTGTTTCTTGTTTTTTTTCTCCATCATAAATGTGACTGAAGATAACATCTCTGCAGGGAGTGAATCCAGCAGTTCTTCATTTCCCGTAGTGAGCTATGCAGGATTTGAGTGGATGTCTGGGGTTTAGTTAAGAACATAAGAATGGCCACCCCAGGTCAGACATATGATCCATGTAGCCCCATATCTGGTCTTCTGATAGTGACCAATGTCAGGTGCTTCAGAGGGAAGGAATAGATCAGAGCAATCATTGAGTGATCCATCAACTCCCAGCTCCTGGCAGTCAGCTGTTTAGGGACACCTGGAGCATGGAATTGAATTCCTGACATCCTGCCTAGTAGCCATTGATGGACCTATCCTCCATGAACTAATTCTTTTTTGAAACCAGTTATACTTCTGGCCTTTACAACATCCCCTGTCAATGAGTTCCACAGGTTGACTGTGTATTCCTTTTGTTGTTTTAGAAGAAGTGCTTCCTTTCATTTTGTTTTAGACCTGCTGCCTGTTAATTCCATTGGGTGACCCCTGCTTCATGAATTATGTGACGGAGTAAAAAACGCTTCCTTATTTACTTTCTCTAAACGTATAGACCTCTATCATGTCCTCCTTAGTCGTCTCTTCTTCAAGGTGAAAAGTTCCAGTCTTTTTAGTTTCTCTTTGTAATCTGTCCATAACCCTAATCATTTTTGTTGTCCTTCTCTGTTTCTCTTACAATTCTAATATATCTTTTGAGATGAGGCAACCAGAACTTCATGCAATATTCAAAATGTGGGTGTACTATGGATTTATATAGTGGCATTACGATATTTTCTGTCTTATTATCTATCCCTTTCCTTATGGTTCCTCACATTCTGTTAGCTTTTTTGACTGCTGCTGCACAGTGAGAAGGTGTTTTCAGAGAACTATCCAGAATGATTCCAGGATCTCTTTCTGAGTGATTTAGATATCTTTTTGTATACTTAGTTGGGATTATGTTTTCCAATGCGCATTAGTTTGCATTTATCAACACTGAATTTTATGTGCCATTTTATTGCCTAATCACCCGGTTTTGTGAGATTCCTTTGTAACTCTTGGCAGTCGACTTTGGACTTCACTGTCTTCAGTAATTTTGTACATGTACACTTACAAATTAAGTTGACTTAAGCAGGCTTAAATTGACTTAATTTACTCCGCGTCTACACTGGGCTTTCCTTAATTTGACTTAAGCTGCTCCTTAAATCGAATTAAGGAAAAGTTAGTTTGAATTAATAACACCTCGTTTTAATTTGAACTAGTGCTTAAGTCGATTTTATTAAGTCAACTTAAGCCAGTGGAGATGCGGAGTAGTGCCTAGGTGGATCTTTTTAAGTGAACTTAATAAGGTCGAACAGGGGCCACGTCTACACTTGAAAAGTTACGTCAACTTCTGTTAAGTTGACTGAATAAGGTCCACTTTAAGTCGACTTAAAATCGACCTTAAGTCGACTTTATAAAGTCGACTTAACTTTTAAAGTGTAGATATACCCTATATGAGCTTCTATTAGGGCGTTTATAAGAAGTTTCCAGGCAGCTTATGGGCATTTTACTTTTGTGAAATTTCCATTTAACTAGCTTCCTCATTTTTGTGGAGTTCCCTTTTCTGAAGTTAAATGCTACTGTGGTAGGTTTCTTTGGTATTCCTCCTCCAAGGATGTTGAATACGGGGATAGATGAAATCCCCAATTATTATTGAGTATTCTATTTTTATAGCCACTCATCCTCTGGAGCATTTCAGAAACATCATGATCATTATCACCCTAGTCAGGTGGTCTGTAGTATATTCCTACTGCTTGTGTTTGTGTTGTTCAAGCATGACATTTTTAGCCATAGAAATTTTATAGTACAGTTTGTCATTTTAAACTTTTACTATATTTGACTCTATGCTTTCTTTCACATATACTATCACTCTTCCAACAGCATGACCTACTTCTCTATTATTCCTATATGTTTTGTATGCTGGTATTACCAAACCCCATTGATTATCATTGTTCCACCAAGTTTATAGGAAGCTTATTTTGTCAATATTCTCATTTAATATCAGGCACTCAAGTTCATCCATCTTAGCATTTAGACTTCTAGCATTTGTATACCAACATCTATAAAATTTATCACTTTTTGGCCATCTGTCATTATGTGATGTAATTGATTGAGACTCTTTTCCATTTGATTGTTTCTCTTCAGTTCACACCAGTGCTTTAGCAATGTCTAGCCTCTCCACTTTACTAGGATATAGAGAATCCCTATTTAAACTTTTTAATTTTACATGCTAGCAATTTGGTTCAGTTTTGGTTTAGAGGGAGTCTGTCCTTCCTGTATAGGCTTCTCCTTTCTCAAAAGGTTCTCTTGTTCCTAATAAACTTAAACCCCTCCTCCCTACACCATCTTCTCATCCATGAACTGAGACCCTGCAGCTCTGTCTATCTAACTGGCCCGGTGCATAGAACTGGAAGCATTTCAAAGAATGCTACCAAGGAGATCCTGGACGTCAATCTCTTATCTAGCAGCCTAAATTCGGCCTCCAGGACCACTCTCCTACCTTTTCCTATATCCTTTGTATCCATGTGTATGTGATAGAGTGGACTATGTCTGGAGGCCTCCTATTGGAGGCCTCACGGTCCTGCCATACTCTATCCCAGAGAGGAGCAAAAGGCAAGTCCTCAAAGAGGCCTAGAGTGGCAGCAAGGGAAGTAGCCAATCAGAGGGGCTGCAGAGACACCCAAACAGAAACGAGGAGGGTCACATAAGAAGGGGCTGCAGGAAAGAGTAAGTCCTGGAGCTTGGAAGAGAGAGGACCAGGTTCCTGGCTGACTGGAAGGAAGAGCAGCAGGACCATGGACAGCTCAGTGCAAGTAAGGGCTGAGCCTAGACCTAGTCAGACCAAGTGAGGGTATTATAACGGGCCCTGTTACTGTTAGAGCAGACAATATCTCCTGGAGGAAGCCCTAGGTATGGTACCTTACCAGGGTTAGATGAAGCTAAAGACTGTATACTCCAGAAGGGGTGTGTCTTTATTTCACCTACAGACTGGGTGTTACTTGGCCAGAGGGCTGAGTCACTAAAGAGCTGCTGAAAAAAAACATTGTCTGGGAGGCTTGTGAGAGGTGGGTGCCATCCTCTTATCAAAAACAGAGCAACAGCAGGCTCATACCCAACCAGAAGATGGTGCTTATGAGAGATGGGTGCTAATCCTGTTATAGTGTACAATAATCACTGGTTCCTTCTCAGAATGGTACATAAGCCTGTCTAAGATGTCTTGAGATCCGGACCGTTATTTAACAATTAGAGAATCACCATTTTTAGGTGAACTGCTAGCACAAAATGTTTAAAATGTTAATATCTGTCTCAACTGAGCTATTCATTATTAACACCTCATTCCAGCCATAACAGATACATCAGACACCTTGTCTCGTGATGGGGTGCATGCTCCCTGCTGGATGGGTGCCTCCTGGCAATGGTATTGAGGAATGAAGCTCAAGTGGTCCACCCATCCTACCCATGCTCCATTACTCAGTCTGGTGAAGTAGCAGAATGGTCCCCACTCCTTTTTCTATCTTCTTCTTAGGAGAGGAAAAGTAAGACATCCTGCCCTAATGCATTATAAGTTGATATTCCTGAGCCACGTTACTCTTCCTTTTATGAGGTACCAGGGCTGAGTGTTAGACCACTGCGCTGTTGAGTCTTCATTCTAGCCATGTCCAGCTTTTCAGAAAGGAAAAAAAAATCTTTTCCTTTCCCCCATTTTACAAATCCTCAAATAGTTAGGCCCTTGCAGCATTAAAGAATAGTAATTTAATTGTTTCATGTTATACATGAAGTTTCTTCTTCCTGCTCATGTTTTTTTAGTAAGTCCAAGTGTGTCATTAGTTTTAGCTCTTCTGATCCAGCCCTCTGTTCTTGCTCTGTTCCCATTTTGCTGGTTATATTTAGCCAACTGAAAGATCATGTTTTGACATCCCACCTGAATCACGTGGAGCAGGTGGAACAATACACTGTCATTCATCTGTTACTGCATCTTTTAGCCTGGCTTAAGTGGGGGAATCTATCATTCCATCTCTTCATTCTGTCAGCAATTTTTTTCTATAAATTCCTCCTCCTCAAAAGGTCCTTTGAAATATTTAACTCCTTATTCTAAACCAGTGGTCTTAAACCTCTTTTGGATCAGTTACTTTTTATAAATTGCCACTGTTGTTAATTTAATAATTACATTGTCGTACTGTTAATCGTTAATTATAATTTTTAATTTATTTAAATTTTAAACTCAGATATTTTAAATAGGATATCAAACAAATTTCATTCAAACAAAATTTATTCATTATTCATACAAAAATTTTATAAATTACAGCCGGATGAGCATTGCCATTATCTCCTCTCTTAATTTTTGTAGCGCCCACCAAAAATCTCAAAATGCTCACTAGTGGGTGGTATCGTCCAGGTTGAAGACACTGTTCTAAACTATCGGTTCAGACCTCATATTTAGCTGTGTAAAGGCCTGAGTAAGTTTCCCAGACCTGAAGGGAAGCTCTGTATAAGCTTGAAAGTTTGCCTCAAAAATAGCAGCTAGTCCAACGGAAGATATTACCTCACACACCTTATCTCCTTAGCCCTCCTAGCCCAGTGGAAAGGCAATTTGAAGAATGCTGGTGAAAATGCAGCTCATTAGAATGATAAAGTAGGTGAGGTAATATCTTTTATTGGATCAGCTTCTGTTGGTGAGAGAGACCAGCTTTTGAGCTTACACAGAACTCTACTTCAGGTCATATTTCTGATCACAATACAAAGCTAAGCCATGCTTGTCTGGTTGCATAATTTGCATTGCTCTCCCTTTGTGGCAGCTATTTGAAAAGATCTTTAGTGCATCAAGTCCCTTCTGATTGGAGATGAGCAAGAATCAAAACACAGCATCTGCATCGTTTCCCACTTTTGGGAAGTGCATTGGGATCAGAATTCAAATATCTCCTCTCTTGCTCGCTCTCTCCATGTGTATTTTTGATCTCTTGGAGCCCTCTGCTGGCTAACTACTTCTATGTTCATCCTTTCAGAAACTATAAAATACACTCAAACTCTGTATCTTTTGAATGTTTATAATGTACGGACTCAGATTTATTCTCAGAGACCAAAGACTTTCTGAAGTACATCAGCTGATTTTTTTTCCTGGAAGTTACTTAAAATTCAGCTCCAGTGTGGTATATTTGGAAAATAAACCCCCTATATGCAGCCTTCTTTCTGCAAAAAAATCTTTCACTTTAGTAACGTCTGTTTATATTGTAACTGATCTTGGTAAGGAACCCGTAGCTCCAGGGGCTTCTGAATTCCTTTTTGCCATAGTGTAATCTCCCTTGTTTTATTTACACCAGTTAGATGAGAAGGTTGGGAGATACGGTGTCTTTAGGGCCCTTTAAAATCATGACCACATAATTTGTCCCAAATCCCCAAGTCACTGACATGCAGTCTGTATTTTCCATTTAACAGAATTGCTCACTATTAAGGTCCAGATCCTGCGGGGTGCTGAAAGGTGCCTGTGCAATGCTGACCCCATTAGGCACCCATAATCCCTTTTCAGGGGCTTATATTAGTGCATATCTGAGCCTGTCTCCTTTTCTGCCAGCCGCCTCATCCCTGCTTGATTCTGCCAGCACTCACTCAGAAGTGTCAGACAGTGACATTACCAAGGGAATTCATGCAGAAGCAGATAAATAATAAAGGAAATGATCCTAAAAGGACCCTAACATCTTAGTAATCATCAGTGATGGAGAGGCAGTGCAGGAAAAGAAACTGATAATTTATCCAGGCTTTGGCTTCAAGAAAAAGTTGCCAGAGAGTAGAAACAGCCCTTTAAGTTCAACTAGACTGAAAATAGAATGTGGACTGAGACACTACAGACCATATTCTGCCCACATTTACTCAACCCTGTTGATGGAAGCTACGTGGGTGTGACTGGGGACTGAATTTGCAGCCTACACTTTAACTAATTCTACGCAAGACCAACAGTGTTAGGATTGTGCTTTGTCCAGAATGGATGTACTAAGGACAAAAACTATAGAGGGACCAGACACAATGTCAGCTGTGAGGTAGCCCCTGCTCCCTATGGCTATGTCTACACTTGTTAATTTAAGTCGACTTAGCATATCTACACTTAAATTTTAAGTCGACTTTGGGGGGACCCAACAAAGTCGACCTAGAGCGTCCACACTGGATGCCTAGGTCAACTTGTAGGGGCTAGGTGGACCTGGGACAGGTCCATGGTGGCGGGGGGGAGCACCCCTTTTCAATTACCAGGGGGCTCAGCCTTTGCCCCATTGTACCTGGGTAAAATGGAGCACAGGGGGACAGGGACCATGGCAGGGCATAGGGGCAGGGTGGACTGGGCTCTGCCCTGCCCTGTGGGAGAGGTATGCCAGGATCTCCCTGTGGCACCGCCCCTGGCAGGGAGGGCAGTGGGGGAGTCCTGGAGAGCCCTAAGTCAACTTAGAGTCGACTTAGGGCTACTCCAGGTCTACACTGGCTTAAGTCGACTTTAGAAATTCAACTTAAGCCTAAAGTCGACTTTAAAGGAGGTTTTATAAAGTTGACTTAATTTTCCTTAAATCAACGTAAGCAGCTTGCTTAAGTCGACTTAAGGAAAGTGTAGTGTAGACGCAGAGTAAATTAAGTCGACTTAAGCAAGCTTAAGTTGACTTAATTTACAAGTGTAGATGCAACCTTTGCTTCGCTGCCGCTGCTTGGTGCCTGGAAGGGGATAGGGCTCAGGTCATGTCATGCCTGTGTCCTCGCTTGCATAGAGGGAGAGAATGGGGGAAGGGAGATGCATGCTCAAATTCCCTGTGGGAATTCTGGTTGAGTTCAAAGGAGTGCTTCTCCGGTGCAGACTTCTTAGCAACCTTAGTCTGGCCCATAATATGTTTGTGTAGTAAGCAAGAAGAGCTGACCTGCAGCCGGATGATCATGGGAAGAGGTGAGACCCAGAGATTTGATGATAGTCAGTAGGGTTCCATGGAGCATAGATCAGTGCATAGATCACTCTTGACATGTTAGCCAACCTGTACTGGAAATGTAACATTTCATTCAGCTTTCTCTCTTTCCTCACCCTGTGGGTGACAGATCACAGTTTGCACTTCCGAGAAGCACTCTTCAACACGGACCAGCCTCTTAATACTTCTGCCACATGCTTCACTTTCCTTTGCCCTCGTCGGACATATTTAACAAAACATCCCCCTGTGCAGGAGTTCTCTCATATTCCAAATCTCTGTTCACCGCGGTCATTTTAGTCTGAAGGATGCCTCGCTGAACGAGATGTAGGATAGTGCGTTGGCTTGGGCCACATTGTTTTGGAAAGTCGTATGAACATGGTTTGTCAGCTTGCTATAGCTTCTGCTTAATCACAGAATACTCACATCAGGTTCTCCTAGGTGTTCAGATACCAGGGCGATGGGCATAGTGTAAAAACACAAATTGAGAGCTTATTGAGAGGCATAATGATGACAAATGTCAGCCATTCTTTGGCAGGGCCATCTGTTGTTGTTTGTAAACAGGGCTTCTTGAGCATGCAAGGAATTGCTTAATGAGTGGCGGTGAATATGGCACAGAACGGTTTCCAAATCCGTGGTAAATCGGTGTGAAAGGGAATATAGGGAGGGTGGAGCGTAGAGAGAATGGCAATTTGAGCACTCCCCTATAATTCTTTTTTAATTACCTTAATTTTAATTCATAATGTAGACAAATGAGTTTTTCTCCTTCTAATGAAAGAATATTACTACTCAGGGTAGAACAAGGTATTTCTTCTCGGCTATAAATCTGACAAATGGCTGTTTCTTAAACCTTCTGGACAGCGAGAGTGTTAGCAAATGGTGGTGGCAAACGCTCTGAAAACCTTCAAGGGAGACATTTTCTTGAAATAAATATGAAGGGCCAAATTCCTCCTGATGTAACTCTGACTTCAGCAAGGTTACAACAAGGATGTGGTCCAAGGATTTGATACAAGGAATATGTACTGAGGAACCCTTTTTTCAGTGGCTTCCATCTCATTTCTGTTTCTTTCAGCATGGCCATGGCAGGGAGTGGGAAATCTGACAGAGCGCCTAGCACAGTGGGTTCTTCGTCCTTCATTAGGGCTTCTAGGCACAGCGATGACTAAGCAATTGAGGTTTGTTTCTGTTTGGAAAAGATTGTTAAGCCAATTCTGGGACCTGGGCAGGTCCTAGGGTGATCAGAGAGCAAGTGTGAAGAATCGGACAAGGGTTTAATAGGTGCCTATATAAATATCGGGTCTGTCCCTATAAAATCAGGACAGCTACTCACCCTAGCAGGTCCAATCTCCTACGGTGATAGGAAGGTGGGTCCCACGTGCTGTCTGATCACAGCACCGTTCCATAGTACAAATCTGACTCTTCCTTCTGTGAACTACCAGCATCCGTATCCCTTCTAGCTATCTGGCACAAATGCAACTGGGATCTTTCAGCTGTATGACCGTGGCCATTTTCTGACTGCTCCGCTACCTGTGGAGTGCAGAGCTGCGCCCTTGGTGTGCGCCACAGAAAACTCCTTGGGAAGGAGAGAAGCGCTCACACTTTTTTCTGTACTGCACTGTGCTGCCAGGTTTTGGGCAGTTCCATAATGTAAAATTATCTTTGGTTGCTTTTCACCACACCGTAAAGGCTGCTTACCACTGGCAAACCAGTCCCCGATAAGTTTATCGCAATACTGCTAATAGACCCACCCCTGGCAAGCTTCAATTACAATTTCTGGTGCCCAGTAATGTAACTGGGGACCTGATGTGCTCAGATCAGCATTTAGACACTTATCTAACCTTTGCCATGGCCAGATATTCTGCCATCTCTGGATCTGATCTCAAGTTTTGAAAAGGTTCTAAAAGCTGTCGGGTGCTAAACGGCGTACGAGTCCACGAACTATGGTGTTTCCCACCCTCTGCTCACATGGCTCTGGCTCCTCATGAGCTGTTTTGTATCACTGCTCCAACAGTCAGTAAAGTTCCTTAGGGTTTTTTCTGCCTATTTTTAAAGCCATTCAGGAATAACAGATTGTCTTGCTGTTGCTCTCTGAGCATGCCTCCTGAAGTCAGTGGAAGTTTTGCTTATCAAAGAAGGACAGGGCTATTATTTTTTCAGCATCATCTGTATGCACACGAGGCCGGATTCTGCCCTTCAATACACCTGCACTGCTTTCCTTTCTACCAGTGGAGGCTGTGAAAGCACACTCCCATTGTGTGGGGCAGAGCCCACATCTGTGTTATGTATGTACACCCTGCCCAGCAAAATGGGGCTGTTATGATCCCTGATCGGGGCTGTTATGATCCCTGATCGGAGCTGGTACATGCCACGGCAGTACAGATAATCAACTAACGGATTCAAGAGGCAAGAAGTGTAAAAACATAGCACTAACTTTGTAAGGGAGTGTGTAAATGGCATGAAAATGTAGGAACTGAAGGCCGACACAAATAAAAATATAGTCCTAAAGCGCAGGCATCTGTCTGTCTTGGCAAGAAAGAGAATGTGTATGGCCTCCATTACTGTAGCTTCTGGCATGTCACAATCTCTGATGTATTTATCCTCACGACCCTCCTGTGAGGTGTCATTATCCCTCTTTTAGAGATTGATAACTGAGGCTCTGAAAGGCTACGTGACTTGCCAAGAGTCAACTTCAAATCTCCGGCAGCAGAGAACTGAATCCACATCACGCAAGTGATGAGCTGGTGTCCTAGGCCATCCTTCCCCTCAGATCGGGTCATCTTTGTTGCAAGCAGAATCTGAAAAAGGTGTAGGGGCAAAGTTTCCTACTTTTGCACATGCCAGAATTCATGCGGGCAGCTCTGGCACCCTCCCTCAGTCTGATCTCTGGCTTCCACCCTGCTTTCAACTTCTTTCCTTTCACCTCTGGCTCCGTCAGAGCCCTGGGGTGCCCAGTGGTGTACATAGTGCAGGGAAACATCCTTTTGTGCTGGCTGCTCTGGGGCGATTCACTCAGTGGATTATTCTGCATTTAAGCTGTGCAACATTGGCTCCTGAATTCTGTGCTGTGGGAGCAGCCGGTGTGTTGTGTGGATTGTTTCTCTGTCAGTCTCCTCCTGCTTTCTTTTGCCTTCCTTCTTCCATCCCAGCATTTGCGAAATGCCCTGTTTAGAGTGAGCACTTCCTCACAGTGACTGGCAGGTGGCTTTCTTCACTGCTCTCATGAGCGCTGACCCCTTTTGCTAAGGAACAGTGGACTGCTGGCTTCAGGATACGGAGATTGTAAAGGCCTTTTTTAGACCGAACTTGCTGTAACGAGTAGAGAAAGAGGGGATGTGGAGTTCAAGAGCCATTTATCCATCCGATAGGGATTTTTACCAGTGATTATGATGGGATTCTATGACCTTTATCTTTGTGGTGTGATCACACGGTGGTCATGGCAGGTTAGTGATAATCTTCCTCTTTGTAAGAGCTCTCGGGTCAAGATTTTTGGAAATCAGCAGTGATTCTGGGCCCTTCAATTTTTGGTGCCTATAGCTTCAGCAGCTTTGTGGCAAGATTTTCAGAAGTACATGGAAGCTCACATGATAAATAAATTTTGTTAGTCTTTAAAAGTGCCACAGGACTCCTGGTGGACACTACTATTTCCCTCGCAGGACTCCTGGTTTGTTTTCCTGAACTAGACTAACACGGCTACGCCTTTGGAACTTGCCTTTTGAAAGGTGTCTCAGGTTGGGCTCCCCAAAATCCCTTGTCAGTTTGAAAAATCTTGGCCCTAAATCCTTTTCAGATTTGACCTCCAACCCATATTTCTTCACCTGCAGGCCAGTTCACCCAACCCTCCTTACGAGCCAGAGAGAACTCTACAATCATAGACAATTCGGGTTGGAAGGGACCTGAGGAGGTCATCTAGTCCAACCCCTGCTCAACGCTAACTCTGCTAACATTCAAGTTTCTACTGTTTTTTTATCCCCTTTCTGACTTTAATATTAAAGCTTAGCAACCTAAAGCTGCTACCTTCCTTTATGGCACCGTTTCTCCCAGCAGAAGACCAAAGACCTATCTTAATTTGTCTTTACCATTCTCCTAGTGACCCAACAATGATAAGTTTCAGGTCGGTTCATAGAGGCTGTGTGTTTTGATGTGTGCTCATTCAGTATGGCAGTAAAAGTTTCTGTCATTGATTTGAAAGGACCAGAAATGCAGAAGAACAAACCCACTTGGGGAATGAAATGCTCCTGCCTTTATTCTATCAAAGGAAATGAGAATCTAAGGGGTGGATGATGTCCTTTATGTTCTATTCAATACTCTGCATGGTGTAATTGTTCTTAGGAATGATCTTTTCTTTATTGGTATGGAAAGAGACCGTACACCAGTGTGTCACAGCCAAACCCAAATAGCATCTCACTTGTGTAACATTCCAGAATTGAATAAAACACGTCAAAGTGAAATTGTCTCATCTGGAGATCTGAAAAGCAATGTAGCCTTTTAAAGCAAATCCCTGATGATAAAAACATGGATTAGCCTTTGATGCCAATGCAGCATGGTGTGCCGAGGGCTTGTAAGTTGTAATGTCATTCTCGTCTCTGAAATGTAAAGTAGAGGGAGGAACTGAAAAGACAATGAACTCGAAAACTTGGCTATCCTCCCCACAAAACAGCATCCTTTCCTAGAGTTCTTCCAGCTTGTTTAGTAGTTGAGTCCTGGATCAGTCCTGTTTTAAAATGTAATTGTAGCTTTTGACAGGGTAAAGCAGAGCAGTGCTGAGTACCTGCTAAAGCACACCTCTCAACGTCAGAAGCATTTGAGTTTTCTACTCTTGTGTTTTGCCTTATCTTACTCAAGCTAAGCTACTCCAGCTAACTGCCAAGGCAATAGACATGGGGCGCAGCTCTGAACCCAAATGACTCGCTTAAGAGAAGTATTCAAACTGGGATTTTTCCCAGAATGTTTATTTTTAACATAGACTGAGGCCCATTACTGAACTCCACCTTCAGATGTACGGCAATGGCATCTTTCACTCTACGTCAGTAGAGCAGTTTTTAACAGATCGAAGGGAGCTTTACGTAAACGATAAACTGCAGTGATATTCTGGTTTTGTCGTCTGGCTTTCAAAAATATTTCTGATCCTCATTTATCAGCTGATTGTCCAGCACTCTAGCAACCAGTCCTGAGGTTAAAGAGGGTTACAACTCTCATTATTGTATCTTAATACAAATGGATTCTTTGAAAGCCTTCTGTAGCAGTGTTTAGGAAGGGGTTAACTGGGCCTGAGAGGGAACAGCAGCCAATGAGAAAGGAGGGCTGCTGGGCCAGTTAGGGGCCAGGAGCCCAGTATAATAGGGAGCTGCAGGGGCAGCTGGTCAGTTTGGCCTGGGTAGCCCATGGAGAAGGTTCTCTGGCTGGCTGAGGGAGCCAGCACCCTGGAGAGCTCACAGAGACAGACTGAGCGAACTGCACTAGGAAGGCAGCGAGGTCTGGAGCAGGGGTCTGGGGCAAGGCCTGGAGGGACCGCAGCTGGGGCTCTGAGACAGCAGAGCCAGGAAGTAACTGTGGCTGGAGCAGTGGTCCAGGCAAGGGTGCCAGAGGGACAGCGACTGGACTCAAGGTGGTGAGGAGCGCTGTGCAACTGGGGGCTGTGGGGAAAGTGGCCCAGGGAATTGACATCCATTGTGTTGGAGAGACTGGTGGGAGGCAGAGCCTCAGAGGAGGCACTTAGGATCCCTAGTCCGGGGCATGGAGTAAAGGGTGGGCCCAGGTCCCTCCCTGCTCCCCCAGCCTGCTGGGAGTGGCACAAGCTCATAGGCCATAGACTGTCTTAACAGTGGTCAGCAGGTCTCCCTGACCATTGCTGGAGTGGCCAGGACCAGGGGGAGAAGAGCCGGACTGTACCCCGGAAGGGGTGGACTTAAGGGACTCAGCTGGAGGGCTGAGATTCCAGAAAGTGACTTGAGAGAAGAGTTGGCGTGAGAGGTGGAGCAGAGACCACCAGCAGGGGAACACTTGAGCTAAATTGCCTGGTGACACCACCAGGAGGTGCCCTGCAGGTGTGTCCTGGGCTCCAGACCCATACACTTCCTTAAGACTCAGTGGCTATGTCTACACTTGTTAATTTAGGTCTACTTAGCTAAGTCGACTTAGCATGTCTACACTTAAAATTTAAGTTGACTTTGAGGGGCCCTACAAAGTCGACCTAGAGCATCCACACTGGACGCCTAGGTCAACTTTTAGGGGCTGGGGGACCTTGGACTGGTCCACGGTGGTAGGGGGGGCACCCCTTGCCAAGTGCCAGGGGGTTCAGACTTTGCCCCATTGTACCTGGGTACAGTGGGGCAAATGGGGACAGGGACCCTGGCAGGGCATAGGGGCAGGGTGAGCAGGGTGGGGAGGGCTCTTCCCTGCCCTTTGGGGGGCATGCCAGGCTCCCTGTGCCAGCCCCCCAGGCAGGGAGGGCAGTGGGGGAGTCCTGGAGAGCCCTAAGTCAACTTAGAGTCGATTTAGGGCTACTCCAGGTCTACACTGGCTAAAGTCGACTTAAGCCAAAAGTTGACTTAAAATGAGGTTTTATAAAGTTGACTTAATTTTTCCTTAAGGAAAGTGTAGTGTAGACACAGAGTAAATTAAGTCGACTTAAGCAAGGTTAAATTGACTTAATTTACAAGTGTAGACGCACCCAGTGTGTCAGATTTTCATCTGGGGTGAATCAGTGTAGTTAGAGCTATGCCAGTTTACATCAGCTGAGCAGCTGGCCACTATTTTTGCAATAGTGGCTCAAATATTTTAAAAGAATAGCCCTCCCTAGATGTACATTTGCCTAAAGCAAGTAACCATGTGTAACTTGCTGTAACCCCTGGCTTTCTTTGTCCCATCCCATTCCTGCGGTGATCCTCAGTTATCCATGATGTCTGAAATAGGGCTTCCGTTCTGCAAACAGATGTGGCAGCACAAATCAGTGGGACCCTTTGTGGACCAATGTATCTGCTGTAGCAGATCTGATTGCAGGATTGAGGCTTTTGACTGACTTTTTTGATCAGAGGCTATGTCCAATTGTGCTGTTCGGGTGCTGTGAAAATATATTAATGAACAGAAGCAAATTGTTACTGTTGTAAAGCTTAGAAACCAGGAAAATATTTCTCACTTTATCTGAAGATTGTCTACACAGACACACCATAGTTGGGCACACATGTGCATGTGCACACATGATTCTAAATGACAACATGCTCCATCGCTGACACAAGATGTCCTTAGAATAAATCTCATTGGCTGAGAATAACCTGAAGACAGAACAGTTACTTAGCAACTCAGAAAGCTGATAGCTTTTCCAAATTAACCAATTCCTCAGTGTCTCATACTCTATAAAACTGGTTCAACTATCAGTCTGTCTTTTTGAGTGAAGGAAATAAATGATCATTCTGCTAGTATACCCACTTAGTGGAGTCTGATGACAGACATATCAGTCTTCAGCTTTGCAGGCTCTTTCTCAGTGTTGATTTGTCTTGGTTTCTGTTTCCTCCAGAGGGCGAGGAGGAGGAGGAGGATGAAGAGGAGGATGAAGAAGAGGATGAGGAGGAAGACCAAGATACAGACTCGATGGAGGAAAGCATGGAGGGTGACACTGAGCTGCCAGGTTTCACTCTTCCTGGTGAGACTTCCCAGGAGCCCATAGCTGGCCTAGGAAACTCTGCAGCTCAGCTAGCCGGGGTATCTTACCAAGTTCCAGACACCATTGAATGGGAACAGCAAAACCAGGGCCTGGGTAAGAGCAACTCTTCTTCTTCTTTACAGACGAGCATTCCTTCTTTTAGATTATTTGCTCAGAAATCTCCTGGGCTGTCTACTTAACTCATTCACTAAATTCAGAATAACTTTACTGTAGTCAATGTAAGTGGTCCCAGACTGACACCTGTGTAACCAGGATCAGAGTCTGGCTGTGTGTCTCCAATCAAATAACATCCCACTTAACAGAGAACCCAGTTCTAGCCCTTTGTTTCCAAAGCGTAGCCATTTATAACTCTGCTGACACACTGGCTTCAAAGGAAAGTTGTTCGTCCTCTGCTGGAGTAGAGATGCAGTAATGCATGGTCTTCTAGGACCGGGAAGAGTGGTGGTTAATAAAGCATTTTATTACTGCTGCTCTCATCTGCTGCTGCATTCTCTTCAGTATCTCTTGCCTGGCATTTCATGAGAGATCTATTTCCAGAACATGGGTCAGTCTTGGAGGCAATAAATGTACAGTCTGTGAGCAGTAATTTGTAATGAAAGAGGTGCCAGGGCGCAAGCAATTGTTACTTTAACTAGCCCCGGCGCATCAAACTGCCAAGCCGAGAGCCCCGGCAAGACCCCCCACAAATTAAGTGCCATATGACAAGTTCCAAATGGGGAGCTGTATTCGTTTAGTTCAGCAAAACAGACCAGGAGTCCTGTGGCACTTTTAAAGACTAATAGATTTATTTATCACGTGAGTTTTTGTGGGAGAAAATCCTCCTTTGTCAGATGCTTCAAAATGTCGAGTCAATGCATATCTTTTCTTTGATTTCCTCTGACTTTGGAACAACTGCTGTACAGTAAATAAGGCTCCAAATAAGAAATCACAACTTGTTTGGCTTGAGTTCAGATTAGCACAAACTATTTTATATAGACAGTTATAGGCATAATTTTAAGCAGGTAGGTCCAGAAGTACTTTGTGTCTTTGTTTTATGTAACTGTATAGGTGCTCAGATATGATGATTATGGGAGCCATAAACATCCCGTAGTATATAATGCCCCGAGCGTGGGAACTTTTCAGGCATGACATATTTGTGACTAAATTGCTGCATAAAGCGGGAATAACGGCGGTTGTATTTCTGATCTGCAGGAAGGAGTTGTGAAACCTGCTCCATGTGGCTTATGCAGAATGGGTTGCATGCATGAAATCTGAAATCCTTTTCTGAACATGTAGAACTAGTGCTTGTGTGGACAAAACCAGCCAGCACTATGAACTCTGATCCTGGTACTCTGGACATGGATATACATTCTTTAAATGCTGTCCCCAAATAATTTGGGGGTATTTAAAGGGGCCCCATTTCCATGGTCTCTGAGTCTATCTTTAGTGTATTTATTCTTGCCTGTCAGGTTGTGACTTGGAAAACTGAGGTTGTGACTTGCCCAATGTGGCAGAGCAGGGACTTGAATCTGTCTTCCATGTTCTAGACTACTGTCTGTGCTCTAACCACTCTACCATCCTTCCCCTTTGTAATGAAAAATAGGTTTTGGTTTTTTATTGCACCTTGAATTAAGAGGTAGTGCCAATTGGCGCATGGTGGGGGCTCTCAAGGGAACTTCTGCATTCAGGAAGGTGACAGTCCAAAGCAGAACCGGAAGCAAAGCCCCAATATAAGGTATTCCTGCATGACCAGTTCAGCACAGGAATGAGTGGCTGGAGCCAGAATTAGCATGAAGAGCCAGCAGTCTTGTGGCCAACAAGCCAATCCTTCCTGACATGCACACCAAACCTGTAATCTACATGAGCATACGTATGTTTAAATGAGTTCGGCTCTGTGTAGTATTTACCATGTAGAATCATAAACTGGAAGGGACCATGAGAGGTCATCAAGTCCAGTCCCCTGCACTCATGGCCGGACCAAGTACCCTCTTAAACCCTCCCTGACAGGTGCTCTTAAAAACTTCCAATGATGGAGATTCCACAACCTGCCTAGGCAACTTATTCCGGTGGTTCATCACCCTGACAGTTAGGAATTTTTTCCTAATGTCCAACGCAAACCTCCCTTGCCATTAGTTAAGCCCTCCTCCTCGTAGCTTTTAGATACTTGAAAACTGTTATCATGTCCCCTCTGTTTCCTTTTTTCCAGACTAAACAAAACCAGCTCTTTCAAGCGTCCCTTATAACTCAAGTGTTCCAGACCTTTAATCATTCTTACTGCTCTTCTCTGGACTTTCTCCAATTTGTCCACATCTTCTTCAAAATGAGGCACCCAGAACTGGACACAATACTCCAGTTGAGGCCTAATCAGCATGGAGTAGAGCGGAAGAATTACTTCTTCTCTTACTTCCAATACTCCTGTTAATACATCCCAGAATGGTGGTTCCTTTTTTTTTTTTTTATTGCAATAGTGTTACTGACTCATATTTTAGCTTGTGGTCCGCTGACACCCAGATCCCTTTCCGCAGTACTCCTTCCTAGGCAGTCATTGCCCATTTTGTATGCGTGCAATTAATTGTTCTTTCCTAAGTGGAGTACTTTACATTTGTCTTTATTGAATTTCATTTTATTTACTACAGACAATTTCACCAATTTGTCCAAATGTAGCATAAGTTTTGTGTTTAAGGGTAACTAGAGTGAATGATCCTTGAAAATACAGACTATTGGATTTGTTTTCTCCAAATAACTCATACAGCTCCTTGCCAACTCCCCTTTCCTCTTTTCAGAGCACTAATAAAGCACTTAATGTCTGTTAATATCAACTGCTATGTTCCTCATAACAAACAAAAAACGTACATTTGGAACATTTTTTTTCTTAGTCTTTTTTCCAGAGATTGTTCAAGCTGTATCTAGGTGGAAGTCTTTAGATCCTGAAAAAACACAAACATTTAAGTGGATTTTTCTTGTTGAAGCAGAATCAACCTCCAAATACATCTCAACATTAGCAATCTTATCTGCCTTTTGGAAATGGCACTTGCCACTGTAACTTCTGAGTAATTCCCAGATGAGAATATTTAGAATCACAATAAGTTAGTGGTCAAGTTGTGAGGGGTTTTGTTTTTTCTCAAAGGCACTGTCAAGGAGCGTGCACAGGGGGACTACACACAGCATAAACATTACTAAGGGCTTGTCTACACAATGAGTTGTTCCTGATCAGCTCTATGTTCTGGATACACTTACTCTGGAATACGAGTTTCCACATGTGGAGTCGCTCAAGAATTTTGATGATGTTTTAAATTCACACCATAGAATCTTAGTGTTGGAAGGGACCTCATGAGGTCATCTAGTCCACCCTCCCTGATAAAAGCAGGACCACTCCCACTAAATCATCCCAGTCAGGATGTTAAATGTTTCCAAAGATGGAGATTCCACCACCTCCCTAGGTAGCCCATTCCAGTGCTTCACCACCCTCCTAGTGAGAAAGTTTTTTCCGAATATCCAACCTCAACCTCCCCAGCTCCAACTTAAAATCATTGTTCCTTGTTCTGTCCTCTGTTACTACCGAGAACAGCCTAGCTCCCTCCTCTCTGGAGCACCTCTTCAAGTAGTTGAAGGTTGCTATCAAATCTCCCCTCAGCCTTCTCTTCTGTAGACTAAAGAAGCCTAGTTCCTTCAGTCTCTCCTTGTAAGTCATGTACTCCAGCCCCTAATAATTTTCGTTGCCCTCTGCAGGACTCTTTCTAATTTGTCCACATTCTTTCTGTAGTGGGGAGCCCAAAAGTGGAGACAGTATTCCAGTGCCGAATAGAGGAGAATAATCACATCCCTTGATCTGCTGGCAACGCTCCTACTGATGCAGCCCAATATGCCATTGGCCTTTTCGGCAACAAGGGCACACTGTTGACTGATATGCAGCTTCCCGTCCACCATAACCCCCGGGTCCTTTTCTACAGTGCTGCTACTTAGCTGATCGGTCCCCAGCCTGTAGCAGTGCATGGGATTTTTCCATCCTAAGTGCAGGACTTTGCACTTGTCCTTGTTGAACCTCATGAGATTTCTTTTGGCTCAATGCTCCAATTTGTCTAGGTCTCCCAGAATCCTATCCCTGCCCTTCAGCATGTCTACCATTCCCCCCAGCTTGGTGACCTCCTCGAATTTACTGAGCGTGCAATCTATCCCATCATCTAGATTATTAATGGAGATGTTGAACAGAACCAGCCCAAGGATCGACCCCTGGGGCACTCCACTTGTTACTGGTTGCCATCTAGACATTGAGCCATTGATTCCTACCTGCTGAGCCCGATGATCTAGCCAGTTTTCTATCCACCTTACGGTCCATTCATCCAACCCATACTTCCTTGACTTGCCGACAAGAATGCTGTGGAAACTGTATCAAAAGCTTTGCTAAAGTTGATGTGTATATCACGTCGATGGCTATTCCTGCATCCCAAATCCAGTCATCTCATCATAAGACAATCAGGTTGGTCAGACATGATTTGCCCTTGGTGAATCCATGCTGACTGTTCCTGATCACTCTATTTTCCTCCAAGTATTTCAGGATGGATTCTTTGAGGACCTGCTCCATGATTTTTTCCAGGGATTGAGGTGAGGCTGAGTAGTCTGTAGTTCCTTGGATCCTCCTTTTCCCCTTTCTTGAAGATAGGTACTATATTTGACTTTTTCCAGTCATCTGTGACCTCCCCCGTTCACCATGAGTTTTCAAAGATAATGGCCAGCGGCTCTGCAATCACAATGGCCAACTCCCTCAGCATCCTTGGATGCAGTTCATCCGGCCCCATGGACTTATGCACATCCAACTTCTCTAAGTAGTCCCTAACATGACCTTTCATCACCGAGGGCTGCTCTGCTTTTCTCCATTCTGCGTTACCCAGCGTAGTAGCCTGGGAGCTGGCCCTCCCTGTGAAGACTGAAGTTAAAAAAGCATTGAGTAGTTGAGCCTTTTCCACATCAGGTATACCTTAATCAGAAACAACTTTCAAGTGTGGGCCAATCCTTAGAGCAAGGGTGAGCAATAATTTTCATAGAGGTGAATCATTCCATGATTTTTGGTAAGTTATTGCAGCCCTGTGCCACTTCTGGCTTCCGGTCATGTGACTGGAAACTAGAAGTTTGGGAAGCCAGCAGCTGAAAAACTAAGCTGCCTGATGCTCCAGTTACCAAGGCAGGTTAAGAGATTCTGGGTCTGTCACTTCCCAAACTTCCTGCTTCCAGCCACTTGACTAGAAGCACGACTTTTGTGAAAGCTGCTCGATGCTCCAGGGTAATTTAAGCAGAGCATTGGCAGCAGAAGCAGAGGATTGAGTGGGCTGGACAGAAATGTTAGACAGGCTGGATCCAGCTTGTGGGCTGTATTTTGCGTACCTTTGCCTTTGTGTTTGGCGTGATTGGTTCTTCAGAGAGAAATACAATGCACAGTTCCCAAGTGACCAGTCAGTTGCTCTGTTTTTACACTCTGCTGAAACCAAAAGTTACAGCAGTGTAATACTGGAGAGGCATAGCTGTGAATTAAGCCTCTTTTATTTTAAAAGTAAAAATTCAACAGTATCATCATAGCCTGGTGAGATGGAAAAGAGGAATCTCAGAATCTACAGAGGCCACCTGACATTAGTCAGTTACAAGAGTTAGTAAGATCTCCCTTCTTCCCATAGGAAACACCTTGATCACTGAGTCCATAGTCATAGAAACTGGAAGGGAGTGCGTCTTTATAGACCCATCAAAATAGAAGACAGCAAGCGTCTCTTCCACACCACCATCTAGTAGGAAATTTGAGCTGATATTTTACTTTGACACTGTTGGCTGAATAGGCTGAGAAACGGCAGCTCTCCACCATTTTCAAATAAATTACTTTTGAAATAGCAGCTGGGAAAGGTTTATGTGCCCGTTAAAGCTAGGTAAGAGAAAATTTGGCCAAATCAATTTATCAATCCTTCAATGCATCTGGCTGTGCTGAGAGATTTAGGAATACTCGCTCATACAAAAATCACATCTGTCTAGGCCTTCATTCTTCCCAGCAACAAAAATATGGTATTTTTCTGTCAAACTTGATGCTAAACTCGGATGGTTTGCTTTAATAGCTGACCAAGTTAACAGGGACTTCCCTTAGCAGCATTCCCCCTGCCCCAATTTGAGCCTTAATGGTTTTAGAAGCACCAGAGAATTTCTTTGCCAGTTCCATGGGACAAAGGAAGACCCTAGATCAATATTCAGTACTATGTACAGAAGAGGTTCCAGCACAGAGCTGTCTGACTGAGAACAGTTTCAAATCAATTACCCAAGGGCATAGATTAGCAGTATAAACCTAGGAGAGCCTCCCGAAGGCTGCTGTTTAATTCACTTTCTGTTGCTACCTATCCCTGCCATGCAGAGATTTTAAGTCACAGGTTGTGAATCTCTCAGTTAGCCCTCCCGGAAACAACGGCCTCAGCAGTAACACAGGCTCAAGCACAGGATAATGGAGACCAGGCCAACTGTATTTTTGGGTGGCTTCCATGTGTGTGGTTTTGCATAAACAGGGCTGAGTGGGAGCAATGGCATCTGTGAATGTTATTCCAGAAGATCCAATAACTTCCCCAGGTCCTGGTTATTCAGTGGTTCATCCGGGTTTAGAATCCTGGGCTATGTCTACACTAGAAAAGTAGTCGACTTTGTTAAGTTGACTTTAATAAAGTTGACTTTAAGTTGACCTTATTAAAGTCGACTTAACAAAGTGGACTAAGCTTTAAGTTGACTTAGTCCACTTTGTTAAGTCGACTTAACCACCCTTAAATCGACTTAATAAAGTCTACTTAAGGGTTACTCCACATCCACACCGTCCTTGAGTTGACTTAATGAGTGGTAGTAACAAAGTCAACTTAAGCTTTCATTAAGTCGACTTAAGGAATTTCTTAAGTCGACTTTAATGAAAGCCTAGTGTGGGCGTGGCTTAATTTAAGTCGACTTAAGCCTCCTTAAGTCAACTTAAATTGCCAGTGTAGACATAGCCCAAGAGCTTCCTCGCTCCTAGATTTTTGCTTTGATCCTTAGGCTCTTTGGCTTTCTGTATAGATGCAAGCTGTCATATCAGAGGACATTTATTCTCAGGGATGAAATACACCTCTCTGGGGAAGGCTTGCCTGTGTACCATTTGCATTCCGTGTAAACCGTCCAGAAAAGTGGGATGTAAGTATGCACCAGCTTTGAGTTGGCTTCTTATAGAAGGGGGGATTCATTTTGGTTATCTTTGGAGTGAAAGTGTATTGTGACTGGAATTAGACAAGAATGTGTTTCTCACCAGTCCTTCTTGAATTAACAACAGAATGGGTGATGAAGCAGGTAATAAAAGGGAGTGTGGATGGTATAAAACGGGTTAGTGGGGATGAGTTACGCGACCTTCACTTGCTGACAACATTGCTTTGCCGGATCACTGTGCTATCTCCGATGTACAGCAATTAAGTTTAAAAATGGAGGAAGAGTGATTGTTTGTAGTACCATGATAGATATTGTGCTTTATTGAGAAAATTTTGTTTGAAAAAATTCCTACCTGCGGAAAATGTAAAGCGGTGGTCTGCAGCTTGGATAATAAGAGCCAGAATTGATGAAAACTAAAGATAATTTGCCCCTCAACATGCCATCTGTCTAAATAAAACCGTCTAGGATCTGTGGAGATTAAAGTTTTCTCCTGGCAGGACTTCCTTTTGGTAAAGATACAAATCCTATCCTCTCTGAGGGCTAGACAGGAATAGCTATTGGAAAGAAGTGTGGTTATTTGGGTCATCAATAATAAAATAATTCCTTCAATCCTCAAGCAAATGTTGTTCACAAAAATGTTGGAATCAGCATTAATCAGCAAGAAGGATCGATTGGGTCAATATTGCCCTGGGTCGTTTTGTTTTGTTTTTGAAGAACTCTTATCATAGCCTCATACAAACCTGGGAAAACAATAAAGGGTTTCAGGAAAGCATTATTTCTTTTAATTTACTGGCAGTGCCATCTGTACTTGAAGCTTTATTAATCTAAAGTGAGTCCTACAAGTTCTACAACTCAATAATTCTTTGTTTTCCTTTTTCTCTCCTTTTTCTGGAATATAAAACTAACTTTCTAGCTGAAGTGTCCACACATCTTAACTTTCCCTTTCTGGGTAGATAAACATACATCTTGATAAAGCTTTTTTTAGAATTTTAACCCAATCACAGGTCCTGAACTCTGCTCTGTTCGAAGACCTCAAGGTCCTTTCCTTTTACTCCATTGGAGTAGCTAAGAGATTCCATCCTTATTACCTCTTTTGTGAGAATTTGGCCCATTGAAGTCTGAGCTAATATCATCCTTGTGGGGTTGACTTCATGGCAAAGTTACCTCCAGTTAGAATGTGACTTTTATTACACTGTTTTTTGGACACAGAGGGTGTGCCTACACTTGTAAATTAAGTCGACTTTATAAAACCACGTTTTAAGTCAACTTTTGGCTTAAGTTGACTTTCTAAAGTCGACTGAAAGCAGTGTAGACCTGGAGTAGCCCTAAGTTGATTCTAAGTCAACTTAGGGCTCTCCAGGACTCCCCCACTGCCCTCCCTGCCAGGGTGGGTGGCACAGGGGGAGCCTGGCATGCCCCCCCACAGGGCAGGGCAGAGCCCTGCCCACCCTGCCCCTATGCCCTGCCAGGGTCCCTGTCCCCCTTTGCCCCATTGTACCCAGGTACAATGGGGCAAAGGCTGAGCCCCCTGGCACTTGGCACGAGGTGCCCCCACTGTGGACCAGTCCCAGGTCCACCTAGCCCCTACAAGTTGACCTAGGCATCCAGTGTGGACGCTCTAGGTCGACTTTGTAGGGTCCCCCCAAAGTCGACTTAAAATTTAAGTGTAGATATGCTAAGTCGACTTAAATTAACAAGTGTAGACATAGCCTGGGTGTTTAAGCAATTTGTCGAAGGCACGCTGCAAACTGGAAGGAATGGAACTCACATTAGGTGTAAGAGACCTGTGTCCACACTCAATCAAGGGCTGTGATTTGGAGCTCAGCTAGACATACCTGAGCTAACTTTAATCAGGCTGGCATGGCTACCACAGCAGCGAAGCCTCAGCAGCCTGGACTTCAGCGTGGGCTGTACAAGCCCCCTGGATAATTAACTTGGGCAAACCGGCTGCCCTGAAACGCATCCTGCTGCAGGTTCACTGCACTGGTAGCCATGCTAGCTAGTTAGAGCTATCATGGACATGTTTACATGAGCTGCAATCCTACCCTGTGACTGCTGTGTGGACAGCGTCTCCCCTGCTCTAAAATCTGGAACACATTGCCTCTTGGACTCTTCCTTCTGACTCAGAGCTCCATTGTGATGCTAACCAGTACTCTGCTCTTGAATATGTGTCATCTCATGAAAGAGCCGTTAATGAAATAACTTTGGAGAGGTGAAAGCGAGGACTGACCATCTTAGTTTAGCTGCAGACCCCTGGCTGAATTCCAGTTATATGGTTACATTGGGCCTCCTTCAGGGAGTTTCAATCGGAGACGGGATTCTTTGCTTCCTTTTTTCAGCTGCTTTGCGGTCGAAGGTGCTGAATCAGGAATTACTGACCGAAGCAGCTGAAACCCCAACACCACTTGGTTGGATCTAGGTTTTATGTGGCAGTGACTCATCCATGGCAGAGTTGCTGCTGCACAGTCAGTGAGACTGTAAGATGATGTAGTTTTGAGGCAATAGATAAGCTGTAATTTGCTCCTATTGAAAGAAGATATACAGTCCTTGAAAGAGAAATCATTTATCCACAGATCAGGAGAAATACAAGATGAATCAGTGGAAGTTTCCCTAGATTCAAGCCAGGGGAGCTTGGATGGGGAGGGAGGGCGTAATATACTGTGGTGGGGTTGGAGAAGGACACAGAGGAGCTCTGTTCTGCTTCTCTTACAGCAGTCTAAATTAGGTCTACACGTGTTCTGTTCATTCCTGCTGGAGCACCTGGCATTGGCCATTGTCAGAAGACAGGATACTGGGCTGGAAGGACCATTGGCTTGTTATGTTCAGTACAGGTGAAGGTAGCCCCTTAGCTGTTCTAACGCTCCAGCTCAGATTCACCCACCCATCCCTCCCAATGTCCAGCTGGAACTTAGATGCAGGGGCCTATCAAATCCTGTATTAACATATTACATGGGGGAGGGGAAGGCCCATATTTTGGGCCCTCCATTGGAAGTCTTCTGGCCTAATTCCAGAGCTTGAGTTCCACGGCACATTTTCCTTTTTGGAGTGTGATGCCCAGCCCATCTGTTCAATCCTTCTCTTGCAACTGCCTATAAACTTCAGGCACATGATAGTCTGAATAGCATGGGATTTCCAATGAATTTCCCAGGAGGAAAAATCTTTTTCCCACATACGCTGCTTTTCTGCAGTTGAGAGCAAGTTAAATTCCCTATCTTATAACTATGGTGCTGCAGTGGGAGGGAGGTTAGGAAGGGTCTGGTGTTTGCATGAAACAAAGCAAACTGCCTCAGTAGAGCAAACCTCTATAGAGTCAACTGGTTTCCCGTAACTGGAGCGTGTTTGTGTGAGTGCTATTTAGGAGGCTCGGGTGTAAAAGGGTTCCTAGTGTGCTAGTGATATAGGAGACATCTTGTGGTTTAAAGTGTAGCTGATACGTTTGTCTGCCTTTCAGAAGTTGGCCTCGTATTTACACGTTTGATGCACCCGAAGAGTTAGCTGCTGCCAGGCCAACTATACGTAACTTGTGGGATGCAGTTCTGTATCCTGTATTCAGCTCCACAGGCCAGAAATAGAGTTCCTGATGGGCACCATTGGTGGTGGAATGGTCTCATTGGTCAATGATCTCTCCTAGCTTATGGCTGAATAGCTTCCACATGAACCCAAGACAGTTGCTCCGGTGGAAGTGCACATAGAAGGTCAGAGGAAGATCACGGAGTCTTGTTTGCTTCTGTGTCTGTCTGGGGGCAGCTTCAGAAATGTGTTTGGTGTGGTGCATGATTGAAACTGTTAACTGAACAGGTGGAACCTGCTCATCAGCTAGTAAGCATTGGCCTAGCTCCAGCCGTTGAAGTCACTGAGAAGCTGGCCTGAGCTCTTGAAGTGTCTCTTTTAAACCCCATCCACCAGGATTAGAGCAGTGAAACATATTTGTTTCACCCAGGGTCATGCTTTGCTTTACCCCTCAGTTTTAGTTTTGAATTTGAGGTTCAAACAAACTCAAAGCAAAACCCAGTCAGAACAGGCCAGTTTGACTCAATTTGGTGCCCCAGCTATGCAAAACCACCGAACTTCCACACCTAGAATGACAAACCAGCCGAGGCTCATGTGAAACTTGGCTCAGATTTGCTGAAAGTGTCATCAGAGTTGGCCCAAGTTTTGAGTTAAGAAGTTTCCCACAGCACAATTGAATTCTAATTGTGGGCAGTGGTGGCTTTCTCACTAGACCACAGCCCTGTAGTATTCAGTAACTTTTGTTTTACGTAAAAAGAACAGGCTTTTACATCTGAAAGCAGGAGGAGCATGCTACTTGGAGGCCAGGTACTCAATAGATGAAACTTGGCATGGCTCCATTTGGAGCTGCATCCATTTACAACAGTTAAGAATTCAATCCCAGATTGGCATAAAACGTAGAAAAATTTCCTGGGAGCCTGAATGGCTTGCTGACTATATTCATTTGCTGGGAAACTATGGCTGATCCCTTTTGCTCTCAACAGTAGGTGTCGCTGCTGTCAAGCAAGAATTGCTAGGAAAGATTTTAGGCATAGGCCAGAAAATCTGCAATACTGCCTCTTTAAAAACAGAAGTTGGATTTGCCTATCTGGTTCATCTTCAGCAGGAAAAGAGTAAAGGTATTAACGTGCAACCATACGAATGAATAAGAACAACTTTGGCTAATGACTAGTCTCTAATATGTGGGCTCTGAAGACAAACACCAATAACAGAGTTTTAAAGGTCAAGGATAAAAGTGGTAGGTAGATTTCGAATCTGCTTACAAGCATCTAGTGCAGTATTCAGTTAAAATATAGTGATTAGTACTATCCTGGAACTCCCTGAGAACACTTATTTTATGTGTGTGTGTGATACAAAGGGGCTTTTTGGCACTGATGATAACACCTAGCTCTTATATGGTGTTTTTCTATCAGATCTCAAAGCAATCTTTAATGGATTTATCCTCAGAACACCTCTCTGAGGTAGCGCGGTACAATTATGCCCATTTTTACAGAGAGGCCACAGTCCCACTGCAGAAGTGATTTAAAAGTCACAATCCTTTGTGTGCTCCAGATCGTGGCTCTGAAATGATTCATTCTACATAAGGCAGTGTGCTTCAGTGGAGCAGGCACTGTACTGAGTCAGTTCTATTCCTGGCTCTGACTTGCTATTCCTGGCTCTGACTTGCTATCCACTGACTTGCTATTTGTTCTTGGTCAAGTCATGTTACATCTCGCTGCCTCAGTTTCTCTGTTAAATGGGGATAATGGTATTTCACTCTTCCTTTGTCGTTCACTGTAGCCATAATAGTTTTAGCTGAATGAAAATGCAGAACCAAAGAGCATCCTGATCCATAGGTCTGGTTTCTAAATCTGATGGAGGGAAACTGCTTGTGAATTGGTTCTATAGGTGTCAGTGGTACCTACTATATTAGATAACATGGCCAGGGAGAGGATCCCCTTGACTACATGCTGCTGTGTGACAGAGGAATACATAACTTAATTTCTGTGCTGCACAGCAGAGGCCCAGGAATCGCATGACAAAATTTCCCATGTTTTTTCCAGTCACCTGCACAGGTTCCAATTTATTTACTATTCACTTCTCTATTTCGCACTGTTTAAACTTGGTTGCTAGCTGGATTTCTATCATGGCTTCCATGATCAGGGTGGACAGGCTTTTCTGAGACTGTTATAGGCTACCCCCTAGTGGGATTACGTCTAACTGGGCTGTCATTAGGTGGCAGGCCTTGTATAGTGTGGTGCAGAACTCTTCTGTTGAGTCACCCTAAACTCAGGGGCTAAAACTAGCATTAACTGTTACTGCTGACTCACACTGGCCATGCAGGTCTCATTGGTTCAAGCCAGAATCTGCAGGCAATGGGCGCGTGCCTGCGGGCCGGAATCTGAAGGCGATGGGCGCGTGCCTGCGGGCCGGAGCAGGTCGTAGAGGAAATCCCAAGAGACGGTCAAACTCCATGAGGCTAAAGTTTATGTTCTGGTGTATATATTAACAAGAGAGTCAGATTTGCACAAAGGAGGTGACTTTGGCAATAACTGAGGGACTGTGAGCCCTGTTGAAGAATAGGGGGTGAGGCTGTTGACAATGGCCAATCCCTTGTGAGAGGAAACACTAGCTTGGGACTTGTATGAGCTGGCCTCTGATCCTGGCTCTGCCACTTACTACACTTCTGACCTTGGACAAGTCACTTAATCTTTCTCTACCACGGTTCTCTATCTGGAAAATAGGGATTATTATGCTTCCTGTGAGTGTATGTCTATTTAGATTCTTTGGGCAAAGACTATCTCTGTTAGTCATAATCTAGCACGCAAGGACACAAAATCTTATGGGGGCCTCTAGGTACCACTGTAATATAATAAATAACACACCCAGGACGTTCTTATGTCAACGGACTCAACTCGTAGACAAAAGTAATAATTGCTGTATAGGCTAGTCATGGACACTGCGCTAGAAAGAAACTGGCTAGCAGCAACCGTGTGGTGGCTAGCCCAGGTCTGAGCGCAGCGTTGACAGGGTTAAACCATGCAATATTTCTTTGAAAGCCTCAATGCTTTTAAATAACAGCATGAAGAAGCTGTTGTGTGTAGGACTGTTGTAGTGTCCCTTTAATGGCAATTTGGGAGTAGTTCTGCTGCAGAAGTCAGGAAAACTCTGCCAGAGTAGCAGGGTGTCTATGGTGGTAGGCCTATGAGCTTGTATAATAAATAGTAAATACCATTATGGAGAGTCCAGCCATGTCTTTGTGGTTTCCCCACACTCTTAATGTTCTGCAGAGACCAGAGAGGTGCAGCAGGAATTTAGTTTGGACACGGGACTGTTTCTTGCTGTTGCGGTCTTTTCTTGTAGCACAGACTCTCCGCCAGCCCCATGAGGCATGGTCAGCGGACACAATCCACATACTGACCCTCTTCACACAGCAACATCTATGCCTCTGCCTAGAGACCCCAGCACACACGCCTATCCTGCTCAGGCTCCCCCCGGCCCCACCTCCCAGCAGGGCCTGGGGCTACAAGAGCGGGGAAACATGGCCAGCATGGGTCAGGAGCCGCAGTGCGTGAGGCACCTGGCCCCTGCTGACCCTGCCCCCCCAGCGGGCATGGGGCCACAAGACCAGCCTGTGTGCCATGGCTCCTGACCTGTGCTGGCCCTGCTTCCCCGCATGAGAGCTGCGGGGCAGGGGGTTCCTGGCCCCTGCTGGCCCCACCCCCCACTGGGGAGCAGCCAGCCGGGGCCAGGAGCCCTGTGCAGAGGTGGGGCCAGCAGGGAGAAGGAGTCCCTGGCCCCACCCCCAGCACTTGCTGACGGTGTGGTCGGCGGGGTTGGCCCAGGGGCCAGCAAAGGTTGCCGACCCCTGGTATAGGCCTTTATGCTGGCTTTGCTACTGTTCAATTACGTGTGGCAGCAGGTGGCCACAGGTGTAGGTATGCCTTCTTCGCTGCTAATCCGGGCTGTCTTTATGGCGCGCCAGGTCCCACTAAAGTCTAATCGGGTGCCCTCTAGCATTTAATATTAAAAATATGCCAGCTTTTCACCAACGCACGTTCAGAGTTTGTTCTGCTGTTGAGTCTTATTTATTGTCCGCAGATATTCAGAAGGCGGCGGCTGCTGCTTTATTTGTGGATTCCCAAAATTGCCTGGATTGTTTGTCTGAAAATTGATACGTGACTAGGTCTAGCCCTATATGTTTCACCAAATAAGTGGTTTTGCACAAACATATTAGTAAGCGTTGATTATATGAAACCACTGTTCTTTTTAAGACAGTGATGTGACCACAGAGTGGCTATATACTTTCCCAACATCTCCATTACAATGATTATTGTAGATTGGGTTGATTAACTGGACAGCCCTGTTAATTCATCCTGCCGAAAATCTAGCCAGGCCATGACACATGCCGTATCATACATCTAATCACTAGTACGGCAGCAGTTACTATCTGTAGTGAGAGGTACCATAGTTACACAATTAAATAAGAATGACAAGAATACAGGGGACTCCCTGGTGGTTAATGGCCAGATGGGAGGAACTGGTGGCTGACAGCCATTAACCTGCACCAGTTAATTCCTAGTGCACAGGTTCCTAAACCATGATCCAGAGAGTATTTGTGACAAGCCAGGTCCTTGGACAGTTAATATGGTGCTGGCTTTCAGCTGCTACAGCACATTCAGGAACCCAACACTTCTTTCCTAGTGTCACTCTTCCATGCAACAAGCGCTGTAGTTACCCCAGGGGTGTTGGGTGATCTTGTGTTAGGGGCAGGAGGTAGTCAAATGGGATAGTTTAGGATCCATGGGGCCTGATGCAGTGCTTCTGAGAGTGCTGAGAGAGTTGGCTGATGTGATTGAAGAGCCATTAGCCATTATTGTTAAACTCACAGCAATTGGGGTAGGTCCCTAATGAGTGGGAAAAGGCAAATGTAGTGCACATCTTCAAGAAAGAGAAAGGAGGATCTGGGAAACTACCGACCAGTCAGCCTCACCACAGTCCCTGGAGGAAAAAAAGGAGTCATGGAGCAGGTCCTCAAGGAATCCATTTTGAGGCACTTGGAAGAGAGGAAGATGGTCAGGGACAGGAGCATGGATTCACTAAGAGGCAAGTCATGCCTGACCAACCAGATTGCCTTCTTTGAAGAGATGACTGGTTCTGTGGATGTGGGAAAGCAGAGGATGTGATAAAAGCTTTGCTAAAGTCAAAGTATAATACAGTCTCCCATAGCATTCTTATCAGTAAGTTAAAGTAGTACTGGTTGTATGAATAGGCTATAAAATGGCTGGATTATTGGATTCAACAGGTAGTGATCAATGGCTTGATGTCTAGTTGGCAGTCGGTAACAAGCAGAGAGCCCCAGGGATTGGTGCCGAGGTCAGTTTTGTTCAACATATTAATTATCTGGAGGATGGGTACTTTCAGCAAGTTTGTAGATGACACCAAGCTAGGGAGAATGGTCGATACCTGGAAGGTAGGGATAGGATACAGAGTGACCTAGACAAATTGGAGGATTGGGCCAAAAAAAAAAAAAAAATTGAGGTTCCATCAAGGACAAGTGCGGAGTCTTGCATTTAGGACAGAAGAATCCCATGCACTGCTACAGACTGGGGACTGACTGGCTAGGCAGCAGTTCTGCAGAAAGGGACCTGGGGGTTACCGTGGACAAGAAGCTGGAGATGAGTCAACAGTGGGCCCTTATTGCCAGGAAAGCTAATGGCATATTGGGCTGCATCAGTAGGAGTGTTGCCAGCAGACTGAGGGAAGTGATTATTCCCTTCTGTTTGGCACTGATGAGGCCACATCTGGAGTAGTGTGTCCAGTTTTGGGCTCACCACTACAGAAAGGATGTGGACAAATTGGAGAGAGTCCTGTAGAAGGCAACAAAAATGATTAGGGGGGCTGGAAGATATGACTTGTGAGGGGAGTGTAGCAGTTCATCAGCATGTGATGCACCTCTGAGGGGCCTCCTGGTGATGATCTTGGGGAATAGAGCTCAAGTGATGCCCCCGGGTGGTCAGTACTCTGCTTTTTCATGTTGGACTCTGCCCTTGAATCCTCTCCTGGATCTTAACCCTCCAGCCAAGTCCCATAGTCCTTGCTTCACTCCTGGCTACTAGTTAAGAGTCAATGCCCAGCAAGCCTGTGTCACCCTGCAGCCAACTCCCCAGGTTGCTTCCCTGCAGCCCCAATCACTCACAGGGCCTCACCAGCCTGGAGTCCAGCCACTATCTGCTCCTTGCCCTCAGACCACCACTCCAGCCACTGCCACAGTCTTCTCCATTCAGGTTCCTGGTTCTGTTCAGCTCCCACTGTAGCACAGCACTTGAAACTGTCCGGGACACTAGCTAGCACAGCCAGCTACCCACAGAGAAAAAGCCCTCTCTCCAGCTCCCGAGCAAACTGAGTTGCTTGAGCTGCTGCTCCTTCCTTTATACTGCCTGCTTGCCCCTGATTGGCTGCCGCAGCCAGGCCCTTTGTTAACCCTTGCAGCACTGTAGTGGAGCAACTGCACCACTACAGGGAGATTAGGGGAATGAGGATTGTTTAGTCTGCAGAAGAGAGGAGTGGGGGGGATTTGAGAGCAGCCTTCAACTACATGATATGGGGTTCCAGGGGGGATGGAGCGAGGCTTTCTCAGTTGTAATAGATGATAAAACTAGGAGCAATGGTCTCAAGTTGCAGTGGGGGAAGCCTAGGTTGAATTTTAGGAAAAGCTTTTTCACTAGAGTGTGGTGAAGCCCTGGAATGGGTTACCTAGGGAGGCGGTGGAATCCCCATCCTTAGACGTTTTTAAGATGGCTTGTTAAAGCCCTGGCTGGGATGATTTAATTGGGGTTGGATGTGCTTTGAATAGGGGGTGGATTAGATAATCTCCTGCGGTCCCTTCCAACCCTCATCTTCTATGATTCTACGGCAGTCTCTTTCTCTTTCAGGATGTAGGCCATGCATTGAAAAATTGAGGACCTTTCCCTAAGAAATGCCCGATGCAGAGCTAGTCATTGTTGTCATAAAGCGAAAATGAAACTGCTTCAGGCATACAGATTTTTGTCAATGATGATGCCATTCCAGGTAGTGTGCACGTGGTGTTTCTAGAGACTTAATCCACTACCCACCGTCTCTCTGTGTCCTGTGCATTAGAGCAGCTCTTTTCAGACAACACTTACGTACATGTGTAATTTTAGGGATGTGCTGTGTCCCAGCTGAAGTTGTGACTTAAGCATATTCTTAAAGTTAAGTTCATAACCAAGTGCTTTCCTGAATCTGGATCTGGGATTCTTTTTAAACAGAGAGAGAAATTTCCAAGTCCCAAACTCCATTTATTATTGGAAACTGTATTGGAAATTAGTTCTTTGCTTGGAAGGCTGTTAAAATTGACTGTGAGATTAGAACTCATTTGCTGATTTTTGATTGAGTGCTCACAAAATCCTGCAGTCAGATCACTAGCCTGCTCTGTTTGCAGCCTGATTCAGTATCTCGACACAGGCCTCCTGCCTGCTTGCTTTATGCAGAGCTTTCCGATTTATCTGCACTCAGAGGGTTATATAATACCAAATAAGTGTTTAAATATTTCCTAGCACGCTCTTCTGCTGCTGCATCTTGTCTGTCTTGACCATTGTTACATCTCCTCCTCTTGCTGGTAATATCGCATCCTATAGGCCCTCCAAATGGAAGGCAAGAGCCACTTCCATGTTGTTGCACCCCGTACTGGTGAATGCAGATGGGCCTGGGCTGGCAGAGCATTTTAAAAATCCAGTCAGGGCTCTGTATAGGGCTGGGCCAGATTTTGGCTGCCACAGACACTGTGGAGCGGGATGGGCAGAAAAGAGATTTGAGCTGATCACTTTGTCTGGCTTCTGGAAGTTGGTGGTAAACTAGACCTTCCCATTGATTGGTTCTGCTGCTGGCCGAGCCTCTTTCCAGGCAGTGGTTATTATTTTGTGTTACACCCCAGCCAGTTCTCAACCAGCTGGTCACCGCTGGCCTTTTAAAATGGGACATTCCCAAAGAATTTCACGTCCTCATTTTATTCAGTTTTCAGCCATTAGAATCATGGTGTCTCTTTCTGATATCACCTCTGTGCATCCCAGTCCCCACTCCTCTTGCTTCTTCTGTGACATCTGCAAGAAGTGAGCCAATACTGAGAGTTAATCATGTAAATCTAACGTCCTGCTAATTATTCCTTGCTTTGGGCTTGCCAGTGACTCCTGTCTGGACGTCTTTGCATTACACTCGGCCACTGCTCATTGGAGCCAAGGAAAGTTTTTCCATTCCTTCAGTGAAAACTGGCTCAGCTGCTTTTTGAGCTGTACTAAACACACTGTCAGCACGTAACAGTAGTGTAATACTTGCTTCCAGAAATCCAAAGATCTCCTGGGATACTGCATTAACGATTACAGTGCAGACAGGCAGGACTAAAACATCTGCCCAACTCCTGATCCCATAAAATGCAACAGCCAAACAAGACAGCAATATCAGTGCTAAGGTAACTAAGCACTGCCGATGTGGGCAGGTGCTGTCTACACTGATCATTGCAATAAGGATATTGATTTGAAGATGGCTCAGACATTAAAGCTGAGCTTGTTATTGTATTTGGATAATGTTTCTCTAAGGCTATGTCCACACTATAAAATTAAGTCGACTTAGGGGGGAACTTACAAAGTCAACCTAGAGCGTCCACCCTGGATGCCCAGGTTGACTTCTAGGGGCTAGGTGGACCTGGGAGAGGTCCACGGTGGCGGGGGGGCACCCCTTGCCAATTGCCGGGGGCTCAGCCTTTGCCCCATTGTACCTGGGTACAATGGGGCAAAGGGGGACAGGGACCCTGGCAGGGCATAGGGGCAGGGTGGGCAGGGCTCTGCCCTGCCCTGTAGGGGGGCATGCCAGGCTCCCCCCGTACCCTCCCCTCCCGGCAGGGAGGGCAGTAGGGGAATCCTGGAGAGCCCTAAGTCGACTTAGAGTCGACTTAGGGCTACTCCAGATCTGCACTGGCTTAAGTCGACTTTAGAAAGTCAACATAAGCCTAAAGTGGACTTTAAACCAGATTTAGTAAAGTCGACTTAATTTTCCTTAAGTCGACTTAAGGAAAATGTAGTGTAGGCGCAGAGTAAATTAAGTCGACTTAAGCAAGCTTAAGTCAACTTAATTTACAAGTGTAGCCGCACCCTATGTGAGTCAGCTGTCTGTGCAGAACTGCAGTACTATGAGGACAGGAACCAATGTAGATACCCTCCTATTGTAAAGCACTATACCAGAGCAGCATCCAATGGCTATCCCAGTTTGAGAATGGCCCTGGAGTCAATACAAAACACTATAATGCCCTTTCAGCCTAAGTACATTTTAAAAATTAAATTAATCTTTATTTAGAGTTTAAAAAAACACAGCCCTGTCCCCACCCCTCCAAATTCATCCATTTCTAAACAAAGGAATTGCAGTTGTGAATGACAGTGCAGAAGTTTCTTCTGGCATCTTGAACAGCTGCAGGGCTGGTACTTAAAGAACTAAATGGAAGATCTGGATCACGGCTTTGTTTTGCATCCCCCTTGGCACTTGGGGACTGAAGAAATTATTTGATTGCATCTTTTGAACAAAACATGTAAATGAGGGTTACCAATTTGGGTTGGCTTCATCACATGACATAATCTTTAATTAAAAAGATTAATCTTTCATTCCTGGAGACTCCAGGCCAATCCTGGAAGGGTGGCAAGCAACCCTTGTATGAGGGTGCAGAAAAATCCTCTTTTGCTCAGTTTCTCTTTGCAGAATTTGCTTGTATAGTAATGGGGAAGGGAAGGCAGTTGGCACATGCAGTAATAGATGGGGTTGCTCTTAAAAATGCCTCTCTTAATAGCACAGTACTTCACGCTATAAATCAAGCTGATCAGGATCGTAACCAGTATTGGTTTGTCATTAATTCAGACCAGAAAAAATGCTGTTAGAGCGTTCTTGTGGAGAATGCAGCTAAGTTGAAGAGGCGTTGCTAGCATGTTGGGTCACAAACTGAATGACTTTTCCCCTCAACGCTTCCTGTCGCTTCATTCCTCCCTCCCTGCCTTTTGGTGCTTAGGGAACCCCATTAACAAATGCATTTGCACACTCAGGTGTGAGAGGGTGGCCACACAGTAACATCTGCAACAGTCTTTTGATTAAAATCACGCAGACACTAATCTAGTTGTCTCACTTGAGTGGAAGCAGCCCCTTCTGTGCCTCTCGTAACATAAAAGTAAAATGTAGAGGATGAATACAATCCCTGTATAAATTAACCCCTGGAGGGCCAGCACAGCAGGGATGGAGTGAAAATTTTATTGCTGTGCTGAACGTCAGGGAGTTTGAGATCTCATCTGTTTGTCCATCGGATCACACAGGTGTTGCTGTGACAGATGTCATTCACATATGGCTGCGGAAAAGGTCACCCTCCAAAAACTGTTATAATAAGGATCTAAGGTAAAGGCACAGGAAGTCGGAGTTCAGGGCGACGCGTTGTTCTGAATTCCCCTTATCAGAGCTTGGGATTTGCAAGGTACTGAGGATGAAATTGACCCTTGTTCTGGAGACTCCAAGTCATGCTTGGCCGTATGTTGGCTCTGGAGAGGGGTGAATGTCCATCCAGCACGTAGCTGTGGTGCAGTTCCCTGATGGCAATAGAGTCGTACCTGCCTACCCCAGGCTGAATGTGGCCCTCTGCTGTAGTAGTCCGTTTCTGCTTGATACCGTCTCAGTGGGATCATTGGGGATTGTTATTAATTATCTAGATCATAAACACAGAGAAATAACTACTGGTTTGGAGCGCTCAGTGTGAAATGGCCCAGCTCTTGTTGAAAATCTTGTTCATTCAGTACACAGGGAGCATGGACTGGAAGATTTAATCTTGGGCAGGAATTCAGGGCAGGCCTACAGTGCAGTGGGATTTTGATGGCAGTCGAAGGGTGATCTCCAAAGAACTTAAAATACCTTGTTTGTTTTGTTAAAATACCTTGTGTATCTCCTTCGACTGCCTACCGCCTACTTACCCGGGTGTTTTCAGTGCTCTGAGTTGAAGGGAAATGCCCTCCATTCGACTCAGCGCTACTCTGCTTACTGGGGTGGTCTTCAGCAACGACTTCTTGACCGGCTGAGCGGATCTTCACAGACCTGATTGGTCGATTGGGAAGATCGCTCTGACAGTGGTGAATTTGCTACCATCAGTGAAGACAACTCCTTTGAGCGAGACTTGCGAAAGCACTCGGCATTGGCCTACCTCTGTTCCCACCGACGTTAGCACCCACAGATTTAGGGGGAGCAGAGATGGGCCAGTGCTGAAAGCATTTGAAAATCCCACCTTCCCCTTTCTCAGCCTGGTTTGATTACCACGGTGTGCTCATGAGGAAATCGACTAGCCCCTTTGTCTCAGTTTCCGAAAGCAAGGGGCAGGGCGGGAGGACAGATCCCAGCCTCTGGGTTGGCCCGCCCCACCTCCCAGGTGGAGCAGCCCACCCAGGGGCAGAGCGGGACAGCTGAGCCCAACTGTGGGCCAGCCCACCCCACCCCCACTCTTGCCACCTGGTCTGCGGCCAGGGCCACGCCCAGGGCTGGCTCCAGCTGGCGGGCAGCCTCGGGTTCCCAGCCGGGGCTGGGGCTGGGGCCAGCTCCCACCAGCAGCGGCGTCTCCGGGTCCCTGGGGGGTGGGGTGGGGTGGGATCGATTGGCCCTGGGCCCCACTCCCCGCAAGGGATGGCCCTGCTTCTAAGTATTATTAAATAATGAGTACCAGTTCACAGCATTATAGTGTGAAGTATGGAGTCCTGCAAGGGATGATGAATTAATGGCTCTAGTTTAATTGTATATACTTAATTCTACTTCGTTATTTGTCATTTGAATGCTAACGAATGGCTTCAGTTCTAATTACTACAGTTATGGAGAACAACACATTAGCATTTTCTAGTGCTTGCAAAGTGCTGTCTTTCTATAAATATAAAGGCTGAATAATTAGTGAAAGGCTAGAACTAATACCCAGTTCTTATGTAGAGCCTTTCATCTCTGGATCTGAGTGCTTTACAAAGAAGGTCAGCATCATTGCCCCAGTTTGGGAAACTGAGTCACAGAGAAGTGAATTGACTTACCCAAGATCCCTCAGCAGAGCCAGGAATAGAGCCCAGGTCTTCACTCTAGTGTTCTAGCCACTATGCAACATTGCCTCCCTAACACACACTCAAAATACAAATATCCAGCTTTTCAGATATGATACAGGGGGAAAAACATCCCCTGTGTTATAAATTCAATTAGTGTTAGCCTGCCCAATTTGCATTGGCCCAGGGGAAGAAGAGAGGGCGTCCATGGTCAAGGAGAATCCAAGAACCCAGTTCTCAGGTGCATTACAGGGATGGGAGATTCATGGGTAATAAACAGAAATCCTGCCTGTGCTGTTATTGGTAACTTCAGCTCTTCTGATTTTGGGGTCAGGGTGTTTCAGTGAAGAGGAGGGAGTCGAATAAGAGAAGGGAAGAGGATTGAAGAAGGCGTGAGTTCTATAGCATACCACAGTATGGAGTATTTGAGCAGGTCCTCAATCTCCTGTCTGGATCTGCTTCAGCTGTCACAATAAAAATCAAGGTATCCATAAGCTACTTGTTTTAAACCATGGAATTGCGAGTACCGTCCGTCCTCCTGTTGTCACAAGAAAAATACTTCCTTACACTTAGCATTCTGGTGTTAGGTTCACACACCAGAGAAGAGCCCAGAGTTCCGAACAACAAATTGACACCAAGGCCAAACGGCCTTGATGATGTATTGGTGCAATGGATGCAAGATTTGGCAGACAAATTCTGGCACTAGGTTTATGCCCAGCTCTGCCACTGTCTTGTTTTATGACCTTGAGCTAGTCACATAACTTTTATCTGTTTCCCCACCTGAAAAATGGGATTGATAATAAGTCTCTGCTTCACCGAGTGTGCAGTTCATTGCTGGTTAAATGATCCGCAGAAGAAAGTGCTGTAGACGTGCCTTCTGCATTATTAAAAGGTCTCTACACTGTTTGGTGCGGGCTTCAAGGGTGAATTCATGAGAACAATCGAAGAGAAAGCCAGTTCTCTCCTTTTTGTGCTTGTATGAAGACATCTATACCCAGCATCTTCCTTTTTCTTTGTCTGTCACCACCTCATGCACAAAACCATTCAAAATTAATTGGGCTGCAGAAGTGAAGTCCCCAAACAGACAGGGCCCGATCAATTGTTACCTTGCAGAGTCACCTACAAGTGTGCAAAATGGTGTGAACAGCAACCATTCTGCTCCACTGCCATTTACCCCTTGGGTGTGAGTGGCTGTCCCCACTGTGGAGCACAAATGACTCAGGCCTGGAAACACTATTCTCAGGGACTCTAAGGTCTAGTCTGACCTCCTGCACAATGCAGGCCACAGAACCTCATCCACCCCCTCCTGTAATAAACCTCTAACCTCTGACTGAGTTACTGAAGTCTTCAGATCATGGTTTATAGACTTCAAGATACAGAGAATCCACCAGCAAGTGACCCGTGCCCCATGCTGCAAAGGAAAGTGAAAAAACCCTAGTGTCCCTGCCAATCTGCTCTGGGGGAAAATTCCTTCCTGACCCCAGATATGGCAATCAGCTAAACCCTGAGCATATGGGCAAGACTCACTAGCCAGACAACTGAAAAGAATTCTCTGTAGTAACTCAGAAACCACCTCATCTAATATCCCATTCCTGGTTCCCATCTTTCATTCTGGGCTGGATTTAATGGGGCTAGCCTCTTCTGATGGGTGTAGTCTGATCTTTCCTTAGGTCCACTTAATCTAGCTATGAAATCAAACCAAGTCTCTCTCCCTGTTCACTCTGTGTGGATGTGAATGCAGAAGGGAACCTATCCATAGCCAGCCTAGCCTGGAGGTAACTACAGAGCAATTATTATTATTATTACGATTTATTTTATTTTTATTTTATCTATTAAAGTAGCATTTGGGGACCAGCTGAGAAAGAGGCGCCCTTGTGCTCGGACTATACAGCAATCTAGTAAGACTCACAACAGGAGGATACATTGTGATGACCATTGATCCCTGCTGTACAACCTGCCGCTGAGGCTGGTTCCTGCCTGGAATGTCTCTCCCAAGCCTGTAGGGCTCAGCGGGAAGGGAGGTGGCACCATGGGGACCCTGCTGCTGCTGGATAGGTGGGTTTCCCTGGCACATTACCGGGTCCCCCTGCTAGTACTGCAATATCTGCTGAGGCCATATGTGCTCGTTCCTCTTGGCTTCGGAGTGTAAAGATTTGGCCACCTTGGCCCTGGAAGGTCACCTCTCTAGTCACAGGTCTTTCTGAGAAGCCACCAATTTCTCCTCTTTCAACCCTTCCTTCCCCACCATCACCAAGAAAGGCCTCTGCCCTAGCTGTAATCCAAAGCTCTTCCAGTTAGTGGAAAGACTGCTGTGGAGTTTGGATGGGGGTTGAATCAATCCCATGGGAGTACTGCTCCCTCAGCAGGGCTTCTGTTGCCACCTGTGGTCCTCCCGAGCACACTGCCCTGAGGAGGACAGCAGAGCTGCCTTTATGCTTTCACATGAAGGCAGTGATGCAGAACCAATGCCCCAAGAGGGCACCAAACAGCATCCTTGGCTATGTCTACACTAGCAATTTAGGTCGACTTAAGAATGCTCAAGTCAAGAATGCCCTTAAGTCAACCTAGGGCTGGGGGAAGGGAACCGCCGCTTGGGGACAAGGGAGTCTGAGCTGGCGACTCTCTTCCCCGGGGATCCCCTGTCCGGGGAGCGCCAGGGAAGACAGCCACCAGCACTCCGCAGACGGGAACCTCTGGGGATCCCCTGTCCATGGAGCGCTGGCGGCTGTCTTCTCTGGCACTCCACAGACAGGGGAACCTCCAAGGGGGAGCCCCGGCAGCTCCCTTCTTGCCAGGACCCGTGCAGATCCCGGCAAGAAGGGAGCCCCGCTCTCTTCTCCCCAGGACCGCGCGGGTCCCAACAAGAAGGGAGAGCGGCTCCCTTCTCAGCGGGGAGCCAATGCTCTGTCTACTCTTGAAAAGTTAAGTCGACTTAAGAGAGTCGACTTAATTTTTTAAGTGTAGACATAGCCCTTGGTATTCCTAACCTTGGACAGAAAAGAACTGATCTTGGGTCCTTCACATAGCAGCATGTTGCGTTGGTTCTGGGTCTGATTTCTGGGTAGATGAGACATAAGATGAGTTTTGCTTGCAAAAAAGGCACTTTGGGGCCAGGTGTTGAGACTTTGCTCCCACCTATAGAGTCATAGAAGATTAGCATTGGAAGGGTTCTCAGGAAGTCATCTAGTCCAACCCCCTACTCAAGCTGGATCAACCCCAACTAAATCAACCCAGCCAGGGCTTTCTCAAGCTGCACTTTAAAACTCTCTAAGGATGGAGATTCCACCACCACCCTCGGTAACCCATTCCAGAGCTTCACCACCCTCCCAGTGAAAAAGTTCTTCTTGCTGTCCAACCCAGACCTCCCCTTCTGTAACTTGAGACCATTGCTCCTAGTTCTGTCATCTATTACCACTGAGAAGCTTAGCTCTGTCCTTCCTGGAACCCCCTTTCAGGGAGTTAAAGGCTGCTATCAAATTCTCCCTCATTCTTCTCTTTCCAGACTAAACAAGCCTTGTTCCCTCAGCCTCTCACTCATGAGCCCCGGCCCCCTAATCATTTTCATTGCCTTTTGATGAACTCTCTCCAATTTGTCCACATCCTTCCTGTAGTGGGGGGCCCAAAACTGGACAAAACACTCCAAATGAGGTCTCACAAGTGCCAAATAGAGGGGAATAATCACTTCCCTCAGTCTGCTGGCAACAATCCTACTAATGTAGCCCAATATGCCATTAACCTTCTTGGCAATAAGGCCCACTGTTGATTTGTATCCAGCTTCTTGTCCACTGTAGCGCCAGCTCCTTTCCTACAGAACTGCAGTCCACTGTGTGTGTTAGTCATTTTGCTTGACTCATGCCTACATTGGCAGGGATGGACTAAATTCTCAAATACCTGTACTTTCTGTGCTGGCATCAGGGATTCAAACTCTTCCTTTAGTACAAAGCAATGTAGCGGTCTTCTAATTCCTACCCCTTTCTACTTCCTCCCTCTGCAGCAGTGATACGACTGAGTTTTCATATATCCAGCCAAGATTATCATAGTCAAGAATTGCAATCAAGAGGTGCTGTTTGATTGTCAAACATGCACTTTCTATGTTGCACTACTATATATATATTTTTTTTTCTGAGGCTATATGCCTGGCGAATATCATCAAAGAAGTACAGTGATGGCATGTTATTGTTTAATGTCTCAAATTCTGCAGTATCTATTCTCCATCTTGACCTGAAGCTATGCAGTAATGTGATTTGCCTTCTCGACTGGGGAAGGGACAGTTTAAATAATTTGTTGTTTTCTTAGGCTGTGAACTTGCAGACAAAAGGATAAAGTTTCATTAGATTCCCTGTCATCCTTTGGTGAAGCTCTTCAATCCATATGACTTGCATAATATGTTCTCAAGATTTCATCTCAATGGCAGGAGGCGAGGGATCAATCATATTACGTTGTCTGGGTCCAGAAAAGAGACTTGGCACCCATGTAGTTTGCCAATATGTGTGCTGGGTTGGGAACAGCTGCAAGTCTGGAAAGATATCTGGTACCTCCTGGGCATAAAAGATTTTATAAATAATAAATTGCTTTCTAGACATGCTCAAAACAATCCTTAATTTGATCCTCTTGTAGTGTTTGCGATTTAGATCAAAGCTTTGTAATTCTTACCAAACAAATGATCTCCAGGGTGCTAAATTATATTCCTTTTCATCTCTCTCCCTCCCCCCATTCCAAAAAGATGTTCATTTGGAGAAGCATTATATGCCTTTTAATTTTCTAAAAGAATGAATTACCCATTAGGACTTCAAGAAGAAATGATAAACAAATCAGTCTTTCTATTCCCCCATTACTTCCGCGTTTCCAACTGCACTCACCTCTGAAAATGGTGTCATCCTAAATTTTTAGCAGCTATTGGTTATTTCTGGTATAGTGTCTATTGTCAACATTGGTCAAGAGATTGGTGGACCTAAAGCAGGCCTCAACAAATCAATGTTTCTGGTGGCCATGGTGACTAGTTTTAATAGCCTGTCGCCTATTTCTACTGCAGAAATGTAATTGACGAGCATCCTCTGGTGACCAAAAGTAAAATTGCTGGCACCTAGCTGTGAGCCAATTTTGTCCAACCCTGAACTAAAGGGTTGGTACCTTTAAATATCCTGTGGCACTTTTAAAGACTAACAGATTTACTATTTTTCTGCAATAGACTGACATGGCTACCCCTTTGGAATTTAAATATCCTGTGGCTAGCATGGGATAGAGTCTGTGTTGTTTTGTTTTCTATCAAAGAGAGGCTGTCAGTGATTATGAAGGACCAAAATGATACCTTCCTGGAAAGAAGGCGTGTTGAGATCTGTAGGCCTTGTATGACTTGGACTTGGGCACAGAGAGACAGATTGTTTGGGGTAGCCAGGGTAAGTCTCCCTTGTAGTATAAATAGTTTAGGCGCCAGGTTTGGAATCTTTGGCTATGTCTACACTAGAAAAGTTAAGTTGACTTACTTAAAGTCGACCTTATTAAGTCAACTTAACAAAAGTTGACTTAACTTTTCTAGTGTAGACATAGCCCCTTTTCGACCTTATTAAGTTGACTTAACACTTTAAGTCGACTTAATAATGTGGATCTAGGCGCTAATCCCCATCCACACTGGCTTAAGTTGACCTAATAAAGGTCGATTTAAGCATTAAGTCGACCTAAAACTGCATGTTATTAAGTCGACTTAACTTTTCCTTAAGTCGACTTAAGGAAAGCTCAGTGTGGACGCGGAGTAGTTTAGGTCGACTTAAACCTCCTTAAATCGACCTAACTTGTAAGCGCAGACGCACCCTTTGTGCTTTGTGGCTACTAATAATTTAGGCTGGTAGCAATCATTAAAGAGTGTGTCATGGAGTTGGGAATGCTCACTGGGAGTTAGGAACTTAACTTCCTTAGGTGGCTTTTAAACTTCCAGTCAGCATCTTGCCCCTGTGAGACAGGTAAATATTCTCATCTTTTTCAGGTTCATTTTTGGGTGTCCAGCCTTAGACAACCGTGGCCTGGTTTTCAGACATTGCTGAGCTCCTCTGGCTCCCATGGACGTTAGTGAAGCTGAGAGTCACTGCATGCCCTGTGGGCCAGGTTACAGAACTGCTGTTCATTTCTCTGCCCCATTGGAGGGAGAAACAGGAGCTGGTGAAATAGATTTATGAATGGAAGAGAATACATGCTCCCACATCTGGAAAATGCTATGCATGTGACACCATAGCACGAGCTCAAAGCCCATTTGCTTTTGGTTATTCATAAAAACCACTCCTCTCTTGGGAACTCTCACCCCCAAACTGACATTAGTTTGAGGCGAAGGGAAACATGAAGGCTTTTGCCACAACATTTGGCTGACTTGAAACCTCACCCTATTTTATGTCGTGTGGATTGTTTGCTGTTGGGCTAGATTTCTAAAACGAGGTTACTGAACTGGAGGCTCATCGAGGTGTGTGATCCTTGAGCAATAATAAACAGATTTTTCTAACTGTTTCGGAGCGTGTGTCACAAGGACGAGAGGATAACAGAAGCTCTGACTTGACCATGTGGCGATGAGAGGGAATGGAGATGCTAGTGGAGATGCTGCATCCTTTTACACCTCACGCGAAACCACGAAGCAGTGCAGGGATGCAGTTTTCAAAGACCTAAAAGGTTGTTAAGAGGAGGAGGGAGAAAATTATTCTCCTTAACTGCCAATGATAGGACAAGAAGCAATGGGCTTAAATTACAGCAAGGGAGGTTTAGGTTGGACATTAGGAAAAAATTCCTAACTGCCAGGGTGATTAACCACTGGAATAAGTTGCCTAGGCAGGTTGTGGAATCTCCATCATTGGAAATTTTTAAGAGCAGGTTAGACAAGCACCTGTCAGGGAGGGTTTAAGAGGGTACTTGGTCCTGCCATGAATACAGGGGACTGGACTCGATGACCTCTCCTGGTCCCTTCCAGTTTCTATGGGTCTATGTACAGATTGCTGAACAGTGCTACTTTCAAAGGCTCAGCTGAATGCAATAAGGACCATCACTTGAAGAATTTTCCCAAGCAAGGAATCAGACTTGAGACCCTCATTCCCATCTTGCTATTTTGGGGGATTTGAACTGTGAATTCCTATGCACGGTAACCAGAAGCTGCTTGAACTGAAAGCCAGGCCTGTAACGTGGGGCAGAAAGGTTTTCTTGGTCAGCCTTAGCCAATGGAAACCTTTCCATTGACTTCAGTGGGCTTTGGATTATGCTATTTGTGTTGTAATGCCAGGACACTATGTTACTACGAGGTGGTAGGTGAATAAATACCTACGGGTGCATCTACACTAGTAAATTAAGTCGACTTAAGTAGGCTTAAGTCGACTTAATTTACTCTGCATCCAGACTGGCGTGTCCTTAAGTGGACTTAAGCTGCTGTTTAAGTTTACTTAAGGAAATTTAAAGTCGACTTTATAAAACCTACTATAAAGTCGACTTTAATTCTTAAGTCAACTTAACTTAAGCAGTATGGATGCCCTAAGTTGACTTAGTCGACTTAGGGCAAGGGGGGAAGGGAGCCCCTGCTCCCTCCTCCCCAGGAAGCCACTAGCCGTGTGAGACTGGCTCTCCGCAGGACAAGCCGCGAGCAGCTCCTCCCGCTCTCTCCAAGCGTTCCTGGCCGAAGGGAGCCCCGCGCTCTCTCCTAGCTGGGACCGCGCTCCAGCTGTTGGGAAGCCTCCGGCGTCTCCCTGCCAGCTGGAGCGCCGCTGTACTGGCAATTGCTGGCGCTCTAGCTGTTTGGGGAGGCCCGGGGCTGCCGGCAAGGCAGCGCTCCAGCTGGTGAGGAGACCCCGGAGGTTTCATGGCAGCTGGAGCGCTGGCAATTGCCAGCATGGCTGCCCTCCAACTCGGAGGAAGCCTCTGGGGGCTGCCCGGCAGTTGGAGCATGGTCCCAGCCAAAAGGGAGCTGCAGGGTTCCGTTCTAGCCGGGACCTCTGGGGTCCCGGCAGAAAGGAGCCTGTGCTCCCTTCTAGCTAGACCCCTCTGGGTCCCAGCAAGAAGGAAGCGGCGGCTCCCTTTTTGCTGGGACCCGCGGGGGTCCCAGGGAGAGGGGAGCCACCGGCTTCCTTCTCCCCGGGACCACTGGGTCCTGGCTAGAAGGGCTCCCTTCTGCCCGAGACCTGAGCAGTCCCGACCAGAAGGGAGCCGAGCGGTCCAGGGCTTCCTGTCTCGGGAAGAGCCAGCCCCATGTGGGGCTGGATCTCCCTGGACCTAACTAGTCGACTTAGAGAGTCTAGTATAGACTCTCTAAGTTGAGTCAGTAAGGCCCACGTTAAGTTGACTTAGGAGTCCTGTGTGGACTCTCTAAGTCGACTTAATAAGGTCGACTTAAAGTCGACTTATTAATGTCGACTTATTTAAGTGGACCTAAATCCCTAAGTGTAGACATAGCCTATGAGGTGGTGGGTGAATAAACGCCTGCGAGGTGGGGGGTGAATAAACGCCTGCGAG
>ML685781.1:12942585-13012220 GCA_007922175.1 Pelusios castaneus
GGTGGGGGGTGAATAAACGCCTGCGAGGTGGGGGGTGAATAAACGCCGGCGAGGTGGGAGGTGAATAGATGCCTGCGAGGTGGGAGGTAACGTTACATGAACAGCTCAGACTGGCTTGTTGGGCCTGGGCCGCCATGCTCTTTGGAAGACAACGTGGCTGCCACTGGCTACTTTGCTGTATGTATCGTTTGTGTTGCTCATTGGAACATAACTTCCCCTGCAATGCTGCGGTGCATTGTGTATGGCAGGGGTAGGCAATCCCGGCACACGTGCCGACAGCGGCACTCGAACCCATTCGGAGCAGCATGTGGCACTACAGAAATTGTCGCATCTTGCCACCGAAAACCACTCCAGGCAGCTTCTTTCGGGGGCAGCTGGGGCGCCGGGGTTCCCACGTAAAGAAGCTGCTCATTGTGGCTCCTATCCACAGTATGCCACCACCACAAGGAGCCATTCTGGGCAGCTTCTTTCTGTGGTGTGCCTGCAGACTCCTTTCCCCAGGCTTGCCACTGAGAGGAGCTACTCTGGGTGACTCTTCTGCAAATGGCTCCTTTCAGCAGTATGCCTGGAAGTGCCCCCTCCCCCACTCCAGTTGTGGCTGCTGCTGAATTTTTAGGTGGGTGCCGGCACCGGCTGAAGGTCGGGGAGGAAGGGCTGGCCCTTGATGTATGGCCACAACTGACGCTGAAGTTGGTCTCTGCATCTCAGAAGCAGCATCTTTCCTTGCATGCCTTGGAAAGGGTTGGAAGTGTAAATCAGAGGACGGAGGCTGCTGATCTGCGACTGAACGCCGTCTGCTAGAACGTCACATGGCTGGTGTGCGTCAGTTCATCTGAGGGCCTGTTAGGATAGAGGAAGGAACAGAGTAGCATCCTGGTAATGGCCCAGTGTAGTTCTGAAGCAGGTCCCAGTCCGCTACAAGATATCACAGAACCGAGACTTTGTTTTGCTGACTTTCTTCCGGTTCCCTGTGTTTCTCTTATCTGGCAGGTTCGCTGCCACTTGCCGTAGGAAAAGCCAGAGACTGTTGCATCATTTTATCCTTCCCCTCTGGGGTGATGGTTCAGTTCAGAAAGTGAATTAGTTCTGTAGTCTTAGCATGCTCTCTAGGGAATAGTCCATTCATCATATATCATGTGAGAGTTGCCAAGCTCTGGTTATGGCTGCGAAACTGTCAGGACCGTTCCATTTAGGGGTCTGATTTCTATTATGATTAGGTACTTATACTACATCCATCACCAGGGCCTTCAGGCACCTTGATATAAGAGGTGGGCTGAGGTAGCTAGTTAGGAAGGCAAAGTGGGAAAGAATTTCCTTCGCACAGAAAGTAAGGATAGACTTGTCGTTAAGGCATTCAAGATACCTATTTGCTGCCACAGACTCCCTTTATGTCCTTTAGCAAGTCACTTAGTCTCTCTGTTTCTTAGTTTTCCCCATCTGTAGAATGGGATGAATAATTTCCTCTCTCTCACAGGAGTTAGTATCTCTCAGATGTGATAAATTCCCTCAGCTCCTATAAGAACACAGAAGGCTAGATACAGACACGCTACACTTGCGCATTGACCTGTAGCTGGATGAATGTCCCATCGTAACAAAAACGCAGGCTATCAAACATCCAGACGGTGTCTGTAGGTAGCAGACACCCTCAGAACTAACTGAAGATGCTCTTTGGAAAGTGTGGTATGTTTTAGTCAGCGCTATAATAATGCATTTTGACACGTCAAATCCTGTTACTTAGTCTGTGATTTGACCTAACATTATGTGACTTAATTTGACATATATGGAGGGTTTTTTTCCTTTTTAATGTACTATAAATTTAGGCTAGTGGTAGTGTTAATTTAAAATCCATTACAGCAGATAGAAGACATCATCTGTGCTACCTGGGGCTGATACCTCATATTATTAGCTCTCTGTGTGCTTCACTTCCAGGCATGACATCTTTTCATGTTGTTCCATTCCGGAGATTCCAGTCTAAGGAATAGTGCGGCTGGGCGCTAGGCAGTCCTTCTGGCTGTCATATGAGGTTATGAGTGAGGCATGCCACAATTTCAGGTGCAGTTAGGAGCCTTGGCTTGCCTTGCCAATTTTGGGGGGGGGGGTCTCGTTCCCCAATGACTATGGCATTATGGGATTTCCTGGAATAAATACAAGCAAGGAGTAAACCCAAATGTTATACAACCAAAATCTGTGTTTCTGTGCTTGTCAAGGATAAGGTCCTGGTAGCCTCAGGATTAATTGCTTTCTTCAGTCTACATTACATATATCTGACTGCCTTTGAGCTTTCAAGAGTACCCATATATGGAATATAGGTGTGTGTTCTGATCTCTGCTGATGTCCAGAGGAGTCTTTCCCCTGACTTCAGTACACATGGGATGAAGCCATAATGACTTCCTGTTCACTGAAGCCTCTAGTGGACTTCAGAGAGTTTTTGCCTTTCTCCCATCTCTGGTAAAGAGCTCTGCTTGGAACAACTACTCTGTGTACCTGTGTATTTTACTATACGTGGAGAAACGTACGGACTCGGTTTTGAGCCAGAGCCCCATTGAGATCAGTAGACAAATGCCCGTTGACTTCATTGATCACTGGGTTGAGCAGGGACACCTGCCCATATCAGATGGACACCCCCAGTGCATTCATAGCCTGGGAGAGGAGCATAACGCTCAAAAACGCCTTCATTGTAAAAATGTAAAGGCACGGCAATGCAAGACAGAGAAATGAAATTAAAAATGATGCTATTAGACAAGGCATTAAGAGTAGCATCTGACCCAGGACACGGACTATCACCGCACTCGAGAGGGAGAGAGGCGAGAAAGAGGGCTTTGACCCCTCCCAAGAGCCCCCCTCATAAATGGACTGCACCACCAAAACCAGCGGAGATAACCAAACCGCTAGTTTCCGCGGCAGAAAAGGCACCGAGAGACAAACCCTCCGGTGCGGAGTCGAGGTCCAGACCACCAACCTCCTCCCCATGCTCCGACAGGCGACAGCACCTGCTGAGAGACAAGCCAGCACCGAGCACTTCCACAGTGCCGGCACCTTCCATGACTCCGAATGTGGCTGTGACATCATCACAAGCCTAAAACAGGCACCAACACCTTCAGAGACAGTGCCCACCAGTGATCTGAAAGCTGATTCAGCCCCATTGGGGAAGAAGAACCAGAAGACAAAACACATACAGTCGGAGGAATCAGAATTACTCCAACAGTCACCCGTATATGACATAGAAAAATCTCCCCCAATGCCGCTATTCTACCACAGCAATGAAGGGAATGATATATCCGCTTACACCTCCCCTCGTAAAACATAAACACAAAAATAACCAACCAATTCCCCTATGGGGTTTACCACCATGGCTAATACCCCCGGGGGCATCTGGGCACTGGAGTCATTGGGAATTCTGGTCCTTGTATATGAGATCTCCTCAGTTGCCAGTACATCCGCACCAACCCTTCAGTATATCTCCCTCGGGACAAACATAGTGATGTCCCAGACAGTCTGAGTGACCTTTCTGATACAGAGGAAGAAGCCAGACCACATAATTCTTCACTGTTAAAGGAGGAAACAATCTTATCCCCACCATCAACGAAAGCAGATGATTTCAAATATTTTCAAGAGCTCTTCAAGAGAGTAGCTCAAGATTTAGAAATCCCACTACAAGAGGTCCAACAGAATCAGCATAAACTCTTAAAAATCCTCAACACAGCAGCGCCATCAAAGATTGCCCTACCATTAGATGATGCTATTATGGACCCTGCCAATGTAACCCAGCAGAACTCTGCAACCAGCACCGCAACATGCAAACGGGCTGACAAAAAATATTACATGCCTTCTAAGAATAACGAGTATCTCTCGTGGTGGAGGCAGCACAACAGAGAGGCAAACAGACACGCAACAGATCAACTCCTCAGATAAAGATTGGAGGAGAGTAGATACTTTTGGACGCAAGATCTATTAATCCACTATCCTACAATTTAGAATAGCTAATTATACAGCTTCACTATCAAATTATAACCATAGCACATACTCGAAATTCACCAAATTTATTGAACTTATTCCGGAAGATAGCCGACAACAATTTCAATCACTTATCACTGAGGGCCAACTCATATCTAGAGCGGCATTGCAACTTTAAGTTGACTTAACAGAGTTGACTTAGCTTTTCTGGTGTAGACATACCCTATGTGCTCAGTCAAATACGCAGATCAGACACAGTCCTAGGGACCACAGTTCTATCAGCTATTGAGAGCACAACCATGGAAACCCCCCTTCCAAAAAAAGGGAACTGGTCCATAGGCACCTAGAGTGGAGCACTCCTGGACACCACTCGATGAAGAAAGGAGGGTTGCTCACTTTGCAGTAACCAATGTTCTTGGAGATGTGTGTCCCTGGGTATGCTCCACTACCCGCCGCCCCACTGCAGAGTTGTACACAGTTCCACAGTCGAGAAGGAACAGACGGGGCTCAGAGCGCTAACAACATCTCACGCCGGGCTGAGCGCATGTGGCCGGAGGGAGACTGCTACTGAAATCTCCGGTCTCGGTGCAAGAGCGCACTGAATGCTTAGAGTGGAGCGTACCTAGGGACACACATCTCGAAGACCATTAAGCAACCCTCCTATCCTTGGCCAAATATTCAGACCTTGTGAAAGTGGAGTTTCAGCCATTTAAAAAAGTCTGAATTTGGCCTACTGTGTTGATGTCTAATTATTATTCCCTATGACTTCTGTGGGATGAAGACTGGGCCCCAGAGTTTATCTGTTGGGCAATGCCATTTTTTTTAACATGCTGCTTGACAAAGTTCTGGCTGGGATGACTTAGTTGGGGTTGGTCCTGCTTTGAGCAGGGAGTTGGACTAGATGACCTCCCAAGGTCCCTTCCAACCCTCATTTATGATTCTATGATGTGCCTTGTGCTGAATTTCTAAAGAGCACCTGTTTAGATCAAGGAATTGAATAACAGCCGTTTCTCTTTCTTATGTCTTATATTTAGGGGATAGTTTTCCTCCATGCAAGCATTAGGTAAAAGTTTGCCTGAAAATAGAAAATATGCTGGTATATTCTCTGAGCACATGACGATAGAAACTACTTATGTACTGCCGCAGTGGCTTAGCGAGGGTGTCTGGTGTCTGCTGGCGCCCGGGGGCCAAGCCCACATTTGTGCTCCCCTGGGTGCCCCCATGCTACTCCATGCCTTGCAGCCCGCCCCCCACCCGGCTGCAACTCGGTACCCGGGGGCTTGGCTCACCCCACCGCCCCACCCCTTACTACACCATTGCACCGTCAGGAGGAAAATAAGCTTCATTTTCATAAACAGCATAAATATTGACATTGTCTGAACATTGTTTCAGTGTACACATCTACTAAACGGTTTCAGATTAATAATCGGGATTTAACTGGGAGTCATTGCATATTTTGTCTGACAGTGATACTTAGATGCACCAACCATTGTGCTAGGTGCTGTGGAAATAGAGAGGAAGAGACTGTTTTACCCAAAAAGCTAACTTCTCCCATCCGTTGTCTATTTAAGTATTGTTAACCCCATTCTAAGGATGGAGAAATGAAGTGCAGAGAGAGCAACTAACTTGCTTATGGACACACAAAGTCCGTGGCAGAACTGGGAGCTGACCCTGTATCTCCTTAGCCTGAGTCCCTTACTTCATCCACGAGACCATTCTTCCTCTTTTCTGCAGTGAAATCAGAGTGCGGTTTTAGGTGGCGAGGAATGCTGCTCCTTGTTTTTTTAGCAAGCCTGAGCAAATACATTTGCTAATTCCGGACCATGTTTAGTTTGTTGATGCTCATAAGTGTTTGCATGGAAGTAAGTCTGACTTTATTCCTCAATTGATGCTTTGGGGGTTTAACTGCTAGAAGAAGGTTTTGCTGAAAACAATTCTGTCTTCCTGTTTTCCCCTTTAAAAATCAGCCTCCTTCATTGTTCTTCTCAAGCATATAGGACTTCATTGATCTTTGTAGCATTTCACAACTGCTTCTTGGTCTTCCCAACTATAATAGAGGCTGCAGAAGCTGGCTCTCAAATAGGAAATGATGTTAAAAGAACTGTATGGGAAGCATCCCAGTTACAAACCACCATTCAATGTTAAGTGCACCTTTCTTATTTCAACATGGCTTTCTGGAAACAAATGCATTCTATACTGCGTCCCGAGGAAAAAATAATTTTGACAAATGCAATTGCTTTTTACATAAGGGGGAAGAAGCCTGAGAATATTTTTCAGCACTTGCTTAATTATAATGCAGACTGAATTGGAGCAAGGAATTTTGCAGTTTGGCTTGGGGATCCTTCAGAGCATATAAGGTGCATTGACTGTTTTAGAAGTAGCTGGAAGCTTATGCAGCTTGCATTTAGAAAAGGCTGAATTGAGGGCATACAGAAGCCGTATAGAGATCGCAAACATACACATAGAGAAATGGCCTCTTCTCTCTATGCTTGCAGCTGGAGATTTTGCAGATATTCATTTAGTCAAGTAAGAGTGGCCGTTGCTTTGCAGCGTCCTGCAGCAGAAATGGGATGCTGTCAGAGTGGAGGGAAGAAGCATCAGGTACTCAGCTGCTGCTTCTGTTCTCGCTTTTCTACTCCCCCAAAGCAGCTATTTGATGTTCGCTTTAATTTGCAAAGATGTCTGTCTTTTCCCAGATTAAGAGAGACGGTGCTGCGTAAGGAAGTAGAAAACAAGCTGGGTGGGAAAATAGGCATTTAAAGATGGTTTGAAAACTGATTATCTGTTGCTTGCTCTACTTTTCTACAAAGTAAAGGGCCAAATCCTGCAGTCTTTATTATGGCAAAACTTGTAGCTATGTCTGTTGGAGTTGGGCTTCAGTGAGGACTGCAAGATTGGGTTATACAAATACAAAGGTTCTCTATCGAACAAATAATAGTAAACCCTTGTGTGTTCTCTGTATAAAGGTTCACACAGTGACCGTGATAGTCTATGTGGCTATGTCTACACTTGTTAATTTAAGTCGACTTAGCTAAGTCGACTTAATAAAGTCGACTTTAAGTTGACTTTGTTAAGTCGACTTAGCATGTCCACACTCAAAATTTAAGTCAACTTAGAGGGGACCCTATCAAATCGACCTAGAGCGTCCACACTGGATGCCTAGGTTGACTTCTAGGGGCTAGGTGGAGCTGGGACAGGTCCATGGTGGCATGGGGGGCACTCCTTGCCAAGTGCCAGGGGACTCAGCCTTTGCCCCATTGTACCTGGGTACAATGGGGCAAAGGGGGACAGGGATCCTGGCAGGGCATAGGAGCGGGGTGGACAGGGCTCTGTCCTGCCCTGTGGGGGGGGGGGCACGCCAGGCTGTGGCTGTGCCAGCCACCCTGGCAGGGAGGGCAGTGGGGAAGCCCTAAAGCCCCCTAAGTCGACTTAAAGTCGACTTAGGGCTACTCTGCATCCATACTGGCTAAGTCGACTTTCTAAAGTCGACTTAGCCAGCAAAATCGACTTAAAAGGAGGTTTTATAAAGTCGACTTAATTTTTCCTTAAGTCGACTTAAGCAGCTGCTTAAATCGACTTAAGGAAAGTGTAGTGTGGACGCAGATTAAATTAAGTCGACTTAATTTGTAAGTGTAGACGCACCCTGTGGCATGTCTAAACCCCACAGTTAGTTGCAAACTGCTGCCTTGTTATTAATTTGTTCCCAGTAGCTCCCACAATAACTTAGGCATTGTACAAACGCAAAATCCTTCCCCAAAGAACTGAGTAAGGGTCAAGTTCTCCGCTGGTATAGGACCAGGGATCAGCATATACCAGCTGAGGATCTGGGTCTACATTAGAACACATAGAAAAATTGACTCAAAAATCAATAGGGGAATACTTCAATCTCTCTGCTCACTCCATTGACGACTTGCTAATAGCTGTGCTGAAACAGATGAATAACAAATCACGGCTTCAAAGAGAAAGTGCAGAACTCGAACTTATATGCAAATTTGACTCAGCTGTTCTTCTTCAATGGCAATTTGGAAATCAAGATGGGATATTTTTTCTAAATCTCCTCTAGTTCACACAGGAATTAAGTCAGGAAAGCGGTATATGAAACAGGAGCTCAGGATGAGGCAGATGATCCCTTTCATTTTATAATCTATGAATTAAAGATTATCATATGCATTGGCACCAGAGGGCATTTATGAGTGTTGAGGCTTGACTTTGCAACTTGAATGTTCTTTTAACACAGATGAGTGTGTGTGATATAATAGATATAGTAGTAATTGACAACTAACAAATTGAAGAGCCATGTCATAAACTGAATTTATCATCTACTTTTTGATCATATCACTTTCACTAATCCACTAAAGTTAGAAATCCCTGCGCCGCATCAGACAGCTCCATTAAAAAAGCCCTTAAATGTTTTCTTTTCCCCCAGTGTGAAATTGCTTTCTGGCCTCTTCATATCCTTCCCCTCCAAAGCACATTGACCTGAAATTGAGAATGGACAATGTTCACTTTGTCATTAAGGAAAAGTTAAGTTGACTTAATAACACCTTGATTTAGGTCGGCTCAAGTCAGTGTGGACAGGGATTAGTGCCTAAATCCACTTTATTAAGTCGACTTAAAGTGTTAAATCGACTTAATAAGGTTGAAAAGGGGCTATGTCTACACTAGAAAAGTTAAGTTGACTTTTGTTAAATCGACTTAATAAGGTCCACTTTAAGTCGATTTAAAGTCGACCGTATTAAGTAACTTAATAAAGTTGACTTAACTTTCTAAGTGTAGACATAGGCTAAAGTCATCAGTGCCAGATTTAGGCACAAGCGAAGTAAGCCATGGCTTAGGGCCTCACATTAAGAAGGGCTGCTAAATATGTTGGCGATAACTAAGAAGATGTATCATAAGATATTTGATAATGCAAATAAAGCTTTTTGCAAGATGTATGTTTTATTTTGTTTTTCGTTGCATCTTTGCCTATGTGTATGTGCAAATGTAACAGTTTATCATTTATTTTTTCTGGTATAATGTATTTATCTTTTATGGTGGGGGGCCTCTGAATCTTGATATAGCTTAGGACAGTGGTTTTCAAACTTATTTTCTTGGGACTCAGTTGAAGAAAATAATTTATGCCCGTGACGCAACAATTCCATCTCTGAGCAATGCATTCCTGTCTTTTGATGGCAGCAGGAGGGGGCGCCATGACCCAGTGCCTGAGTGTCTGTGACCCAGTCCTGGGTCCCGACCCTAAGTTTGAAAACCACTGGCTTAGGGCCTCAGCATGTCTTAATCTGGCTCTGAAAGTCATGGTATGTCTATGGACTGCAGAGCTTTTGTACATTAGGGCATTTTTAAAAGCTTTTAAAATGTCTCTTTCTTGTTCCCTTCCCAGGTTATCCAGGATTCATGTTACTAAGGCTGACTTTACATGTGGAGGAATAGAGGGGAAAAAAATCTCCAATAGGCTGAAATTCAGAAGGAGTTAGGGACTGAACTGTCTTAGATTTCTTTGAAAAAAACAGCTCTAGTGAATACTTGATAGTGTGATGTGGCATCAGGTTTCTATCAGCATTAGCTGACCTGCAAAACTTTTCTATGACATCACACCGCATCACATATTCTTTCTATATCTGATTTGCACTTGTACTGGCTGGAACCCTTCATTTGATCTCAAAGTGCTTTGCAGGTGAAAATACCCCATGGGGTAAGTACTAATGATACAATCAGGTATCTGAGCTACAGAAGAGAGTTTGACTTTTTTATACTCCATATGAAGTCAGAGTTAGGACTCGTGGGTTCTTTGGCTCTAAGTGTGTCTTTTAGTAGATCTTGTAGCTGCAACGTTAATGTAGAGAATGTTCAGCAATGTAACATCTGTGTATTATGTACTACATGCACAATGGCTATGTGAATATTTTCAGTGTGCAATAGAAATAATTAGCTGTAGTAGACTAGATGCTTGGGTGGTGTAACTCAGCACAGCTCCAAGAGTTGTCCTGATTTACATCAGCTAAGAATCTAGTTCAATGTGACAAGCTCCAAAGGGGTAGCCATGATAGTTTAGTTCAGCAAAACAAACAAGGAGTCTGGTGGCACTTTTAAAGACTAACAAATTTATTTATTGCATGAGCTTTCGTGGGAGAAAATCTCACTTCATCAAATGCTTGAAGATGGGGATTTTCTCCCATGAAAGCTCATGTGATAAATACATTTGTTAATCTTTAGAAGTGCCACCAGACTCTGTTTTTTTGTTTTTGTTTTTGTTTAGTTCAATGGGGACACTCTGTATGTGTTCACATTTCAGTGAGGTAGCTGTGCGTTTAGTTTCTCAGTGCATGTATAGTTTTGATGCACGGTATGCCTTGACTCTGAATTTCCCGGGTTTGTAATACTTACTTTAGCATTTAGCTGCTTTTAATTCTGACTTCTTAGAATGGTGATATGTACTCAAACACATTAAAATGGAGTTAGTTATCTCCTGACCAAAAAAAAGGAGTTGTAATAAATCTAGTTGGCACATTTCTCTTGGCTTCACAAAAGCAGGTAGCCTGCAGGCGGGATTTAAAGGAGGAAAGAGCATCAGCTTTGTCAATCAGCTCATGAAAGCTGTTCTTTGCAAATAGGCTGTAGTGAGGGGAAGAAGCTCAGAGGCTGTGGAAGAAGCAGACAAATGATGTGATAAGACTGATATATGTGGAGTAGGTAATGGGGCCTGTAATGAAACTACATTAGATAAGTAGGATTGGGCATAATTTCTTAGGCTATGTCTACACTTACTAAAGTTAGTTCGAATTAGTTAATTCGAACTAACTAATTCGAACTAATTTTAGTTAGTTTGAATTAACTTAATTCGAACTAAAAAAATTTAGTTTGAACTAAGCAAGTGCCATTCATGGCACTTGCTTAGTTCGAATTAGCGAATTGCATTGAGATCAATGGACCAGTTAGTTCGAACTAAGCAATTAGTTCAAACTAACATGGCCACATTGGTTAATTCGAACTGACTAGTTCGAATTAACCCTTAGTTCGAACAGCCTATTCGAATTTATTAGTTTGAATTAAGGAAGCCCTTAATTCGAACTAATGAAAGCCTAGTGTAGCCATGACTTAAGTTAGTTCGAATTAAGCTTCCTTAATTCGAACTAACTTGCCAGTGTAGACATAGCCTTAGAGCCCTGATGGTGACAATGAGAAATTTGACCTTACTGTCATGGAGAAGGTGGTACCAGCAGGACGATTGATGTACTCAGATCAATAGGTGAGGAAGATGCTCTCAGCTGCTGCTTGCTCTATGAACTGGACACGGAAGGAGCAGGACTTGAAAAGATTCAGTAGACCTTGATCTTAGGCCAGGCCTACACTACAAAGTTACATCGATATAATGACGTCACTCTCGGGGTGTGAAAAATCCACCCCCCTGAGCGACGTAGTTACCCTGACTGAACCCGCAGTGTAGACAGCACTATGTCAAGGTGGGAATTTCTCCCATTGACCCAGCTACCGCCTCTCACGGGGGTGGGTTAACTATGCTGATGGGAGTAGCTCTCCTGTTGGCGTAGTAGTGTCTCCACTAAAGCGCTACAGTGGCAGAGGTGCTGTGCTGTATGTGAAGAGAAGCCCACAGATCAGAGGAGGGCAAACCCCATGGGCACAGCAGCAGCACTCTGGCCAGAGCATGGCAGCCATTCCTCCCTTCCAGCCCTGCCCCTGCCATTGCCCCCTCCCACCACATCGCCCACCGTACAGCAGAGGTGGCCCACAGGCCAAAAAGTTTGCCCACCCTTGCCATAGATACTTTATGGCCTCCATCACCATAATACCTGAACTTCTCACTACCTCCTTTATCCTCCCAAATCCCCTGGGTGACACAGTAATGATGTTATCTCCATTAGGCAGGTGGGGAACTGTGGCAGAAACAGACTCAGGTATGTTGTGTCCAGTTTTGGGCTCCCCTCTATAGGAAGGATGTGGACAAATTAGAAGGAGTTCAGCGGAGGGCAATGAAAATGATTAGGGGACTGGGGCACATGACTTAAGAGGAGAGACTGAAGGAACTGGGCTTATTTAGTCTACAGAAGAGAAGACTGAGGGGAGATTTGATAGCAACCTTCAACTACTTGAAGGGGTGCTCCAAAGAGGAGGGAGCTAGGCTATTCTCTGTGGTAGCAGAGGACAGAACAAGGAGCAATGGTTTCAAGTTGCAGCTGGGGAGGTCAAGGTTGGATATTAGGAAGAATTTTCTCACTAGGAGGGTGGTGAAGCACTGGAATGGGTTACCTAGGGAGGTGGTGGAATCTCCATCTTTGGAAAATTTAAGGCTCGGTTAGACAAAACCCTGGCTGGGATGGTTTAGTGGGAGTTCCTGCTTTTAGCAGGGGTTGGACTAGATGACTTCCTGAGGTCCCTTCCAGCCCTAGTATTCTGTGATTCTATGTTCCAAGGGTCACATAGGAAGCCTGTGGCAGCATAGGGAATAGACACCATGTCTCTAACCATTGGCCCATAATTTCTCTCTGCAGAGTTTCTTACTCTGAACGGGTGATAAGGACTTGGATGAGAGTTCTAGCTAGGGTTGTCAGGGGTTCAACCGGGTTTTCAGTTTTTGATTGGAAAGTCCGGTCGAAAAAGGAACCTGACAGAGTCTAGTCACCACTGCTGACCAGGCACTAAAAGTTCAGTTACCAGGGGTATGGGAGGCACTGCGTTATCATACCATGCCTGCCCTGGGAGTAGTCTGGGGAGACATTGCCCCCCGTCCCCCCGTCAATTTTCCTGAGTGCCATGTAGGGCTTGCTCTGTGCAGCCGAGCAGGGTGAGGGGGAGGCTCTGTCCTTCCCATCCTGGACAGGCCTGCTCAGCCTCTCTCCCTGGCTGAAGCTCTAGCTCTGGGACACTTCCTCTTGGGTTCTAGAGTCTGTTGTCCTCTTCTCCTGTTTCTGTACAACAGTGTGTGTCTGCGGGGGGAGATATCAGGTGGGGTAAGAGGCAGTGGGGAAGAAAGGCGAAAGGGACAGGAGGGAGGGAGATGGGGGAGTGGGATAGAGGCAGGGGAAGCGGGCAGAAAGGAAAGGGGATGGGGTGGAGAGAGGAAAGGGGAAAGAAGGATGGGGCGGGGAAAGAAAAGGGAAATAAGGTTGCCACCCATCAGGATTTAACCTGGACAGTCTGTTTTTTGGCTCCTGTCCAGCTGCCATTTAGGATTGCCAGGTGTCTGGCTTTCAGAACTGGCAAATAGCCCCCAAATCAAAGGTCCGGTTACCATGTGGGGAGGGGATGGGGGGAGAGCATTGGCTCATTAGCCTGCACCAGCCCCTGCTCACCCTGCAGGCAGGTTCCTTGAGATGATCCAGTGATGGGAGGGAAAGAGGAGCAAGTGACAGTGGGGCCTTGGGGGTGAAGAGGAAGCGCAGGGTCAGGGCACCCAGGGAAGAGGCAGGCCTTGGGAGAAAGGCAGAGCATGGTTTACCAACATTTAGTTCTAACTGTGAGCAGAGGACAGATTGGATCTCTAACAGTTAATAATAATGGTATTGTTCAGATGTTTGTAAACATTAGTTTGGTTAATTAGAAGTTCACTGTACAGACATTTGTCTGAAAACTTAAACGATAACCATCAACTTGACATTTGTCTGTTCATCCAACCGTTCAGCTCAGGTTTAATTGGATACAGCAGGAAATAGACTTATCATAATTTTCAACAAATGAAAATATTTTTCAGCATGGATTTTTAAAGACATGCTGCCTCCTAGCAAAATACCATTTTCTCTATTATTTGTGTGATTAAGTACATTTTTATTTTTGAAGGAAATTGATTTGACACAGCATCTTGCCATTAACTTGTCAGAGCTGAGCAGATGAAGAGGAGCATTTTTGTAAAATTGTTCTCTGTAGTCTCATAAAAACAAATCCTTTGTGTCAGAGAAAGAGGTGATATCTGTAATGTAATGGGACAGATCCTTTTGTGTCTCCGAATTAGTTTAAAGTAATTGATCCTTTTTTTTTCACATTTTAAACATGCCTTTTTTGTTGGGAGAAAATAATATAGTTTGAGATTTGTGTATGGCTCTGTGTGAACAGCAGAGAAACAGCCCTGGTAAATTACACAGTTTTGTGTGTAATAAGATTCTTAAATGCCTCTCTTAAATCTCTAGCAACCAGCTTTCTAACAGCTGACAAAGATGCTCTTACATGTGTAACTGCTTTGGAAAGATGATGTCTCAGTTGTAGTGAATTATGAACTTAATGGGGCAGGCTCTCTCATTCTGGTTAAAAGGGGAAAAATCATTTTGTATGGACCAATACATTTAAATGTTTTCCATTTTGTCTGGTTTGTGACTACCACTGCTGTCTCATAGTTTCCTTATACTCCCTCGTCTGTCTATCTCTCCACCTTTTGTCTCTTGTCTTATCATTGATCCCTGCTCCAATGAGCTTATGACCTATTTCTTTATTCTGTCTGTACAGTGCCTAGCACAATGTAGTCCTGGATCATAACCAAGGCTGCTCCTAGGTGTTAGGATTACAGAAATAATAATAATGAATTAAAAGCTCTTCAGAATTGCAGCTTTGTTTCTGTGCTACAGGGTTGTTCCCCATCCAAATTCAAGTTGCCGTGAATTCCAGTTAGTGATGAGCATTAGAACTAAAATCTGCTGATCTCCTAAAAGGATATTGCTAACCAGTAGTTTACTGAATTGCGAGGACAGTCATGCACACGTCATGAACTATAGATGTAACTATTGGCATAGCTGCTTCCCTGCAAATCTTGGGTATGCTGGGTACGAAAAAATACGATCTTTTATGCATTACCATAGAGCAGAGAGGAGTGGTCTCCAACCTGTCACCAGCAGATGGCGCAACGGTCATAGGTTTCAATGGCCACTGCCCTTCAGAAGTAGATTGCGATCTGCTGGTTGGGGACCACTGGCATAGAGGTTCCAGCCCAAGATAGGGGACATGTGCTAGGCGCTGTGTACATACTCAGGCTATGTCAAGACTTTCTGTGGCGTGGAGAATACAGGAACAACACATGTAGCTACATGCTGCAGTGCCTGGCTCCAGCAGTGGGACATCGGTAAATACAGTGTAGACGTGGGAGGCACTGCTGAGGTGTGTGGAGAGTGAAGTAGGGTAGATACCTTAGGAGTTCAGGCATGTAGGGCACTCTTCTCGCCTTAGCAGTGTAGATGGGGAAATGTGGCTTTTTATACCTATGCTAGCTGGACACGCCATGTCAGTACTCCGCACGCTGCCATAAAGTGTGGCCTTACCTATAGCAAGAGACAGTCCCTGCACTAAAGAATTTACACTCTAAATAGGCAAGAGAGACAAAGGAAATGGTGTTACTCGTGTTTTATAGATCGGAAACTGAGGTACACCCCCAAGGCCACATAAGAACGAAAGAAGCCTCTGGCAGAGCCAGCAATTAAAGTCAGATTGCCTGAGCCCCAATCCAATTCCTTAAGACCATCTTTCCCTCATCTGGGCCTTCACTAAGTCATTGGGTTTATGCTCATTAGCAATCAAGGTTTCCTAACCTTTGTCCAGTGCCAGGCTTTGTGTTGTTCATCCTTTTCCCAGGATGAACTGTCTGGCAAAATCAAGTTGTTAATGATCTGTTTAAAGGACGCTTCTTGAGAGCAACATATTGTACAGTCCAGAGCCTGGAAAGTCACCCAAAGAGAGCTGTATGTGAAGAATTGCTTTCGCTCCTTTGGGCCCGTCTTGTTCCTGGGACAGAAGATTAGCAAAGGGTATGAGGCTTTTAACCTCTAGGCCAGGGCGTCTCTACTTTTGCAGGGCTGTGATACAGCTAGGAGGATTCCCAACTTTGTGTGACACAACAAAGCTCCCCCGCCGCAAAGGCTCCCTCCAGCAGCACCATTTTCGGTGGTGGGTAAATGTCAGGTGGCCTCCGCCGCTGAAGGAAAACTGCCTGCAAAGGCAGTTTTGGCAGTGGGAGGCTTGCAGGGCGAAAAAGCGGCTGCCCGAGCACTTTAGCCGGTGGCGCTTTTATCAGCGTCCTAGCTGCCGCAGGAGAGAGCTGCGGTAGCTTTTAAAGGGCTAGCAGCCTGCCGCCGCAACTCCCCAGTGGTGGTGGTGGGGGCTTTCGGAGGCAGGCTGCTAGCTTGTGATACACTCAGCGCTGTGCCGCAACACACTTTTGGGTCATGACACAGCGGTTGAGAACCACTGCTCCAGGCCAGGCGTTCAAATCAGCATCAACATTGTAAAATCCCAGAATTGTTATTTTATAGCTTTTTGGTGGTTGCCTGTATGAAAAGAGTCTTGCTGCAGTCTTATTCCTACCAGATTGGGGTCTGTATATAAGAGTCCCCCACCCCAACTGTTGCTAGTTGGCATGTTCATTGACAGTCTGAGCAGAGAGGCTTAGGTGTGAATGGGCATGGAGTCGAGGTGTATCTCACTCCACTCCTGGAGAAGGCATGCTGTCCCACTCTCTCTGTTAACCTTCCCTCCCCCACGTGTGGGCTGCCAAGTGCTTTCTTTGAGGCAGATGATTGTCCCAGAATACACTGAGCAATTCCACTGTTAAGGAAAGCGTAGCCACGTACAAGTATTTTCTAATTCCAAACAAAAATCTTTTCAGCTTTTGCCTGAAACTTGGCAGCTTATTTCCCTAGTCCCAGTTTTCTGGGGACTTGCGAAATGGGGACACAGTATCAGTGGGCAGAAAAATGAACTATAGAATCTAACTCCATGACTAAAGCTCGGTTCAGCCAGCCCACATGAGACCATAGAGTCTGGCTTGTGGACTTCATACCTTCCTCAAGGGAGAGATGCACGCCCCCATATCAGACTGAGCTTAGAACATCTGTATGGTCCTACAGAGGTCTGCCAGATCAGTGTTGTGAGCCTTAAAAGCTACGTGGAGAGTTCTTGGCTGGGTCCTTGTTCCTCCTCTTCAAACCCGAATGCTCCTGGTAACGCCTGTGCGTGACTGCAGAGCTTTACACCAAGTCAGGAGGCAGAGTTAAGGAATACCGCAGGATTGCAGAACAAGCTAGTGGCAGGGACAGGCTGCAGAATTAAGTAGCTCTGTGTCCATTGATCAGTGAGGGAGTAGGTGAGTAACGTGTCATTAATGAATGTGAAAGGATTGGATGTGGCTCAGAGCTGTCACCAATGTTTTGTATCATAAGGATCTTAATACTTCAGCCTCTGTATTTTCTGCCTTAACTCCATCTTAGGTTTTCTGCCTGATCCCCTAATTCATCCAAACTTGGGTGTTTTTTAACTTTAAAATCTCTGGCTGCCTCTGACTATTGATATTTAATTGGGAAAAAAGAAATAACTGATACATTTCTGTCCCTAAAGTGATTCCTCTTCCACTTTGTTTCAGGAGGAAAAAGGGTTTTTCTGTATTTTAACACTAGAACCCATTTCAGTAGTGGGTTTGAGGAAGGGCTGCAGGGTCGGACAATAAATGGCCTTTAGCTGTGGGCTATGTTGAGTCTTTCAGAGCTCTAGGTTTTGGCACCATGTGCGACTAATGGCTTGCGGTATATACTTGGAGTTTTGGTGCTAGACTTTCAAAACTGGCCTTTCAGATTGCGGTGGCGTGTTCTTGAAGCGCGGGAGGTGCATTCACAATTAATTGTCAATGACAAGCTTGTGAGCATAGCTTTAAATGTTGGTTTTGAAATTGTGACCATGTGTAATAATCAGGGATATAACTTGTCTGTTCTCTGATGGTAAAAATATAATTATGTGGAGATAGCAAATGTAAAAACTTAAATATGATAAAACAAGCAGACTTCAGAAACCAATGTGAGAATGCAAAGCAGCATGAGTGAGTGATGGAGGAAACTTCTGTGCCTGGGAGTGGGGCTGAATCAATTATTTATCGAAATCTTCAAAAGAAGGTAATGTCCTAGGATGGGGAATATATTTTCTTAGTTAGGGAGGGAGAGGAGGAAGAGAAAGTGAACAGAAATATTAGACAGCTTTTTACCATTGTGCTGGAGTGAATAATTAGGCAATTTAATGTTATTACAATTATTAAAAGTTGACAAAGCAGGAAGCCCGGGAGGAAGGGCTTTCCAGAATTCTGAAATGAGCGATGAGGGAAGCAGGAAAAAGCCTTTGGCAAAGAGATTTGACAGCTCACTATGGATGGAATTAATACCAGTGGTCTGGATTGTAGCCAGCGTACTGCGGCTCAGAAACTAGACCAGTGCGTCTGAGTTCATTTGGAGGTGGAAAGGATTGGGAACAATGAGGAGACATGAGTAAGGGCCACATAAGAGGACTCAGGGGAGGAAGTTATAATTAATAAATTGTGCTTAGCTTATTTTATTTTCCTTGGGTGCATCCTTCAGGCCCGTGCACGAGCCTTTCTTTACCCCACATTAAAACCTACCCTCAAGGCCGTATATTGCAGTCGTCATCTTTTCTGGCAGAATGAGACTTTCAGACTCAATCGTCCATAATTAGTGGTGGGCACGTCACATCTTCCAGAGCTTGTGTGCACTGCTACCCATTCAGAAAGGTGGGCCCAGATTCTTCAATGTGGTTAGGAGCCCAACTCCCACTGAATTCAGTGAGTTAGATATCTAAATACTCCTGAGGCCCTGGGCTCTAGAGGCAAAGGGCTGCATTCTCAGCTTCATCAGACTTAATGGCGTTACATGGATTTATACCAGCTATGAATCTTGCTTAATTCCGAGTATGTTACTGAGCAATGGCGGTAAAAGTTTTTGCTGGATTTCTGGAAGCCTGTTCTTTTATATCATGCAGCTACTTACGAAGTAAGAGGACACAAAGCAGACAAAGGGTGTACTGAGTGAATAGCATAGAGGAGACTCCGCATCATGCAAAATGGGGATTATTAAAATAAAAATCTGAATTTAGGAGGCTCCTGAAAGAGGCAGAAGGACAGAGCTTGTTGACAGTGTTTTATTTATATCTGGCCAATGGAAAATTTAAACTCATTTTGGAGAGGAAAGGAAGGAGACAGCCTTTAAGGCAGTGAGAATTTGGTTGTCTACCTGGCATTTATAATTAGGCATGGGGCCCTAAAGATGATAAAAATAAAAATGTTTTTTTAAAAAAAATCCAACCTGCTTCATTGGGCCGCTGGGTTTGGGCATAATAAAAACTAGTCTGAGCCTCTGCCCACGTCCAGATGCCCTCAGTATGAGAGTTTCCTTCTCTATGCATCTCTCTGTGACTCCAAAGTGCCAGCAGGCTGCCCATCCCACAGTGATTCCCTGGCAGCAGTTGAGACTTTCTGGGCCACATCTGTGCTTGATGTGATTCCGCTTGAAGTCGAAGTTAAAGCAGAGGTGAATTTCTCCCATGATGCTGGCAGTAGAATTAGAGATCCATCAGTTTTGAGCCTGAATGACTAATTGTGTATGTGCGTGTGTGCGTGCGTGCGTGTGTGTGTGTGTGTGTGAGAGAGAGAGAGAGAGAGAGAGAGAAAGGGGTGCAATCTAGACAAATGAGGGGCTGTGTCACCTCTTGGCCTGCAATGTTGGCTACCTCTCTCAGGCTCTGTCTACACTTGTAATTTTAAGTTGACTTTAGCTAAGCGACTTAACTAAATTGACTTTAAGTCGACTTAGCATGTCTACACCTAAATTTAAAGTCGACTTGGGGGAAACTTACAAAGTCGACCTAGAGCATCCACACTGGATGCCTAGGTCGACTTGTAGGGGCTAGGGGGACATTGGGCAGGTCCATGGTGGCAGGGGGGCATCCCTTGCCCAGTGCCAGGGGGCTCAGCCTTTGCTCCATTGTATCTGGGTCTCCTGAAACACCATGCAGGTTGTACTCTGAGTGGCTGTATGACTACAGCCTTCTGCCAACAAGTCTGACCCCAGGTGCCTGTCACCAAACACCAGCCACACACTTGCTTCCAGCAGCCTTGGTTACTACATGCAGGGAGACCCCTGCACATCTCCAGTCCTGGATTTCCTCCCCAAAATGTGTGTTCTGTGCTGTTCCAGCCCTCTCCTGGGCAGTCCTGATATATTAGGTGCATTGCCCTTCTAAAGGGCCCAAGATACAACAGCTGACCATTTATCCACACTGTTCACAACACTGGATTAGTAAAGAATAAAATGGGTTTATTTAACTACAAAGAGGGTGAGTACCAGTGATGCGGCATTAAAGTCAGAAATGGCTACAAGGGGAAAAAAAAGATAAAATTTTTTTGAAGGTAACATTCTAGAGCAGTGGTTCTCAACGTTTTCTCTCCCACAGCACACCTCAAGCTCCAGGCCTCTTCTCCACCCAGCCGACAGCTGCAGAAGTGCCAAATCATTGTTCACACAGGAGACAAGGAGGGAAAAGAGGGAGATTGGATTCTGGTTGGCTGTTCTGCCCTTGGAAAAAGTGGGGCAGTGAGGCAGATGGCCAATCAGAAGGCAGCTATCCCTCCACCCTCCCTTGTTCTCACATACACTTTAAAAAAAATTCTGTGGCATATCTATGTGGGCCTGACAGCATACCAGACCCATGGCCATGGTACACTGGTTGGGAAACACTGTACTAGAATTACTTCAAGGTGTTCTTACCTTCCAGCAACAGGGCTGACCAAATGCTCCCAAAGATCACAGGCTGTTTCTTTTGTTGGCTTAGGTAGAAAGGAGAGATGGGTGGGGAGAGAGAACTTGGGGTGTTTACTACTCACTTTTGTAGTCTACCCTCCCTTTGCGATGCATTTTTCTGAAGGCTACCCTGCAAAGCGAAGTTTATTAAAACAGTAAAACAAGTGACACGGGTCCGGTGGTGAAAGATGTTCCATGCAAAACGAACAAGGAGTCCCGTGGCACTTTTAAAGACTAGCAAATTTTATTTATTGCATGAGCTTTAATGGGCATAATCCCATTTCATCAGACATATGAACTGGAGGTTACGGTATGAAAGAGGAAGTATAAATGCAGAGAAGGGTAAGTCATAAGGCCAGTTCAGAATTTTTTCAGCAAACAAAGGAAGTTGTTTGGATTCAAACAGTGTGGAATAGCAGATAAGAAGGTGGGGAGGTTAAAAGAAGGAAAAAATCACCTTTTGTAATGACTGAGCCAGTCCATTTCTCTATTCAGACCCACAGTAATGATGTCAAATTTGCATATGAGCTCTAACTGCAGTTTCCCTTTGAAGCTTGGATCTGAAGTGTTTCTGTTGAAGCACTGTAACTGACACGTCTCTCACAGAATGTCCAGAGTGGTTGAAGTGTCCCCTATTGGTTTTTGAATGTTACCTTTCCTGATATCTGATTTGTGACCATTTACTCTTTTGCTCAGAGACAGTCCAGACTGGCCAATATATGAGGCAGAAGGGCATTGTTGGCACATGATGGCATACATCACATTGGTGGATGAGCAGGTGAATGAGCCCTTGATAGAGTAGCTGGTTTGATTAGGTCCTATGATAGGTCATTTGAGCAGATATGTGTGGACAGAGTTGGCAATGGGGTTTGTTGCAGGGATAGATGCCTGCCTTAGTGTTTCTGTTGTATGGTGTATAGCTGCTGTTGAGTATCTGTTAAAGGTTGGGGAGCTGTCTGTAAGCAAGGAGAGGCCTATCTCCTGAGGCTTGAGAGAGTGAGGGATCGTCTTGCAGGACAGGCTGTAGAACATTCCTTTTGTTTTCAGATCTACTTGACCAGTCCTGCCTAACTGGGGCTACTGGATTTGAATATATGTTACCAATGTGATATAGAGGGAATTCATCATGTTACAGATAATGTTGCTACACACATTTAAGCATGATACCATTAACCAGCGAGTTATTAATTTTTTCAAACGATACTTCACAAGGCATACTTTGTACCAAGATTATTACCGTTGGGTGTAGGGTAGGAATGCAGGGGTGCATTCAGTCACCGTGTGCATGTGGGAATGATATTTACCTGTTTCATTCTTGGTTGGTAGTTATAGCCAATTCATATGTCCAATTTAGATGCATGTAATTTGAAAAGAAAAAAAGTTAGGAACAGTTCCCCATTTTGCTTCTCAGAACTCTAAGGTCCCTGGAGAGATTGAAGATGGCATCATGCGGAATATAAAAAGGCTGCTCTCAGTGTTTGGAGGGGCTAAGAACGTTAAGTAGCAGTTGTTCATTTATCCCATTAGTGGAAGTCATGTTCAGTCTTCCTCCCCCACCCCCTGTGACTGATGCTCTGCTAAATAGTCCTGTCCTCCCCCCCCCCCCTTCCCATGCAAGTTATTGTGAGCAAGGTGTCTCAAGCTTGGCTATGTCTCCACTTACTAAAGTTAGTTCAAATTAGTTAATTCAAACTAACTAATTCGAACTAATTTTAGTTAGTTCGAATTAACTTAATTCGAGCTAGAAAAATTTAGTTTGAACTAAGCAAGTGCCATGAATGGCACTTGCTTAGTTCGAATTAGCAATCTCCATTGAGTTCAATGGGCCGGTTAGTGTGAACTAAGCAATTAGTTCGAACTAACATGGCCACATTGGTTAATTTGAACTGACTAGTTCGAATTAACTCTTAGTTCGAATAGCATATTCGAATTTATTAGTTCGAATTAAGGAAGCCCTTAATTCAAGCTAATGAAAGCCTACTGTAGCCATGGCTTTAGTTAGTTCAAATTAAGCTTCCTTAATTCGAACTATCTTGCCAGTGTAGACATAGCCAAGGACCTTCAGCGGAGGTGGAGCACTCTCCAGGACATCCTGGAGCACTTAACGGGCTCTTAGATGTGATTCCCCTTGAGAGGAAGGTGTTTGGCATGTGTGGCTGCTGCTTTTTTTTTTTTTTTTTTTTTGACATTGCTGAGGAGGCAGAATGGTGGCAAGGATTTTCAGCTAAGTATAGTGCCTGCAGCACCTTTGACTTATCCCACCGTGAACCAGGAGCAGTTCCGCAGAAGTCACGGGGTAGAGCCAGGAAATCGGGGCCTGTGGGAAGATTCAACGAATGATGTGTAAACGTTGCATCCCTTTGTACACTGCAAAATCATCAGCATCCATTAAATCCCTGCACTGATCTACACATAATCTGCTTGGATCAATAGGAAAAATGTCCATTGACTTCAGTGGGTTTTGGATCAGGCCGCTCGACACTCTGAACCATACGGACGCCTGCTCCACTGACCTCTAATGGACGTTTGCACAACACAAAGCTGAAAGGAAGCGCCTGAATCCATTATCGATTGAACTTTAACCTTTGACTTTTAATTTAGACCTCTTCTGGCTTCTTGGTATGCAAGTTACACCTCTATAGACACAGGAGTAGAGCTGGTGTAATTATGTCCAAGGCAGAGCTCCCCAAACTGTGAGGTGGCCCCACTGGGGAGGGTGTGGAGGAATGTTTGCAGGAGGCGGCAGGGCCTGGTTCAGTGCACTGGGGGGGCTGGGAGGGAGCACCATTCAGCTCTCCCCTGGCCACAACTCTGCTTTTGGCCCTGGCTCAGGCCCTGCCCCCATCTGCAGCCGTAGCCTTGGCCCCTGGCGCTGGCCCAGTGTTGTGCCACATCTACCCCTGGCTGCTGGCCTGATTGTGGCTTCGCTCCCAGCCACGGCCCCCAGCCCCACTCCCAGTTTCGGACCCTGACTGCTCCACTCCCGGCCACAGAGCCACCCTCAGTTGTGGGCCCAGCTTTGGGCCCGGGACTGTGTTCCCGCTCCCAGCTCTGGCTCCCAACCACAGCTGGCGAAACGAGGGTCACGGACAGGGCTTAGGCAGGGCATCGAGTAGAAAATTTGGGGGCCACTGGTGTAAGGGGAGCTAACATACCACCAAACACGGTGCTTCTGAATATCACCCATTTTCTTTAAAACTTTGGGTCTAGAAAGCAAGAATGGACAGTTCTGCCTCAGTTCCCTGGTATAGAAATGATTGCATCTCTTGGGGCAAGCAACAGAATTTAAAGTTGGCCCTGATCGATTAAGCAGCATCATGTTAGTAGTGCTGAATCATTAGCACTAATGAATGTTGTAGGTACCAGCTGCTGTCGGTACTCTGGGTTTGACAGAAAGGTGATGGAGCTGTGATTTAGACTGAGGACGTGGTCAGTACTTCAAACATCATATTTATTTATTTTTTTGTACAGCGCCTTCCGTCTTGGAATCTTCCAGTGAATAATTGAGGTGGGATGTTGCTTGCTGGAGTCTTTCCAAAAACAAACTCAGAATTAGCTTCCAAAGCTCTTTTTCTCTTCTCTCTTAAGCCTATCTAATCTCTCCTGCTTATAAAGCAAAGCAATCACAATATCCTTGATGAAATCTTTATCAGAAAACAATCTGTTTCAGTGGATTTATTCAAGGTTCTTGTATCTTTCTTAGAGCTTCTTACATTTTTATTAGAATCAATAGAAGAAGCCTTTCAACCTGTAGTATTTATCTGGCCCACATCTCCATAGTATGTGAGCACTTGTTTATCTTCACAGCATCTCTGTGATATAGGGAAATGCTATTATTCCCATTATACAGATGGGAAACCAAGGCACAGAGGGTGCATCTACATGTGTGAATTAAGTCGATTTAAGCCTGTTTAGGTTGACTTTATTTAATCTGCGTCCACACTACAATTTCCTTAAGTCGACTTAAGCTGCTGTTGACTTAAGAAACTTTAAAGTCGACTTTATTAAACCTACTTTAAAGTCGACTTTGCTGGCTAAATTGACTTTATTAAGTCGATTTAGCCAGTGTGGACACAGATTAGCCCTAAATCAACTTTGTCGGCTTAAAGGGCTCCAGAGCTTCCCCACTGCCCTCCCTGCCAGGGTGGCTGGCACAGCCAGAGCCTGGCATGCCCACCCCACAGTTGAGGACACAGCCCTGCCCACCCCGCTCCTATACCCTGCCCCTGTCCTGCTCAGCCCCCATTGTACCAGGGTACAATGGGGCAAATGCTGAGCCCCCTGGCACTTTGGAAGGGCTGCCCCCCCTGCCACCATGGACCAGTCCCAGGTCCACCTACCCCGTAGAAGTCGACTTAGACATCCAGTGTGGACGCTCTAAGTTGATTTGGCAAGGTCCACTTTAAGTCAATTTAATTTTATAGTGTAGACATGCTAAGTCAACTTAACACAGTCAACTTAAAGTTGACTTTGTTAAGTCGACTTAGCAAAGTTGACTTATTTTGACAAGTGTAGACATAGCCAGAGAGACTAAGTGACCTGCCCGGTGAACAGTGGATCCAACCCAAGTACTCCAAGTCCTAGTCTAGTACGCTACTCACAGGGCCATCTGTGTGCACCTTGTAAGCAGTGAACGAAAGCATGTGCAAACAAATTTTGATTCAGTGCTGTCCAGGACAGTTCATGTGCTTGTTGCATCAATATCACGCATGCAGTAGGTCAGCACTTCTACTCTCAAAATAGGCCTTGACAGTGGAATCCCAGTGGTGCTAGGCTATGTATAGACCCTCTGAACATGGGTAAATGTCACTCTTTCTGAATATTTTCTAGTCCCCTGACTTTATGGGCACAAATACCCAACTCAACTCACTGTGTTGATCACACATAATTATGCACAGTTCTGCTCCCTGATTGGATGGTTTGCCATATATTACTAACCCACACTGCTCTTCCTGTGAATATTGGAATCATACATGTGATCCAGAATCCATGCCTTGTTTGGTAGTTACATTAGTTGCACATTAATTACATACGTTATTTACATGGCAGTTGCATAATTATGCAAGTTACTGTGAAAATTATAAATTATGCCTGGGATTTTCAAAAGGTCTCAATGCTGGCCTAATTCTCCTCCCACTAAAGGTGAGTGTTTAGAGCCCCATTGAGTTAATGAGGCCAATGCTGTGAGAATCCCTCACTTGCCTGTTTAGTTCTAGTATTCACCGTTGGTGTAATCTAAAGGCAAACAATTATTCAGTGCAGAAATTTGTAAATAAATTCAGTCCATCAAAAATGCAGCAATCTGCTCAGATGTTTTATGAGCAGGAATAAGAGACCAAATCAGTTTAATAAATTGTCAGAAATTATTTGCTCATCTCTAACAAATCTAATTGGCAGGCACTAGTGTTCTCAAGGTATTTCACTTTCATGTGAAGTTATCTTTAGGGTCCCTCTTCTAAGATCAGGATAGAATACCAATATTAATTGTATGAATAATTATATATAATGGAGGCTCTATTTGTATATGTAATCAATGGTAGCTAAACAAACTGCACCCGCTGTAAAGACAGTTTATCCAGGTATCAGTTGTCCTACTTTCCGTATGTGTATATTCAAAATAATTGGACAGGAAGTACTTTTTTAAATCACATAACAGTACTTGGCATTTTCCCCGTAAGTGCTAAAACTAGCTTTGTGTATTGGATCACGATAAAATGAATACTTTGTCATTCACTCTAATACACAAGGTAATGAGACAGGAACTACTTGGGAAGTCCCAGTCAGTGGAAGGACATGGATAACGTCAATGTTATTAATGTAATAGTAAATAAACTGTTCTAGGGCATCACCACGTGGTCATATGTGGTTCATTTCAAAACCTTTGTGGAGGCACGTGGATTTCATGGGCTCCTGAATCTGATGGCAGCTCAGCGGCCTGGGACTGTAGAGGCATATTGCTGTCTTGCTTTCTCATTTACTTGCAACCTTGCCATTAAAAAATGAATAAATAAAATGTAATGAAAACCCCGTTCCAAAGCAGTTATTCTTGGGACTGCCAGATATTAAGGTTTGACCTTTGCTCATTGAGAGTAGATTGGAGGAGGTTTTAAGCTCTCTTTGCTTTTCCTCAACCCTGGGGGCATGGGGCTGCTCTCTTGGGGTGTGTCTACATTGCAGTCAAACACCTGTGGCTGGGCCATGTCTGGTGACTCAGGCTTGCGTGGCTGTCAAATTGCAGCACAGGTGTTCAGGCTCAGACTGGAGCCCAAGCTGTGGGACCCTGTGATGGGGTCCCCACTTGCACTGTGCCTGGACTGGGGAGAATAGCCAGGGTGGCCAAATAATGTCCCAGGCCACAGCGGAAGGAGACAGGGAGCAGGCTGCTACTTAGAAATGGGCTCGGTTGGACAGAACAGGAAGGACCTGTATGAAGCCCGGGAGCTGTGAGCAGCAAGAGGCTGTAAGGAAATAATCTACAGTCCGTCTTTGAGAGGAGGGAGGTTGGACTGGCAAACCCAAAAAGAGGGGAAGCCAGATAAGTCGGAAGAAGCCCAGGGTGCGTCTACACTTGTAAATTAAGTCGACTTAAGCTTGCTTAAGTCGACTTAATTTACTCTGCATCTACACTACACTTTCCTTAAGTCGACTTAAGCAGCTGCTTAAGTCGACTTAAGGAAAAATTAAGTCGACTTTGTTAAACTTCCTTTTAAGTCGACTTTCTGCTTAAATTGACTTTCTAAAGTCAGCTTAAGCCAGTGTGGACGTGGAGTACCCCTAAGTCGACTCTAAGTCAACTTAGGGGCCTCCAGGGCTTCCCCACTGCCCTCCCTGCCAGGGGGGCTGGAACAGGGAGAGCCTGGCATGCCCCCCCACAGGGCAGGGCAGAGCCCTGCCCACCCTGCCCCTATGCCCTGCCAGGGTCCCTGTCCCCCTTTGCCCCATTGTACCCAGGTACAATGGGGCAAAGGCTGAGCCCCCTGGCACTTGGCAAGGGGTGCCCCCCCTACCCCCGTGGACCAGTCCCAGGTCCACCTAGCTCCTACAAGTCGACCTAGGCGTCCAGTGTGGATGCTCTAGGTCGACTTTGTAGGGTCCCCTTTAAGTCGACTTAAAATGTAAGTGTGGACATGCTAAGTCGACTTAAATTAACAAGTGTAGACATAGCCCCAGAGAAACACACCAAAGGGTGGGACCATACAGAATTTGGCTGCTTGTTAGAGGGTCCTGAGCTGGAATCCAGTGTAGTGGGTGGGCCTGGGTTCCCTTACCAGCCACTTGGAAATGGCGCAGGGTGTTGGAGATGCCGGTCAGCTGGTCCAGAAGGACCTTGATGTCCTGGCAAGGGAGGACCTTAGTGACCTGGCTGGAGGGCCAAGCCAGAAGCAGGGTGAGACAGGATGAAGACACCACAAGGGGAGGGTGCAATGCCTGCCAGAGCTAGTCCAGGGTGGCCAGGAGGAGGTGCCATTAACAGTGAGCGCACCTCTCACAGACCCCATGAGGGCGGAAGGTCCCGGAGCCAGGACTCCAGCCTGAGCCTGCATTTGCACTAAGCTGCAGTTTTATAGCCCTGCCAGCTTGAGTCAGATGCCTCAGGCCAGCCTGGGTGTTTTATTACTGTGTAGAGGTACCCTGGGTGCCATGACGAGCAGACGTTACGTTGCTGTGCATTAAGCTGGCTCCCTACAACCCCAAGAGGTTGCTTCAACAGTTGGTGATTGCTGGGGCATAGCGATGCCTGGCCGTGCCCCTGGGCTGGGACCCAGAGGGAGGCGTAGCTATGATGGCTCTGTGCCACCTGCTGATTCCTTTGTGTCTGATTGATGGCTATTCTGCACTCTCTCCTCTCTTTCTCCACACTTCTTCCAGAGTGCGTGAACTGTACGGCATTCCTTCCTGCTTTGTCTTACCCACAGCGTGGACTCCCTCAGGAGCATGGGCACCAAAACCTAAAGCATCTACTACCCTGGGACATCTGGTCACCCAGCAGTCCTGTGGCCACCTCTTGAGGGTGGACAGTAGAAAGCTTGCCCACCCGAGAATGTTTAGGCCACAGAGATCAGTTCTCTGGGTCTAGTTTCTGGACTGAGTTGGTTCTCTTTTTGAGTGGGACCCTTCTCCTCCAGCACACGTTCTGAGCTGACACATGTCTTTTAGTCTGGTTTAAAGACTCCAGGTGATGAAGAGTTTACCATGGCCATGGGTTTGTTTAGTCTGGAAAAGAGGAGACTGAGAGGGGACGTGGTAAGTTTTCAAATACCTAAAAGGTTGTTATGAGGAGGAAGAGAAAAATTTTCCTTAACTGCCGATGACAGGACAAGAAGCAATGGGCTTACGTTACAGCAAGGGAAGTTTAGGTTGGGCATTAGGAAAAAAATCCTAGCTGTCTGGGTGATTAACCACTGACCTAGGCAGGTTGTGGAATCTCCATCATTAGAAATTTTTAGGAGCAGGTTAGACAAACACCTGTCAGGGATGGTTTAAGATGGTACTTGGTCCTGCCATGAGTGCAGGGGACTGGACTTGATGACCTCTCATGGTCCCTCCCAATTTCTATGATTCTCTGTCTATGCTAACGGCAGCAAAGTCACCGTCCTCAGATTGATCTTTCTGGATTGTTTTAGCAGTCCATTAAGACCTACTAAGTCAATCTGGAAATGGACTTAATAAACTCACCCCCTCAAGTGGCGCAGCGTAGTGAAGAGGCCGTGCTGAAAGGAAATTAGGAAGTCAATGGGAGTTACGCAAGATACTCAGTGTAGTTTGCGTAACCCACATTGACTGCTGCTGAATTTTCCTGTCACTATAGACTGTGCCTAAGTCTTGTGACAAAGGTAAACTTTTTGCTGTAACTTTGGTCCTGATTCGGCAAGGTAGTTGATCACAAACTTAAGCACTTTGCTGAATTGGGGCCTGTTTTAGTAACAAATGGTCATTGCAGAAGGCAAAATTGACCTCCCCATCCTCTATGTGCTGTTCCCCAGTGTTTTGAATCTTAACACCTATTTTGATTTGCTGTTACAGCCTGACCTGCTCCTATGTCATACACTCCCCTGCATTTAATTTCCTCCCACTTTATAACTTTCCTATCTTCAAAGCGTCTGACGAAGTGGGATTTTCTCCCACGAAAGCTCATGCGATTAATAAATCTGTTAGTCTTTAAAAGTGCCACAAGACTCTGTTGTCTCACTGCTGTGTGTTCTAGCAGGCATGTTTAGAAAAGTGTGAGAATGAAGCAAGCAAGTAGGGATTAGAATATATGATCTTTGCCCCCAGTGGAAATATTAGCCTTCTATATAAGAATTTTTAGAAATAATCTTACATTAATTGCTGCTTTAGAGATGTTCATTGTTCTTTAACAAGAAAATAGCTCATTCTGTTCAGGTGATTCTTACTGCAAGGTAAGTGTGAAAAACAGATAAGAAATTATATTAAGGCAAATTTAGCATAATTAAAGCTGAAACAAGCTATACATCTACCACTTCCAGCTAAATCTTCAAAATATGCACTACATTTTATTTTGTTCCTACAGCTATTCCAATACAAGTTTGAGAATTTATTAGACACTTCATCTAACATAGGAAACTGAAATAGAAAAGCAATAACTTAGTTAATTAAGAAGCGCTATTCTTTTATTTTATGCAACTCTTTTAGCAGAATTCACTTGTAGATTTGCCATTTATTTTCAAATAGTTTTCCCATGTGATGGTGTCTGTTGGATAGCACCTAATTTATCTTTTATTTGCTGCTCAGTGAAATGTAATGAGGTGATAGAATAGTATTTCTCCTTGACATGTAAAACTAAAGTGTAACTTTCATTTGCATATAGTAGCACAATGCAGGGAGTATGTTTTCCTCTCCTTATTTCCCTTACTTAACTGAATATTCAAAAGGGACTCAGTTAAAACTGGCATTTAAGAAATGCTTGCTGTAAGCGATCCTCGGCGCAGGACCCACCTGACGAATGCCTCTTGGTGATATTATTGGGGAATTGAACTCAGTTGGTCCCCGTCAGGTGGTCTACACTCCGCTTCTTCCCTCCCACTGGGTTCTATCCTCCAGTTTGCTTCTGGGATCTCAGCCCTCCGGCTGGGTCCCTTCTGGTCCACCCCTTCTGGGTACTGTCCACCTCACTCCTGATCCAGGCCCACTAGGTTAAAAGAGTCAATGGGCCAGCGAGCCTGTGCCTCTCCTGGCACACTGGGGGAGCAGCGAGGGACCTAGGACCACCCTCTTTCCTGGGCTCCAGCCCAGGGACCCTATTTGCCTTGCCTGAGGCCTTCCACCTCCCTCCAGTCCTCCATGCAGCAGCCACTTCCCTGGGCTGCTTTCCCCTCAGCCCCAGTCACATGCAGTTCGCTCACTGCCCTGGAGTCCAGCATCATCTGCTCCTGGCCTCCTTGACCTCAGACCGCTGATCCAGCCACTGCTATGGTTTGCTTCTTTCAAGAACTCCGGCCTTAGGTCAGCCCTCCCTGACCACACTGGGAGCTCTCCTTGGTCCTGGCCCTGCAGTCTGCTAGCCTGGGAGACACCTTCTACCTTCAAGCTCCCCGAGCAGACTGAAGTCTGTGCCTGACCTGCTGCTGCCTACTTTCTTATACGAACTCCTTGCCCCTTATTGGCTCACAGCCCCTCAGCAACTAATTGGCTGCCACTCCCAGGCCAGTTAACCCTTTCCTGGCCATAGTGGAGCCACTTGCTTTTAAAGGCCCATAAAAGAGGCTGGGGAGAAAAGAATGTGTGGGGGGTATAGTTACACTTCCCAGAGTCTCCATGTGTATCTGCACTGGGTTCAGCCCATTCGCATACATTGGAACCGTTCAGTTAGATATATAGTATATGCCTCTTCTTGATCTAAACATAGTGACAATGTACTTGTCAATGGTTATGTCTACACTAGAAAAGTTAAGTCGACTTTGTTAAGATAAGTTGACTTAATAAGGTCGACTTTGAGTCGACTTAAAGTCGACCTTACGACTTAAAGTCAACTTATCTTTTCTAGTGTAGACATAGCCCCTTGTCGACCTTATTAAGTCAACTTAATGCTTTAAGTCGACTTAATAAGGTTGATTTAGGCGCTAATTCCCGTCCACACTGGCTTTAGTTGACCTAATAAGGTTGACTTAAGCATTAAGTCGACAAAAAAGGTGTTATTAAGTTGACTTAACTTTTGCTTATGTCAATTTAAGGAAAGCCCAGTGTGGACGTGGCTTTGTTTAGGTCAACTTAATCCTCCTTAATTCGACCTAACTTGCACCCAATGATTGTCACATTTCTTCCATGCTGCAGATCAAACGAAGTGTGTGTGTGTGTGTGTGTGTGTGTGTGTGTGTGTGTGTTTGTGTTAAAGAGAGAGAGAGATACTCTGTATGCTTTGCGTATTTGTTTTGGTATGGAAGATGCTATGTGAACATAAGATACTATTGACTATTAAAGGGGCACTGTCCAAACTAATCCAAACCTTTTGAAAGTGGCTCATTTTAGTTTTAATAATCATGACCAGGTTTGGTCTCGGACTTATTTCTTCCCACCCAGTTTGTCTCTCTCTATTTTCAGTTGACACATTTCCTTTGATAAAGACAGCTAGCTCAGCCCCTTTGATGGTAGCACCAGCAGACTGTCTCGTGTAGATCGTTTTCCGGTGACCACAGATGTTTTAACCACCCTGTCTTCTAGGCTCACTCTGAGCAGTGGTAGGTAATGTGGTTCTGAATTCACTGGTGGCTCGTCTCCACCAGTGCTCCCACCATTGCAGTGACCAGCAGAACTGGGAAACACTGGGGGAGAGGGAAGGAGACTACGGTAGGTGCCTTCCCTAAGAGGCTGCATTTTAAGAGCTGGGTACACAAGAAAGTCCATAAGTGACCTTCCCGTCATTGTATGTAGGAGCAGTTTGTGCGTGTTCAGATGATTTGCATTTGCAAATATGAGCAGCTGGCCCAGAAAATAGCTTCAGGTGTAAGCCCCTTCAGTCTGAGAGGTGGGTCTGTGGTGAATCCAACCTTCCTGTGGCTGTGATTTGAACTGGAGGCACTAGGGTCTGAACACGGGGGAGCACAGTTTCAGTCCAGTAGAAATCTGAAGAAACTTCTCTATGGTACCCCGAATTCAGTCAGTCACGGGAGCAGTGGCATAGCCAGAGGACTGGTGATGGGTACTCGCACATCGCACACGTTTCGTCTATAGCAAGTGTTCAATATTGGTGAGTTTCTCAGCAGTCATTGCATAGGAAGGGATTTCTTTTTTATAATAGGGACTGGCGAAAAGACTAGCTGATCTGAGTATTTTAAAGGCAGGATAAAATTAGTGGAAACCAGGAATAACGGACCTTTCAGGGAGAGATTGTTTTCAATGTGTGCTTTTCAAACATAGATTCCACCTATATGTGTGTTTCTCTGGGATGGGGGCAGAACTGAGACTCTGACGTGCCTTTGATTTGGAAAGGTCCTTTGTTATTAATTATTATTACTCGTTATTGATAACAAGAACAACCTGTGTAGCGCTGCTAACATACACGCTGCTTTACAAAATGTTAGTGAGTCACACATCTGCTCTGCAGACTTTTCGGCCGAAGGGACAAATTGTGCCCTTTCTCCTTTGGAGGTGTGCATTGTTGTAAGGGCTGAACAGATTCCTCCAATGCATTCTGCCTACCCCAGGGGCTCTTGAGGAATTGTGCCGAGTAGAGCTACTGAAACTAGCTGATGGGACAGGTACCAGCACCAGGGGTGCGTCTACACTTGTAAATTAAGTCGACTTAAGCAGGTTTAAGTCGATTTAATTTACTCTGCGTCTACACTGGACTTTCCTTAATTTGAGTTAAGTTGTTCCTTAAGTCGAATTAAGGAAAAGTTAGTTTGAATTAGTAAAACCTCATTTTACTTCGAACTAATGCTTAATTTGACCTTATTAAGTTGAATTAAGCCAGTGTAGATGTGGCTTAGCCCTAAGTTGATGTAAATGGCCTCCAGACCTCCCCCATTGACTTCCCTCCCAGGGTGGCTGGCACAGCAGGAGCCTGGCACACCCACCCACAGGGCAGAACACAGCCCTGCCCACCCTGCTCCTGTCCATGACCTGCTCAGCCCCCATGTAGCCAGGCACAATGGGGAAGGTGCTGAGCTCCCTTCCTCTTTTAAAGGGGTGGCTGGGGAAGGGGGGCACCTAATGCCATACTTCCCACCATGCATCACTCCTAGGTCCACTTAGCCCCTGCCAGTCGACTTAAGCATCTAGTGTAGATTGTCTAAGCTGATTTAGCAAGGTCGACTTTAAGTCAACCTAAATTTAGTGTAGGCGTGCTAAGTCGAATTAACAAGGTCGATTTAAAGTCGACTTTGTTAATTTGACTTAGTAAAGTCGATCTAATTGCACAAGTGTAGATATAGCCCAGAAGCTTGGAGGTGGGCAGTGGGGGCATGGACCTGTCTTCACTCCCACTGCGGTGCTCAGGTGGTCCTTGGTCAGCATCCTGCCTTGATCACACATGGCTAGGGTAAGAAGACTATTGGAATGCTCTCCCATCATAGCATGCTGCGGACAAGTCCTATGCAGAAGAGCTATCTGTGACCCCAATGGGGAAAGGAAAGTTTTAGTCTCCAAGATAAACTTACTCTTTTACAGAGAAAAGAATCTTTCTTACGGGGAGAATTCAACAGAAGCAGACGACCACATTGCCTGGAGAATGTAGTCACTACTCAGCACCAGATTTTTCCCATTGTAAATTCTGTATGCGTGCTGGGATGACAGGGAACAGAACGGGGGAACATTAACCTTTATCATCTTTTCTTCTTCCCTCTTGAGTCCAGTGAAGTCTGGATGATGCAGAATGATGCCAATTAATCTCACACCAAGCTGAATTTTTAAAAAGTTTCTTTTCTGGCTGAGTTGCTGCATTCTGTCTACTTGATAATTGAGAAAATATGAAACTTAATGGAACTGTTAACAACCTGTCAAGTTTATAGTCTAGTTATAAACAGCATTGTTCTTAATTTGTATCTAATGTAACATACGTTTTTGGCAATTCATATATTTTTCTCTTGCTTTTTTTTAGTGAGAAGCTGGATGGAAAAGCTAAAAGATAAGGTAGGAAGCTTTTTATTGCCCTTGATTCATTTTAAAGACAATTCCATTTTGACTTTCAGAAAAAAGAAGCCTAGACTAGAGAAGTTATTTTGGGAAAGTTCTAAGACCTGGATTATGCAGGAGGTCAGACTAAATTAGATGAACATGGCAGTCCCTTCCCACTTTAATATCTTGGAAGTTGTAATTGCAGGAAAATTTAAGAAAGGACTTAGGGCTTTCCCCTGATGCTTAAGAATGGAAAACAAAAAGCTCTTGTACAGAGTTCTTCTACAGCAGAGGTGCACAACCTGCGGCCCCCGGGCTGCATGCAGCCCACGAGCATGTTCTGTGTGGCCCTCAGGGAGCGGAGCGAACAGGGGGAATCACGTAACGTGACACCCCCCTGCCCCCACACGTTGCATTTGTGGCCCTTGAGTGGCCTTAGAAAATGCAATTTGGCCCTTGGCCAAAAAAGGTTGTGCATCCCTGTTCTACAGAAAGTGCAGACAGTCCTGTTTAGTGAATTCCTATCCCACTATTATTCAGCCCAAGGGAACAACATTGTCATTGAACAGAGTGGCAGAGAACCACCAAGAGTAACATCCTGACACTGTACAGCAGTGAAATAACAGGACATTATTATAGCTCATTATTCTGTGTGTACGAGGACCACATTGGGTCTATTGTGTACCACTCCAGCAAGTGGAAAGCCAGCTGGAATGACCAGCTGGGAAATTGTTTGGGGTATGGTATCCCTAAGTGGCACAGCCGAATCTACACCAGCTCCCCTTCCTGGCATGGGGGCTGCCAAAGGCATGGCCTGGAGAAAGGGAGCGTGACTGAAGCATCTCACTGTGCTGAAGTGGTTGTCAGCTCCCAGAACGCCCCCTCGGGGACTGATTAGACCAGCATGAATTTGAGCAGACCTGATACTGCTCTGAGTTGCTCCTTCGGACCAAGTCAGTGTTCTCCCTCCCCTCTTCCCTCCCTTGCACACGGAAGCGTGGGTCACTGAGCTCTGGCTGGATAGCTTCTCTTTCCATCTCCTGGATGGTGAGGGAGGGAGGGATTGTAGATTTCCAGCCCACACTGGGAAATCCGCACTGCAATTAGAGACCTGCAGCCTGAGACTGTGAGCTGGAGTCATCTGGCATAGGCCAGCCGTGGATTTTTAATTGCAATGTAGAGATTGTACCATGCAGCTGCTGCTGACTTGGTGCTCAAGAGGAGCTGCATCTGCCCAGAGAAGCAGAGAGAAGGTTGTGGGGGAAACTAAAACACCAGGGAACCCAGCGTTTTGGTCACTTCGCTCTCCTGCATAGTTTCTGGTGGACTCAAGAAGGACGTGTTGCACCAACCGCAGGATGGGACTCAAGCAGCTTCTCCGACGTTGCTGCCCAGGGACAAATGTAAATGCCTTAAAATGCTGTGAAGCGATTGAAATATTACTTCACTGGCCACAAATAAAATGAGACCAGAGAAGAATAAATCAGGTGGCCCCCATGCTATAAAACACAACATTTTGTGGCCCACCAGCTGTTTCCCAATCAGAGTGCCACATGGGTGTGCTTTCAGGCCAGGTGTGTCAGGCATAGAATTTTTTGATGAATTCCTCGAAGAGTTCTGGATTGGCTCGTGAATATTCATGAGTTCATTCAGAGACTATGTGGTGGTGTGCCTCAGAATAATTAGAGGTATCAAGGTGCGCCAAGCAGAGACCGAATGCTCTCAGGGCCCGAACCAATGATCAGGAGGGGTAAATAACAGATCCCAGCAGTTCCAGTCACCCCCACGTAGCGCCACCCACGAAAACCCGAGCCCACCAATATAATGGGGGAGAAGGGGCCAGAATAGCCATTTTCCTGGAGTGGGCTGTGTGCGCGGGGATTACGATGTCCTGTGATGAGGCGCTTGTCTGCCTGCACTAGGGAAGAGGTCCAGTGTGGGGCTAGCAGCAAAGCTTAGGACTCAGCCAGTCCATCCCAGAGAGACTCAAAGGGGGAGAAAATGATCTTCATGCTGAAAACAGAGCCCAAGGTGAAGAGTGTCCCGTGGGACTGTGGCAGGCATTCATATGTCACTCGCTGATGCCAAAGCTACCCCAGTTCCCTGCACTGATGTGGAGTCATTTTTCTTCTCACTGGGTGTATATCTTGTTGTTTTTCTCCCCCGGCACTTACATCCCTCTCCAGCTTTCTCCTTTCCCTGTTGAGGCGCCTGTGCATGTTGCAATTTCAAACTGGAATTGCTCTTTTCTTTAGAATATCGATTGCGCCTGTTGCAGGCTGGTGTCATATTTCATCACTGTGCCCCAGCCCAGGTTCACTGCCATCCTCGTTCCAGCGTAAAAAAAACCTGTTAGCAGCCACATTATGGAGGAATTTTCCTCAGATTCACATAGCTCACAGAGGACGGGAATTATACTGTGGCTGATTGGTATTTTTGTGCGTGTTACTTTATATTGTTGTTAACATTTTGTTCCCGTTCAAAAGCCCTTGCACAAAAATAAAATCTAAATAAAACCACTCTCAAAAACAAATCCACTCACCCTCTTAAATGGCCTTCTTTCTGTCGAGAGTCATAAGATTTAGGTTTAGTATGTGTTCTGTGCTCAGACGGACTGAGGACGGCGTTCGCCCTGGTATAAGGCAAAATTCTGGCCACGTGAATCTCTTATTCCCTCCTGTCCCAATTCTCCATCAGCCCATCTGATCTTGGACAGATCAGGCCCTCAGCTGAATGGAACATGCTGTGGTTCTGGGAGAATGAAGTGTAGAACCACATTGGGAGGCAGGGAGTGCATGTAAATGGCCCATCTGTGCAATCCTGGCTTTGTCCCCCATTCAGAGGTTGTGGAAATACCACAGGGAGGTCCCCTTTCTCCCTTCCTCTTAGATTCTTGGGGTGGTTAGGGATCATGGGGATGTGTCATCCTCCTATTCCATATGCCCTGAGGGGGGTTTCTTGTCCCACTTAGCTCCCTCCCACTTGCAGCCAGCGTGCAGGGTGATGGAAGAGTGGTCTGTTTTAAGATCCTATGTAATTGACCCTCCGGATCAGGCAGGCTCACATGCAGAATCTCCCAAATATCACCTGCATGGGGGCAGTCAGACTCCTCTGCCAGGGCTGGGGGCAGAGGAATGGTTACACAACTGCCCCCGAAAGTATACATGTAGTACTCCACCGGCTGGGGTGCGTATCAGCAAGGAGGGAGCAGGGCCAGGACTTGGCCCATAATGCAGGCATTCAGGTAGTGGCCACTGACACAGCGGTGTGAGGAAGCTCCAGAAAGAAGCAGAGTTGCTAGGACTGCGGCTGGCTGGAGAATCAAGATTCTGCCCCAGAACGAGCCTTTATTTCTGGCCTGGAAAGCGCTCCTGCGATAATGCTGAGAGCAAGCATTTCAACCTCACCTTTCAGTCTGCACTCGTAGCAAAGCTCCAGGAATAGAAAAGCCCATACGGTATTAATTGGGTCACGCAATTAAGGCACCTTAATTAGCTCATTGAAATGTGGCCATTCAACTGCATTCAGCCTCCTTTTGCAGTAAGCTGGCGGCAGGCAGCTGCCATTCTTCAGAGCAAACCCTGAGCGGGCCTTTGTTTTCAAAGAATGCATGTTCAGCACACGGTAATGTGCCATTAAACAAACAGCAGTGGGCGCAAACAAACAGCAAACACATGCCTCGGCTCTTGGGATACAGGAACAAAGCTCTTGCTGTCAAGGCTTGCTCCACGCTACCACCTGTGGTTGACCAAAGTCAGCCTTTTGCACCAAGGCAGTGGTGGTGTACGCACTGCAATCACCCTGACGACCCAACTGCCCTGATTTTTTTGCTTTTAACCAAATAAAACCATCTCAATGACAGGTATGGAGCTTTTTGTGCCAAGCTTTTAGTGACAAAGTGTCAATGTAGACGCTGTGCTTTCTTATGTTGTGGTAAATGGCCTCCAGGAAGTGTCCCACAATGCCCATCCTGACCACCCTGGCCATCAGTTTGAACTTGGCTGCTCTGCAGCCACTGCCCATCCCAGGAATGTTTGAAATTCCACTCACTGCTTGGTCAATGTGGAGAGCTCGCATCTCATCTTCCCAACTGACCTTGGTGGCTCCATGCACTAAACACTCTCCTGCTTGGAGCACAATGGAGATTCTGGATCTGATCAGCATTTGGGGAGAGGGGGCTGTGTAGTCCGAGTTCCGTTCCAGCTGAAGGAACTCTGATACGTCTGGTCAGATTTCTCGGTTAATGGCGGAGAAGGGCTGTGAATGGAACACACTGCAGTGCTGTGGGAAAATCAAGGAGCTGTAGCAGGGGTACCAAGACGTTAGGGAGTCAAACCATCGTGCTGGTAAGCATGAAAGACCTGCTACATCTATAAGGAGCTGGAAGCCATCCTCAGCAGCAACTCCAACTCCATGTCCAAGAGACCCATGTATACCTCCCTGGCCCTGGGGGCTCGGATCCTGGACTCAACCCTGATGAAGAAGGCATGTATGAGGAATTTGAGTTGGAGGATGATGCAGAGCAGGGGCCAGGGTCATTTGCTCACAAAGGGAGCCAGGACCTCTTCTTGATCCTGGAAGGTCTGAGCCAATTCCAGCCTTCCAGCTCTGGTGTGCAGGAGAGTTGAGTTCAGGTAAGTGATTTTTTTTTTTTGTGTGCAGCTGCTCTTTGCTTGGTTGCATAATACAGCTGATTGAAGGGCTAGAAATGCACTAGAGTAGCTGTGTTTGCATGTGCTTCCCATACCCCTGTGCAGCTAGGCAGCGTGGTGGAAAAGTGTGTTAATGCACGCTGAGATTTCATGGGAATCCTCCAGAGAGATCTCTAGGAAACTTTACTGGAGGTATTTGCCAATCCTCTGCCAGAAATTCCTTGGCAGAGATGCCTTGTTTCTTCTCTCACTGTAGGAAACTATCTTGCTTTTATTGGAAATCACTTGTGCAGGGACCAAAGTGATACACAGGTGAGCAGCAGAGGGATCTACTTTGAAGTTGCTTGCATGAGGGAGTTGCACTTTAGTATCCTGTGCTCCACCTGGGGGAAATTTCACCCTTAGTTTTACGAATATTATGGAGCACACAGCAGGTGGCTATACTCATGGGAATGTTTTCCTCATTGAGGTCTAGCCTGCCATAAAGGCATCACCCGGGAGTTTTTAATCTGCCAAATGCTCACTCAACAGTCATTTGGCACCTGCTCAACCAGTCACTGAAGTGCGTCTTGCTGCTGTCCAGGTTGTATAAGGCTTCCTGAACCATGGCAGTAAGGCATAAGCTGGGTCTCCCACGATCAACATCCCCCCATTGGAATCTTTTTGGTCTGGAAAGAAAGACCGTGCTTGCAGCTTTCTCTACAGGGCAATATTCCTGAAGATGTGTGCATTGTGCTGACTAACCCACATAGATGTCTGTGAAATGCTCGTGGGGGATCCAGAAGCACCTGCAGTGCATGGAGAAGTACCCTTTTCTGTTGGTGTACTCCATCACAAGATGGGTCGGGGCCAAAAGTAGGATATGCGTGCCCTCTATTGCCCCACCACAGTTAAGAAATCCCAATGCTGTGCAGCCATCCAGTATTTCACAAACATTTCCCAGACTCTCAGTCCTTTGTACCAGAATGCAAATAATGGCCCTGCACACTTGTGCTAACACAGTTCCAACGATGGACTTCCTGACTCCAAACTGTCTAGTGATCAACTGGTAGCAGCCTGGAGTTTCCAGCTTCCATACAGTAATCACTATGCACTTCTCCACCTAGAAAAGTTTGCATTCTGGTGTTCTTGCACCACAGGGCAGGGCTGAGCTCCTCACCGTGTTCCATGAAGGCAGCTTTGTGCATTCGAAAGCTCTTCAGCCACGGCTCGTCATCCCAGACATGCCTAACAATGCAATCCCCCACACAGTGCTTGTTTCACGTGCTCAAAAGCAGTGGTGCACCATGTACGGAGGCTCCATAAATGCCAACAGGAATCCAGCATTGTTTGTTTGCGTAGCACACAGCAAGTCAGATGCCTTAGATTCTAGTTCTGATTCGTGGAACCCTGCACGGATACAGATATGTGGATCCACGTCCGATCTGCATCTGCAAGAAATGGTCTGCAGATATCCGAGTTGTAGCCACGGATGCAGATATAATGCGGATATCCGTGGATATCCACATGTTTGCAGGGCTCTACCGATTGGGAGCTCATGATATACTGCATGGCCAACGTTATGTGTTTGGAACCTTTGACAACAACAGCGGAGAGCAGGGCAGGATCCATCCCTTCAGATATTGGTGGTGGGTGCTCAGGAAACTGGAGCCATTGAGAATGCAGTTGGAAACCCAAAGAATGATGGGATGGAAATCACTGCATCATGTTGAGCCTCATAGCAGCACAAGGTGGCAAGCTGCACAGTGCGAGGAGCTGTCCACAATGCACTTCTCTCAGTGTTAGTGTGGACGTTCTTTGGTGAAACAATGAGTGCGGTGTGGACGGATACAAGCGTAATAAATACAGTGCTTTTTGATTGTTGCTGTAATTTGCGTCGATAAACTTCCTAGTTTAGGCATGGCCTCAGAAAAGCCATTCTTGTAACAGAGACAAGGTGAAAGAGGTAATATCTTTTCATTAGACTCACTTCTGTTTGGGAGAGAGTTGGTCCAATGAAAGATCTTACCTCACCTACTTTGTCTTTCTGATATCCTGGAACCAACACGGCTACATTTCTGTAACAGCTCTGATAGACCCATGGTGCTAAGTTGGGTGTACAAGGTGGGCAATGTATAAATCAGCTCTCACTAACATAACTTCTTTCATGGAGGAAAGTATTTGTTTCATTCTCTAAATTAAAATGCGAAGGCCATGCTTGCTGAATAGCCTTTTTCCGTTTAACGATTTATGGAAGAAAAGCAATGATGGTCAAGAAGTATGTGTAAGACCATTTTGGCTTGAAATTTCTGCACACATCCAACTGCATGGGTTAAAACCATTTTCAACACTTACACTTGCATTTGTGTGGACATATTAATAAGGGTAAGGACCTAACTAACCTAAGCAATGTATGTAATATCAGAGTAGTTTGCACATGCAGATTTTGCAGGCACCCAAACCATAGTAGCACTAAAAATGTGGGATAATTTTAATTTTAAAAAATAAAATATAAAGCATGCATTTTTAACTAGTGTTTGAAATCTAGCAGTTATATCCCAAATATTCATTTTTGATGGTGTTGCAAGCTATTTCCCAAATTATAAACTCCAAGGCAATGCAGCTATGTTTCTAATCAATAATGAATTTTATCCTAACAGCATTTCTCACAGTGGGTGTTTCCTTTTTTGCTGAATTACAAGTTATGTCTCCTTCATAATAGGAGCAATTTACGGCCCACTTAAATTAAACAGCATGTAGTTCACCCCTCTTTATATAAAGGCAGAGTATTTTGACTCTGTGCATAGAACCAAGTCAGAGTGGGAAGGAGTTGGGAATTTACTCCCTTTCCCTAACCTGTGGGCACAGTCTGGGGCTGCAGACTGTTACCCAGGGTTTTAAAACCCAAAGCAGTAATAACATAACAGTTTCATTGCAGATGGTGTCAGGAATAAAACATTGGGAACACAGCGCTTCTGACTGATGAAATGTTGATATACACAAGTGCTCTTATCTAAAATTACTATTTATTTGATTTAAACACACACAGATATAAGCAACAGGTTTATAACATCCCAAATAATTATGTAAAATCTGAGATGGCATCTAATATTAACAGCAGGTCAATAGGTATGTCTACACTTGCAACTTAGGTCGACTTAAGGATGCTTCAGTTGACCTACAGAACGCCGCGTCCATACCTGGCTTTCATTAAGTCGACTTAAGCGCTTACTTAAGTTGACTTAATAACGTCCCCTCCTTAGGTCAAGTTAACGCTTAAGTTGACCTAAAGCTGGTGCAGATGCCATAGGTCGACCTAATTGGCTAAGCTGACCTAGGGCTGGGGAGAAGAGAGCTGGGGCTTGGGGGAGCCCTGGCTTGGGGAAGGGAGCTGTGGCTCAGGGGAGCCGTGGCTGGGGAGAAGGAAGCTGTGTGAGGCTCCCCGACAAGAAGGAAGCCATGGCAGAAGCTTCTCCAGCCCCGACTTTTCGTCGACCCAGCACCTGCGTGTGTGGACGCAGGCAGTGGACTTAAGTTTTTGGTGTAGACTCTCTAAGTCGATTTAACAAGGTTGACTTTAAGTCAACTTAAGTCGACCTTGTTAAGTCGACTTAACAGAGTCAACTTGGCTTTTCAGGCGTAGACATATCCAATGATGGCCGGTTGCTTTCCCACTGAGGACTAAGGTGTCAGGGACAAGTCTCCCAGAATAGCTTTAGAGAAGTGGTCCAAAGTACACTATTATCTAGTCTTTTTGTATCTAGCTTTTACAAAACACAAAGCTCATAGTGACCCCTATCAGGTCATCACTTCTCATAACTTCATAAACTACTTATCAATAAAACATTCCTAATATGATAAATTCCAAAGGGGGAGCTGTGTTAGTCTAGGTCAGTAAAACAAACAAGGAGTCCTGTGGCTCTTTTAAAGACTAACAAATTTATTTATCGCATGAGCTTTCATGGGAGAAAAAAAAAAGGAAGTAGGATTTTCTCCCATGAAAACTCATCACAGTTGGATATAAGTCAGATTCAGAATCCCTGTCGCTGTGGGGGAATCATCCCAACTACGTCTCCCACCGTTTGTATTCCGAATCTCTGCCAATCCTCTCAATCATTTGTCTAATCTCAATAGCATGGTGGGCCTAGCATGGTGGGTCTAGAAATACGCAAATAATTCCTTAAATAGAGATGCTCAAATAACATGTTTTTGCAACAATCAAATTCATTCTAATGTGTACAAGCATTGCATTAGAGTATAAGGTATATTTTACTCTTAACTGGCTGTATTTCAGTTCAGGCACTTGAAATTCAAAATCACATCCCTTAATAGCAACAATTTGGCAAAGACACTTATTTTCATGGGGATTATGGATAATATTATGCACATAATTAACTAGGAGCTCAGGGCACCAACTTCTAAGACATACACAATTGTTACCCACATAAACAGTTACCAATTCATTTGCAAATGAATTAATGGCAACATGGCATTTTCCTTCTGTTACTTCTAAACGTGCATCCCGTGACTGAAAAGCATTTTTGTACATTCATATCCAATCCCAGGTTGCTCAAAACAGGCTTCCATTTCTACTGTTTTCCATCCCTGGGCCTCTTTTGTGCCCCATGCTTTATAAGTGGAGGGTTCATCACTGTTTGAATAATATTGAAGCCTAGGATCACAATAAGAAAAAAACATCTTATAGCTGCTTCTGAAATTAGTAAAACAAATGTAGTCATTTCTTCAGATTCCTGATCATAAATAAAACTTATCATTTTCCCATCATGATTGCAAATCTCTTTGCCTGGGTAGAATTTTTACAAACAATGCTCCTGATTTCCAGTGGGAGTAGTAACCCATTCATACTGTCTTCAGTCATATCGTTTACCACATCAGGAATCCACATCTGCATTTACATGCATGTCAGAGCCAGAGAAACATTACTTTGGAGGACAGTAACAGCAAAAGGTGGAGGTGATCTTGGAATTGCTCCCATTACTCTAAAAGCTGTGCCACCCCATCCCATATCGAGCTTAGCAGATCTAAGGACATTCCCAGGGGTGTTGCTAAATCCTTTAGGTGTTGCTCCACTGCATTCATTTTATTTGCAACCACCTTCTCGTTTAACTGTTGAGAACCCCTACCTCAATAATAATTGCTCCCAAAATATCCCTTTTCTTTCGGTCCTTGCATGCTCTTAGAACATCATGAAGATTTATCCAGTTCCTCCAGCCTTTATATAACGTTTCGAGAAACTTTCCAGAGTGGAATTCTGTTGTCAGGATGTTTGCTAAGGTGAGGTCCTCAATAACTTTTTTCAGGGTGTGGGTTGAATTAATCACCTGTTGCTTCTTTACATTAGTTTGAACCATATACACCCCAAAGACATTAATTACAGGTGGTTCCTGCCTTTTCTCCAGGGGGTCCCTGATGGAGCCATTTTCCTGTCATATTGGGCTACATAATAGTAATTATTTTACTAAGGCACCATTTAACATTTCATTATAGAAAATCCTGTGTCCCTGTTATAAATTCCTCGGGAGCCCTGGGCTTCCCAGGTGCAAGGCAAAAAACAGCTTCCCCTCCAGGTTTCATTGTAGTCTTGCCTCCCCCAGATTTTCTTGTCCGGTGTCTGGGAACAAAAGAGAGTGTTTCTCTCTAAAACGAATAATCTTTTCTTGAGGAGCGGTGGGGATGTCTGTTCATAAATGAACACAAAGGGGTTTACAAGTGGAAACCCCCCTAACATTTAAACTAACATTTGTCACCAATTTGCAGTCCCAAAGTCCCATATTGGTCTTCTTGACCTTCCACCAGCAGATGGCCTTCATTGCGGCAGCTGGAGGTGGGTCATAGGTGGGGTGACTTTTGTCCCATTGATGTTTAAACGCTGCGAGGAGGCCTTGCCAGAACTGTTTGAGACTTTTCTGATCACTCAGGTTGTCCTCAGTTTTCACTGTGTCATTCACTTTTCACACTAAGGGAAGTCTCCTCATGCCTGAATACAACAGGTTCAGGACTCACGCCATCAGAGGAGTAGGCTTGCAATCCAAATGCCAGCCAAAACAGCCCACAGGATCCAAAATCTTTCAGCATCAACACGCTTAACAACCTAAAACACAAAGCAAAACAAAACGTTTCCTTCCCTATACAGTGGGAGTTAAACATTGAAATTAAATTTACTAACTTTTACTCAGATCCATCAGGGCCTGAGTCCTTCTTCTGCCCATCTCCCTTTTTTCCTACAGAGGGAGCTCTTAAACTTTTAACTGTGTTTTGAGCACTCCAGCAAATTCCTCAACCCTGATTTGCTTAGGGTTTGCTGGGGCTGGACACATGACCACTGTTAATCTTGCCAGGAATCATGTATTTCACTGAAAAGTGGGCAGTTTTCAATAACATAGGCGAATCCCTCCAAGTATTCCCACTGGTGCAAACCCCAAACTAATATCAACACCTCCTTTTCACACCCAGTGAATCCCCTCTCTACTTTACTTAACATTTTGGAGGCAGAAGTCTCAGGACGAAGTCCTGTTCCATGATTGTGAGGCACTACAACTTTCATCCCCTTGCAGAACAAACGACTGTCCCATTTGGAGACAGGCTGAAATAAGGCCAGTTTTAATTGGACCATGGCTTCCTTCTGCAAAGGGCCCTAATTCTATTTCATCCCCTTCTTTAACAGTTCAGGAAGCGGGACTGCCTTCTTTAAAAGTCCCTCAAGAAAATATCAACGGAAATTAGCAATTCTCAAAAAGGATCCAGTTACATCTGTGGAAGAAGGGAGTTTAAGAATCAGCTCTACCCTCTGTAAAGCAGGGGAATTTTCTTGTTGGGAGCACAACTAGTTTTTCTTTAGGTTAACTTGTTGGGAACAAGATAATTTACTTGTTGGAAACACAGCTGGCCTTCCTTTAGATTATCTTTAAACCCAGCTTGTTTAATCTTTTCCAACACCCTACCAATATTTCCAAATTCTCTTCACTGCTCTGAGGGCAGATCGAGATATCATCCACCCATTTATGCTACTCCTCCTGACATATGTATATATACCTCTCAAGGTTTCCATTCCATGCATCTGACGAGGTGGGTTGGAGCCCACAAAAGCTTATCCCCGAAGAAATTTGTTAGTTTTTAAGGTGCCACAGGACTCTTGTTTTTTACTGTATACAGAAAAACACGGCTAACCCTCTGGAACTTGTCACCATGCAAGGCACTGAATTTAGCTGTATGAAATGGAAATCTACCACCTCATGAAAAAGCTCGCAGAGATACAGACAGACATCATCTTCCTCTGCATGTGCAAACAAATGGACATCATACCAAAGGGATTGAAAATAAAAAAATCCACTACGATCAACGTACTACACTGACTACGATGAGAGATTGTGCCACACACTCTCAAAAAAACTACAAAACCATCTTATCAGCATCCCGTACAGCAAATAGGAGAAGATCAAGAAAGAGCTCTCAACATTGGAGACTCTCATGAAAAGCCAAACCTCCGCACAAACTTCCATATGGCTGACTTTCACTAAAACAAGACAGACCAGCTACAACACACACTTTACTTCTCTACAGAGGAAAAAGGACATTAAACTATCTAAGCTCCTACAGGCCACAAGGGACCGCAGCTGTGATACCTCCGACTCACCAGCAATATTGTAAATCTTTCCAGCTACACACTTAACCCAGCAGAAGAGTCTGTCTTGTCTTGGGGACTCTCTTTCTGCCCCACCATCCCCACACACATGGGGTGTTCTGCGGTGACCTGGAAGCCTACTTTCACCGTCACTGACTCAAGGAATATTTCCAGCACACCACAGAACAACACACTAGCTCACAGATACCTTCCTACCAACACTACAAGAAGAAGAATTCTGCACGGACTCCTCCTGATGGCCAATACAACAGACTAGACTTTTACATGGAGTGTTTCCGCCGATGTGCACAAGCTGAGATTGTAGACAAGCAGCATCACTTGCCCCATAATGTCAGCCATGCTGAATGCAATGCTATACACAACCTCAGAAACAACTCCGACATTATAATCAAAGAGACTGACAAAGGAGGCGCTGTAGTCGTCATGAATAAGTCGGATTATGAACAGGAGGTTGCCAGACAACTCTATAATACCACATTCTACCAGCCACTACCCTATGATCCCACTGAGGTATATTAAAAGAAACTTCAACATCTACTTAAGAAACTCCCTAAAGATGCACAGGAACAAATCTACATGGACACACCCCAAGAGCCCCGACCTGGGGAATTTTATCTACTTCCCAAGATCCACAAACCTGGGAATCCTGGATGCCCCATCATCTTGGGTATTGGCACCCTCACAGCAGGATTGTCAGGCTATGTGGACTCTCTCCTCAGATCCTTCTCCACCAGCACGCCTAGCTATCTTCGTGATACCACTGACTTCCTGAGGAAACTACAATCCATTGGTAAGCTCCCAGAAAACACCATCCTAGCCACTATGGATGTAGAGGCTCTCTACACCAACATTCCACACAAAGATGGACTACAAGCCATCAGGAACAGTTTCCCCGATGACGACACAGCACACCTGGTAGCTGAACTCTGTGACTTTCTCCTGACCCACAACAACTTCAGATTTGGAAACGATCTATACTTTCAAGTTTTTGGCATGGCTATGGGTACCCGCATGGCCCCACAGTATGCCAACATCTTTATGGCTGACCTCAAATCTCGTCCAAAGTACCTCTCCTTTACCTATGCTACATCAGTGACATTTTAATCATCTGAACCCACGGGAAAGAGTCCCTTGAAGAATTCCACAGGGACTTCAACAACTTCTACCCCACCATCAACCTCAGCCTGGACCAGTCCACACAAGAAATCCACTCCTTGAACACCACAGTACAAATAAGGGATGGACATATTAACACCACTCTATACTGAAAACCAAGTCTCTGCAATACATACCTACATGCCTCCAGCTTCCACCCTAGACATATTACACGATCCATTGTCTACAGGCAAGCCTTGCGATACAACTGGATTTGCTCTGATCCCTCAGACAGAGACAAACACATACAAGACCTTTACCAAACATTACTAAAGCTACAGTACCCACCTGGGGAAGTGAGAAAACAGATCGACCGAGCCAGACGGGTACCCAGAAATCACCTTCTACAGGATGGACCTAGCAAAGAAAACAACAGAACACCACTGGCTACCACCTACAGCCCCCCAGCTGAAATCCCTCCAACACATCATCAAAGATCTTCAATCTGTTCTGGAAGATGATCCCATACTCTCCCAAGCCTTGGGAGGCCGGCCTCTTCTTGCTTACAGACAACCCCCCAACCTGAAGCAAATACTTAGCAGCAACCAGACACCATACTACAAGAACACTAACCCAGGTACCTATCTCTGCAACAAACCCCGTTGCCAACTCTGCCCACACATCGACTCTAGTGATACCATCACAGGTCCCAACCACATCAGCCACACAATCAGGAACTCATCCACATGCACATCTACTAATGTTATATATGCCATTATGTGCCAGCAATGCCCCTCTGCCATGTACATCGGCCGAACCGGACTCTCCTTACTCAAGAGAATAAATGGACACAAATTGGACATAAAAAATGGTAACATCCATAAACTGGTAGGAGAACACTTCAATCTCCCTGGACACTCAGTAGCAGACTTGAAAGTTGCCCATACTCCTGCAACAAAACTTCAAAAGCAGACTCCAGCGTGAAACTGCAGAGCTGGAGCTCATTTGCAAACTTGACACAATCAGAGTGGGTCTGAACAGAGACGTGGAATGGTTCTCACTACAAAAAGTGATTGTCGGTCTTCACACATTCTCACCTTCTATTCAACTGGTGCGAATGAGCCTCTCCTGCCCCATTGAATTGACTTTGTCAGCACTTCCCATTATTATGCTGGCATGTGTATAAACACCTCTCAGCTGTTGTTTCCATTCCATGCATCTGACCAAGTGGGTTGGCGCCCACGAAAGCTTATGCCCGAAGAAATTTGTTAGTCTTTAAGGTGCCACAGGACTCTCTTTTTTTGCTGTATGCAGACTAATATGGCTGCCCCTCTGGAACCATCCACCTGTGAAATTACACTATCTCTTTCAGGCATCCCATTTCATATTTTGACCACATGGGCAGGACAAATAGGGGCATTGTTCTAGCCCATGGGGATCCTGGCAAAAGACAACCGCTTCCCTTGAAAGGTAAAAGCAAATTTGTCATAGGTGTCTTGATGTAAAGGGAGAGCAAAGAAAGCATTGGCCAAAGCCAAAACTGAAAGCCACTTCCCCTCCTTCTACGATGGAGGGTATCACCTCCTGATACTTAGTCACAATGGGGGCCATCAGTGGGTCACCTACTTAATGAACAAAAATCCATCACCAGTCTCCAAGTCCTGCCATCACTTTTAAGGACTGGCCAGAGGGCAGCATTATTGAGGGTTGACTGTTCCACTAAACCATGTTGGCTTAAAACCCATCAATAATTTCTCCAGGCTGACTTCTGCCTCCCTAGGATACCTGTGGTGCTTCCAGCATGGTGGATTGGCGCCCATAACTAGCATTTCTAGCTCAATTTCATACATTCAATTTTATTCTTGGCCTACACTTCCCAGCGTTTTTTTCTGCAATTGCTAGAACTTCTGGAGTCCATGTGGGCTTCTTCAGATGCCTTAAGGTTTGCTACCCAGTAGTGTGCTGAAATCTCCACTGGTTTCCAGGATATACCAGAAGGTGTTTCCCATAGAATTCTATTCCTAAAATCAACTAACACTTAATTTTCTTAAGACATCAATTCCCAGGACCCCTTCTTCCCCTGAATCCATGAAACCAAATTGCCTTGTTATTTCTTCTCTTTCCTGTCTGATATCAAATGTCCCTGCAAAAGGAAACAACTGTGTCTCAAAATCTCTGTGATGTCTTAAGTCCAGTTGGAGATTCAAACAGGTTCTCATTCTGGGTACTCCTCAGGGAATAAGTGGCACCTGTGTCTAATAACAAATTCTGTCTGAATGCCCTTCCTTCAAACTTCACATAAACCATTGTTGGGGAATTTTAGGAGGGGCCCTCTTAGGTCAAGAGGACCTTGATAGGCACCCCCCCACCCTGAGCCTCGTTCTCCAGCTGAGACCAAATAGACAGAGACCGAGGGCGTGTGATCAGGCTTTATTCAGCTGAATGGCAGTCTGACACTCAGAGTAAAACTCCAAGGTAGAGAGCCCCAAACAAAGGCTGGCTTACACTTTTATACATTTTTGGGTTACATTTGCTAATATTGACAGATGAGAGAAGAAACAAAACTTTTTGTTCTACAACCATGAGACATATACATGTCAATAGATGACGGATATATGCAAGATGTTTTTACTAAAGGATAACACTTGTTCACCGGTTATCCTCACAACTTGTTCTAAACACTCTCTAATGTTATTACAATTTACGGTACTCAGTAGTCTTGACAAACTTTTACCGTGCTGATGGGGAGGGAGTCATACAGAAAAGGATTCATTCTAGTTTCTTAACTATGCTTAATGACTGAAAGGAGACAGTAAGTCTAGCATCCCCAACAAGCAGAGGAGAATCAATTTACAGGCCAAAACAGGGTCAGAACAAGACAGACTCCATCTTGGATTTCCTTCTCACCATGAACCCCCCTCATCCCATGGCATTCGATTATGCCACTTCTGGAAGCAGTGTGGGGAGGCGAGGGCTAGGAGTGTCTTTAAAACCTTATCTGGGGAGGTTATTGCTTCAAACAAGATTGCTTCGTGTGGACATAAATTTTTCAATCTTTGGGCCTCATCCTTCTTTTGTTAATTTACTGCTTTTCTCAAAACTGCTTTCCTGGCAGTAATCAGTAGCAACATTCCTGATTGCTTGGCAACCATATCTTCAAAGACAATAAAACACTTTCAGTAAAGTAAAGCCAACTGTGGCTTTAACTCTTAATTTTCCAAATAAAAAGCACACACAAAAAGGAAAAAGGGGTGTGGACGGGGGAGGGGGAGAGTCTATTACCCAGTGGTTTAAAAGTCAAAGGAGAGGTAACAGAACTGTTTCACTCCAGGCAGTGGCAGGAATAAATCAATGGGAACAGAGCGCTTCTGAATCATGAAAGATTGATACAAACAAGGGCTTTTCTCGAAAACTACTATGTATTAGATTTAAGCACACATAGAGGCTTCCCATTGTTTTCTGCAGCCATAGGTTTGTCCAGTGACCGCTGACACACATATCCCTGTGCTCTGACACTCCACATCCTCGTACAACAGATACTCCTCTCATGTGCATACACACCTAGGTACAGTCTGACCCCGGCATAGAAGAGGTGCAGAAGGCCTTTGGGTGGAGGGTGAAGTTAGCCCTGATTGACTAGACAACAGTTGCCAAGAATCCAGTTTGTCCACATACTTACCCACACACCAGGGAGAGCAAATAAATCACCACGGTTCCCTAAGAGCAATGGATGCAAAGGCCAAATTGTTTCTTACTGTGAGTTCAGTTAAGTCCAGATCCATTTACTTCTGTACTCTGATTTTAGCACACAGTACATTGAGGGCTCTCATTTCAGGTGTGCAGGGGTTGGCAGTGTGTTATAATGCAACATAGGGTTTCTCTCCCCCACGCGATCACCTTTTAACAGTGATGGTTAGCAACTTTCTCATAGCAATTGCAATCCTGTGCCTCATTTATTTCCTTTCTGAAGCGTAGGGAACTGTGGTAACTGATGTCAAGTCTTGCTTTTTAATTGTGCTGCCTGTCCCAGTGCAGCTGACAGAGCGCAGCTGGTTAGTGGCTGCATGTGAGAGAAGAGTCATTCCAAAGTTAATCCCCAGTCAGCCTTAAAAAGACAAAGGGGCAAATTGACACTTTCATACGCAGGTGAACTCTGGTGATATCCGTGAAGCTGCCGCCATGTTATGCCAAGCTTTTAATGGGACTTGGACCTTTAAAGGTTGGGCTCAGTCAAAGATTTAAGAAGTCTGAGCTGGTCAATATTTTTTGAAACTCATTGAATCTGCTCCTTATCTTTAGATCCCACAGTGCTGAGCACAGTACAGATATCTTGATAGGCCAGGTGTCATGCAAAGAGATCGTTCTTACAACAGATAGGAAATGATCTTGCTTTCACTAAAATTGACGATGGGACAGAGTGTCCCATGTCTGCTCACTGCAGCATTCTCACATCTTCCTCTGAAGCGGCTGGCTGTGGTCACTGTTAGAGACAGGACACTGGAGCAGATGAATCTTGGGTCTGATCCAGTCTGGCGGCTCCTAGGTTATGCAAAAACTGATAGCTGATAAATGTGCATATTTGAAGGCAAGAAAGTTGATTTTGATGTTTCCGTACATTTCCATACCTCCTCTACAGAGTGCCTTGAAATCTACTGATGAGCACTATATAAGAGCTAAGTGTTATAAATAGCTATGATCTTGTCCCACTTTTTAGGAGTGTGTTGAAACATACTGTAAAATAAAGCACAGAAATACACTGCAATCATAGGCTAGTGGGTAAAGAATGACCGTCAACTGATGTCTGCTTAGTATTGCTATGATTGTCTTCTTTTCATGTAGGCAGGATACATGTCTGGCATGCTGGTTCCTGTGGGGGTTGGGATCGCCGGAGCCCTGTTTATCTTGGGAGCACTCTATAGCATTAAGATTATGAATCGCCGCAGGAGAAATGGGTCCAAAAGGCATAAAAGAAAGGTACAGTAACTGTAAAGGAAACCCAGATCCATTCTCCTGACCTCTCTCCTGTTCCTAGTTTTGATTCATATAAAATAAATATATGCTAATTGTGGAGCATCTTTATGTTTGGATTGAAATGGACCAATGCTTGGATTATATAAATTATAGTGGAAGGGAGGGGGCAGGGGAAGGAATTCAAAGTTCTTACCCTTGTAACTGAATCTATGTAATGTTTCTTCTTTTCCCCCCTGTAGCAGAGGGAGTTTAACAGCATGCAAGACCGAGTGATGCTTTTAGCTGATAGCTCTGAAGATGAATTTTGAATCTGACTGCAGAGCCGTTGTGATATCCAGTGACTTTTTCAGAGGAGGCGGGAGGGGAGCAGAAAGGGGTATGTGCTGCGTCATTACTATCAGCCACCTTGTGCCACTGTGTAGTGGATTTTACACCCTGGCAAAACAGGCATGTTGTATTCTAAATGTAATGCGCAATGATGTTTGTTTTATCCTGTAGTGAGGTTACACGTTCACACGCTGCATCTCATTGGAATGCAGAATGCGTGTTGTTACAGCTGGACGGAGACTTAGGAATGATTACTTTGTTTTTATCACCATGTCATATTTTTGTTCCAGCTGATGGTAACTAATTATAATCATCGCTGTCACCGAATGTCGGGATTGAAACCTTCACTGAGAATGACCTCTGTCCAATTAGTTACCTGGAAATGTTACATTAGTGGAGCTAGAGTTTCTCAATGCTAAAATTAGCTGTTCTGCTTAATTAACAAACTACACACTTGAACCACATCCCTTGCCACCAGGGAGCCACGCAAGTACAGTGCAATTATTTATAGAGACAATAATGGACTCATTTATACATTCTTGGCCCTAGTTCCCCTTGTCCTTTTTTAAAATGGTCCTTTTAACTGTGCTGCGTGTTTAGGGAAACCATCCGGGAATGGCAGCGAAACACGATTTACAGCCTAAATATTCAGAGCATTTTCACCAGCATTGTAACAGCACAATACTTACTACCGCACACACACTGACAGATGCTCTTTGCATGAATCTCTTAGCTTTTATTCAGTGTGCTGGTTTGGATCTCAGACAGGGAAAAGAAAGAGAAAAGGGAGACGAGAGAGTTTTCTTTGTAAGGGGCTTGTCTGGTTATTTGTGTGGTTCATAATAGGTGTCATTCACCTGTTAACGCAGGGCAGTCTAAAGAAATAATAATCGAGTGTCTGTCTCTTTTCACATTTGGTAACTCACCGTTATAAGCTTCCCAGACATTTGTGGCCTTCTGCATCATAGCAGATAGCAACCTTCAACTACTTCAACTTCAACTACTTGAAGGGTTGCTCCAAAGAGGAGGGAGCTAGGCTGTTCTCGAGGGTAACAGAGCACAGAATAAGGAGCAATGGTTTCAGATTACAGCTGGGGAGGTCAAGGTTGGATATTAGGAAAAACTTTCTCACTAGGAGGGTGGTGAAGCATTGGAATGGGCTACCTAGGGAGGTGGTGGAATCTCCATCTTTGGAGATTTTTAAGGCCCGGTTAGACAAAACCCTGGCTGGGTGATTTAGTGGGAGTGGTCCTGCTTTTTAGCAGGGGGTTGGACTAGATGACCTCGTGAGGTCCCTTCCAACCCTATTCTATGATTCTATGATTCTATAGTGCTGTGGATATGTCCTCCCACCTGATTGATGAGGGAAGCAGTACGGGAGGAAGGGGAGGACAGAATGGCCCTATGAATAGTCGGTATCTGCAGATGGAACTTTCCTCCTCATGAGTGCTGAGCAGGCCATCACCTGTGACTAATAGGTTTTTGGACCAGATCCAGATCAGTGTTAGATGTCGTACCACTAAGAGGCTGTCGTGCATTTGGCTATAGGTGATCAGGTGTTCACGGCTGGGTGTGTGTGGTCATAGAAAGCAGGGTCACCATCAGTGGGGAAAGAAGTCAAGGCTGGAATACACGTGGCCTAACAGGAAAGGCAGTTAGTGTGGCAGGAGGTGTGATGGGAGGTGGAATGGGGTCAGACTGGTACATGTGGTCACAGGCAGGAAGGCAACTGAGGCTGATGCGAAAGTTGTCAGGATGGGGGGGCATGTGGCCAGAGATGGAAAGGTAGTACATGCGGTCACAGGCAGTTGAAGATGGGGAAAATGGCCTTGTTGGCCCTTTCATTAGAGAGAGTGAGCAGCATCAACATGTACAGCGGGTCGCAAAATAGTCCAGTGAACTAGCAGAAGATGTTTTTCGAGCTGAGGAGACAAGAAGAGGCATTGCTGCTGAGCTTGTTGATTGTTCCAGCCAAGAATATATCATATGTTTTATCTTTTTAGCAAAAGGGGTGGGGAAGGCCCCTAATTTCTCTGCTCTGGCATGTTGCACAATGACTGTTTTGCAGCCATTTTATGCTTATGCAAACCTCCTTATTCCCAAATTGGAAATTTCCTCATTACAGAGAACATTGCTGCCTAACGCTGCTTTGACTAGAGGAGACAAGATTAGTCCAATAAGTCAGACTGCTCATTTATCTAGATCAATTCTTGTATGGCTTGGAAGGAAGCGCAAGAGAGGCGGGATTGAGGAATAGATAGGATATGATTGAATTCGCTGGAAAGGTGAAAAGGACTGGCTAATTGCCAAGATGCGACACAGCAAAGCCCCATCACTTCTAAGCAGCTGGACATCTGGGATTGTAGCTACTGTCCTGGGTCTCAGAAGATGGGGCTGTGAAGTGGGTTTACGCCATCTTTCACGCCCCTCATCCTAGTCATTGTGGGCACCGCATAGTGTAAGTTACATCAGTGGGCCAATCGGATGATACAGCAGTCAGCGATACAGGGAGGCCCCACACTTGCCCTATTTTCTTGTATATATTGTCTTCTCTGTGGGGGCCAGTAGCATTTGAGTGTGTAAATTCTATCACTGGCATGCACAGATGATAGTGCTCAAACACTGCATGGGCACAAGATTGCGTGTGCGAAGCTGAGGCTACGCATTGGAAATCTGGCTGTATAGGAAACAGCTCACATGCAAATCAGTGGATGCAGTGCAAACTGAAAAAATGGGATTCTCTTCCTCTGGAAAAGGAAGGTCCGTGGTCTGCAGAAAGCCACGTGCAGATGTGGTGCTTCATAACAATAAGCAATTTGCCCAACCAAGGTGAGAGACTTTGCAGTAACTCTTTCCCATGGTTGCCCTTGAGAGCGAAGGAAAGGACCAACCGTATTTGAAACGCATCTATTGATGAGTCTTCCAATCTGTTAACTGTGTGTGTCAATCGGGGATTTCTTAATGAACACATGGAAAACAGAGGTGGACTAAGGCTAAAAAAGGCCAGTTCCAGCAAATTTCTGGGGTCCTCCTTGGAGAGTGTCTTCCTTCCAGCACCCTTCTGAGACAGACTTTCCCTCCCAGCACCTCCAGATTGATTCTTGTCTTCCACCCCAAGTCTTTGGTCTTCCCGCCTTGCTAGGGAGTGCCAGACTGCTTGGCAGCAATCAACTTTGTTCTGCTGCCATTTGCTACTTTTCCTCTCACTGGTGCTCCCAGGCATCTCTGTCTTTGAAGTCTGGATATCAAGAATCCTCCTAAATCCACCCCTGGAAACATATTACAATTATTTAACTGTAATATAAACCCAGCAGCTGGGCTATTTGTTCTTATAACAAACGGTTAAAGTCTCTTTCCCTGAGAGCTGGGGATCAGAGAAGCAATTCCTTTTGGAATGAACACTCCCATCTTTCCTTCTCTCTCTCTCTGCAGTGGCTAGGAGGATGGAAAACAGTTTTGGAGTGTTGCTACATGAACAAAATGAATTGTACTGGCTCAGTGCCTGCGCCATCGGGGCCCCTGGTAATTGGGAGATCTTTCCCTTTGGGATCCTTGAGGAGGTGGCAAGGCCTATGGCTAGGTGCGATGGTGGAAACAAAGCCTTCAGCAGAGTGATTTTTGCCTTGGCTCAGCTCAATAAATGTCTCAGCCAGTATTGGCTTTTAGCAGCCTGGGAGCAACAGACTATACAGGCAACTGCAGGATATTTATAGAATCCTAGAAGGTGAAGGTTGGCAGGGACCACAGGAGGTCATCTAGTCCAATCCCCTGCTCAGAGCAGGACCAACCCCACTCAATCATCCCATCCTTAGAGGTTTTTTTAAGGTCCCGGTGGGCAAAGCCCTGGCTGGGATATTATTTGTGGAAACTGTTCTTCTCTCTTAAAGGGGGTGTGTGAAAAGTATGTATGGGCTGAGGGCCTGAACCGTTCTATAGGCATGAGTGTAGCTGTCTTGGGGGAAGCAAGGTTAGTAACTAAGGCTATGTCTACAGTGAGAAATTTAGGTCGACTTTACCAAGTCGACTTTCCTAGCGCTCGCGGCTTCCTGGGGAGAAGGGAGCAGGGGCTCCTTTTCCCCCCTGCCCTAAGTCGACTTACCTTGTAACTCGACATAGGGCGTCCACACTGCTTAAGTCGACTTAAAAAGTCGACTTAAGCATTAAAGTCGACTTAAAAGCAGGTCTAATTAAGTCAACTTTAAATTTCCTTAAGTCAACTTAAGCAGCAGCTTAAGTCGATTTAAGGCAACTCCAGTGTGGACGTAGAGTAAATTAAGTTGACTTAAGCCTGCTTAAGTCGACCTAATTTCCTAGTGTAGACGCACCCTAGGTTTTCCAATCCCTTTGCCAGTGGTGATGCCCCGGAGAGGGCTCAGAGCTGGTGTCGGGAATGCAAACTGAATAATAGGACTCTGGATAACAAACAAGGAGTCTGGGGGCACTTTTAAAGACTAAGAAATTTAAGATTGTAATAAAAAGAAATAAAAGCAACAACTGCTTTTGTTTCTGGCCCTCCACTGGAATAGCAGAGTGTCACACAGGTGAACTACAACCCTCAGAAAACAAGGGCATATCATGAAACAGTTGGCCCAGGTGTAACCTCAGACTCTTGTGCTGCAGCAATAACAATCCCTGGGCTTGGCACAAGCCAGGTGGCTCGCCTTTGTTACTCAGCAGATAACTGGTTTGGGATTTCATGCTAGCACACGCCCCGGTTTATGGTAGGCATTACAAAAGAGTTTCATTGTTTAAAGTTTTGATTCAAATGGGAGGAACAGGCTTGCTTGATGTGAGGTTCTTGTAATGACAAAATGCACCTTCACTATACAGCTGCAGATTTGAAAACGTCTCTCATGCCGGATGTTCACCTTCTATTAGACATTTTGGACTGCACGGCTTCCATTAAGTGTTAACGGCAGTCCCTTGTGCTTTATTGTGGTTTTCTATTACAAATCCAAACTACTTGTCCTGTACCTATGGAATGTAGCACTTTGTTAAATGAAAATATCAGAAAATAAAAGCTGTCCATCATGTCCAACTTTTATCGGCTTGCTTCCTTGATTTATGGGTTGTCAATTTCACTGGCTTTTTGGTAATATTTAAATCATATTTTTGAAACCCAGGTTTTTCTTTTCTTTCTTGTCCGATTTGTATGTTGCATGTTTTAAGGGTCTATGCACAAATTCTCTCTTTGACTGAATTATGCTGCTTTCCAGGAGACCCGGAAATAGGTTCTGCAAATATTTCATGAAGAAAATAGGCCTGTTGTGAAATAATGCATTGACGTCCAGATGATTAACTAGAGGAAGACAGTTTATTTTGTGTAACTGATACAAGGAAATGGGAAGTGTTTGCAAATGAAAAATGTCCAGACCATGTTTTTTTCAGATGGGTTCACTGTTGTGCATGCGGTATGCCCATTGCATGGGTAGGTCAAGTATATACCTTTGCATGCACACTATCCTAGTGCATCCCGTGTTTTGCACGTGTAGCTTGAGTACATACAACACTACTTAAAGTTTTGAGTCATAATGGCTAAAATTTACCCTGGGCCCTTGTGTGGCACCTACATTTGCCCTCTTCGGGGTTTCACTAACAAATGAAGTTTTTCATCCTTATTATTTTTTTGACATAAAATGACTTTTTTTCACCAAAACAGACAGTTCCTTGTGCTTGTCCATTTTCAACAACATTTTTTCAGGAAAACTTTTTTTTTTTTTGGCCAACCTGCCAATATTTTTTGGTTTTCAGTTGCCCCAAAGTGAAACGTTTTCCATTTTCATGTTTTTTTGCTTTGATGGAAACCTGAAAAATTGTGTAGAAAATAATTAAACAAAAATACATTTTTCATTTGTTGTTAAATTTCAGAGGGAGGCCTCTGCATCCTCCTCCCATCACCGCAGCTCTGAATCTCCCTACAGTGCTCTAAGTACAAAGGTACATCCCACGAGTGCCCAAAGTTGCCATGACAAAGGCCGATGGCCTCTTGTGCCCTCATTACTGCCTTGGGAACTAGGAATTTCTGAGTTCCTCCTTTTGGTTGGGGATGGGGAGCGAGCAACTAGGAACAGAGAGGCTCTGGCAGGAAGCCCCTGGACCAAGGCAGGGGGTGAGAGGGCGGGCAGGCGGAGCAAGCAAAGTAACTACAGGAAACTGGTTGGCTCCTGAGGTTGGTCCTGGAGCAGGGTGACTCTTGGGCAAGTGGCCTCTATAATGGAAACCTCTATGGGACAGGGACCTGCAGCAGATCCTGCGTTAGAGGAAGGGCTGATTGGTGTGCTCTGCCACTTTTAGGTAAACGATATAAAGTTGAAGCCCTCAGAAAATGGCCTGCTTTGGACTCTGGGCGTGGTGTCATTCCTCTTTCCTGGGCTGAGGGGATGGGCCAGCAGCCTACACTCTAAAATCTCTGTATAGCAGGGTGTTGTGGCCATCCTCTGAGCCAGTGCCTGAGAAAGGTCCTCAACGCCCTGCTGGACAGACCCGAGAATTGCAGGGCTCGGCGCCTGGAAGCAGAAGGGCGGGGCCAGGACACAGGGGAAGTACAAAAAGCTGGCCTAGAAGCTCAGTTTGGGAGAAGTTGTTGCAGGGGAAGGATGTGTCTTCCCCTAGACTGCAGCTGGGGCTTGACCTGGGCCTTCCTCAACTGATGGGGGTCCCGAAGGCCTGCCAGACCTACCTGGCCTTGGTGACTGGGGGGGGGCTACCTGAAGTGGTGGACTGGGAGGGATTCCCCAAGGCTCACTGCAGTCTCAACGAGCTGCTTGTTGCCAGGATCCACCAGAGCTATCGGAGCCTGGTGTGCCTGGGGAACCACTGGGGCCCTACAATCTTGAGGAGCTGCCGTCTGCTGATGGCCCCGAGGAATTCCCGGGCCTGCTGCTGGTTGACAGCAAAGGAGTAGTCGGACTGCCATTCACTACTTACCCCCAACCCCCCTGAGGATGCCCCCTTGGGACAGGTCCCTGGGCTCTGGGAGGGAGAAAGAAGCCTAAGGACAGCTGACTACAGTCCAGCTGGCTGTGATTTCGCACTCGGGTCAGAGCCTTGCTGATCCAGTGGCAGATCTCTCCGCCGCTGGTAGGGCCCTGGGCTGGGAAGCAGTGGAGTTGGGTGGGCCTGTGTCTCCCCCACTTTCCTAATCACCTGGAGTGCTTGTACCCTCCCGACCTGCAGCCACTGAAGGTACTGAAGGGTTGTTTTCCCCACCTGGGCCTGTGACTGTTTAAGGGCGGTGGGTATAGATGCCTTTGCCCACCCTGCTCTGCCGGGGGCGGGGGCCTATGCACATCCTGCCCCACCTGGGACTGGACCAGGGCCTGAGGCACCACTGAGATCCCCAGTTTCCCCCCATTTAGCTCGTGTGGACTCTCCTAAGCAGAACTATTTGGGAGTTGTGAGCTTTCTCAGAGCCTGGGCCTGGGGAAGGACCTCAACGCTCCTGCTGGCTGGACTTGTAAGCGGTCTACACCCTGCCTTGGTTTCCCCACTTGTAAAATGGGGCTAATGATTGTGGTATGAGGGGCAGAGCTGGCGAAGGGAAGTTGGGGGAGGGACTAAGGTTGGTGTGACTCTAGGGTCTGAGGAATATAAACTTGGCCCAGGCGGCTTGCACGCATCTCTAGAGCAGGGGTTGCTAAACGTATTTAATGCCCACTACACCCTGAGGGTGTAATACTCTAGCCCCCCTCACCCTGCCACAGAGCAGAAGCTCAGCTCCCCACCCCAGTCTGGTAGGTGGCGATTGGGGGGCTTCACGGGCTGTACTTTTGACTGTAGAAGAGCCACGTGTGGCTCATGTGCTGTGGTTTGGGCACCGTTACTCTAGAGCCTTCACATGTGAGTGGCCACTCCACACACTTGGTGAAGATCTCTCTCTGTCTGCCTGCTGCATCATTTCGAGCTGGTGAAATACCCTCAGGGGGGTGTAGGGAAGGTTGGTGAGTTAGATTCTGTAAAGCCGGGAAGCGCAGAATATTATGACAGAACATCTGCCCCTCTCGCTGCACTGGGCCTGCTGGTGTTCCCCCATCCTTGTACCAGGGTAGAACTGTGCATGGCCCAGATGAGCGCAGCTCATTGTTTTCTCTGCTAGCAACACGTCCATGTAGCCATGTCACTGTAATGTGGGATGAGGTAGCAGGTCTGAAAACTAGTGGCTTGATCCTGCAGCAGTGACTCCAACTGGACCAGGATCTAATGTGGCCAGCCCTGGAATGCCAAGTATTGACAGGGTGGTTGCATGGATATAGGGTATGTATGTGAGGATGGGGAAAACCCCTCTGCAGTTGGATATACAGATACAAAGCTATATGATATAACTTATGCCATATCAAGCCATAGGGCTTATTTTTGATTTAGTTTAGTGCTGTTTCAGTTAAAATTCTTCCTGCCTGAATTCCCAGGGACTTTGCTCATACCCGTAATGCAGGGCACGTTGCCCGCAGCAATATGCTGGATGATGGAACAGAAAGGGGAATCCGGAGTGATCACCAGTCCAGATTTATAATTAAAGAAGCACAAAAGCTCCTTGGGAGAAAAAACCAAGCAGGCTCTGATTGCAGCCATGTCTCTGGAGGACCCCACTTGCACGGATCAACAGAATGGAGTCTTCAAAGGAAAACTTACATTTACATTAAAATGTCAAACACTTCATGTAGTTGGGAATATTTTTGAGGTTTTTTAAAAAATACTAAAAGGGATCAAATGCAGAGATGGCTAAAGAAACAGACAGGACAACAGCTTTCTATCTCATGGATCTGATTGTGACAAAGGAAATGCTTCTTAGCATCTGAATGCAGCAGAAACTTGGAGACTTATGCTGCTAAGGTGAGTGAGTTATATTATTATTAATAGTTTCTATCACCTGGTTTGAATTCGTTTCTTCATTCACCACTGATGCAATATGAACAGTGTACATGAACTCTCTACTCCTTTTCAAGTTAAAAGCCGCTTACCTGAAAACCTCTGTGAAACCCTTCTTCGTACGATTAGTTCTTCCTTGATCACCTTCATTGGTGCACTGCACAGGCGTTAAGTGTCCGCCTCAATGGAACTCGCTACAGGATTGGTGCCAAATCAAAATTCTGAAGCAGGAGGGCGTGGCAGTGGGGAGGGCTGAATGTGGGAGAATTTGTTGTATTTTATACCAAGCAGGATTAAGCCTTCCCTTGCACATGCACGGGAAAGTGTGCAAGAAGCTATGGTGATTCAATAGATAGCACTCTTCCTTTCGGAGGCAGTACTGAATTAATGCCTCAGCACTGTGCTGTTTTTTCAGATGAAACATAAAATCAAATGCCTCTCGCTATGCTAATTTTTTAATATAGAACATTCCTGGGCAATTTCATGCCTCTGTTTGTGGGTGCAATTTTTCCAGCTACATTGTCAAATCAAATGAGTACAGGAACAAATAGTTATTTAGACATCTAACCAGTTACTTGCATGCACAATCTGATTTGTGTATAAAACTGGAGCACGGTCTAAACAAATGTAGGTGTCCAGTTGCATATATGTGTTTGTACACCAACTTTGGTGTCTCTAAAAATAGTCTTAACAGGTCCATGGCACTCCCAGAAAGCACAGGGATGTTAACCCACATGACCTGGCCAGCTTCGACATCAGTTAAATTACCTAAATTTCCCCCCGTAGTATCCAAATAGATACTGTGTTCATCTTCACATCCCCACTTTTCAATTCTTAGGCAATGCTGCTATGCCCCGTCGAAGAGCTGCCGTGGTTCATCTCCAAGGTATGTGAAATGATCGTTGCCTGGAAAGGGTGTAGGCAGCAAATGTTAAGCGGTTTGATCTCTTTAAAACAATGTTTAAAACAGCACCAACCACAAACCAAACCAAAATTACACAGAAGGACCTTTTTGGAAAGGATGGAACCCTTTACTTCCAACTTTCCTTTTTAAAAGAGGCAGAATGGTCACCTTAAAATGTAAAGAACTAGCCATCATTTCTCATTGTTTTATAGTAATTCGAAGGGTGCTTTCTGGTGTGCGTGGTGTTTTTGTTTTTGTTTTCTCCCCTATTGACATAAAAAAAGTACATATTCATCTACATCACAACCCAATTTCCCTACCTGTGCAGTTTGATCCACCACTGAAATCAGCTGACCCCAATTAGGGGCAGGGCTTCCCTACCTGGGGCTATAAAAACAGCTCTGAAGCAGACAGTAGCATAGGAGGCAGCTTAGAGGGGTGTTTGCGTGGGCCTTAGGAGCAGTAGGTGAGTTATGACCCCCCCGATTCCTTCCCACAGTACTGCTGCCTAGGCAGTCATTTCCCAGTTTATACATGGACAACCCATTGTTCCTTCCTGAGTGGAGAACTTTGTGTTTGTCCTTATTGAATTTCATCCTATTAACGTCAGACCACTTCTCCCGTTTGTCCAAATCATTTTGAATTTTAATCCTCTCCTTCAAAGCACTTGGCAATCCTTCCCAGCGTGGTATCATCTGCAAACTTTACAAGTATACTGTCCAGGCCATTATCCAAATCATTGAAGGTATTTCACAGAACCAGATTCAAGACTGATCCACTTGATATGCCCTTCCAGACTGACTGGGAATCACTAATAACTAGTTTTCTGGAAACAATTTTCCAAGAACAGTTTAGATAATCTGTGCCCTACTGTGTTATTTTCCAGACAGAGGTCTGGATCCTCCTCCACCTGGTCCTGGGCTTTGGATGATGTTGTTAGTTGCCTCCTTGGTTTAAGACTGATTGAACTGGGTTAGCTTGGCCCTGAAAACGTACTGAGGCAAGCAAACCAGACTGAGACCAGGTTTAAATCGCTTTAAGAGGGTCCACACACAAAGTTGCACTGATTTAGCTGAAGTGGGTTAAAATCCACTGGGATGCAAGAGATCTGGGCTTTATTCCTGGCTGTGTCACTAAGCTGCTTTGGGAAATGGGTTGTCACTTCCCCCCTCTGTGCCTTGTTTCCCTCTTCCACCCTTTGTCCCCTCAAAGTTAGATTGCAAACATCTTGGGACAGAGCCCCGCTCCCCTGAGGTGTGTCCAGTATGTCCCCTCCAGTCCCATCTGGGTGCAACTTTAAAATAAACCATAACTAACGGTGACCCTCTTGCTGAGACCAGTGACAGCTTTTGCTGCAGCAAAGACGAAAGCGTCCCTGGTTCTCCGAGCGTGTAGCGGGGCGGCGGGACTGAACTGGAAAGAGCAGGGGCTGTATCCTAGAGCCATTCCACTAACTCGGAGCAGGGTGGTATGCCTCAGCATGTCATGGAGCAATGTGCTGCTTCCTGCTTCAGTCTAAGTGGACCTGGCTGGGTCCCCCTCCCACCGTGCGCTCCATGGAGTCTGGGCAGCTGTCCTCTTACGTCCTCTTGCTGAGCCTGCCCCCTTCCTGAAGTTACACAGGTAAACCAAAATGGGGTGTCTGCTACAGAATAAGTCTGGGGGTGGGAGGGAGGATGCTCCAGTGATTAGAGGAAAGCTCTCAGACCCAGAATACCTGGGTTCTCTGCCCTTCCTTATGGAGGAAGAAGGTCAAGGTGTGACTCACAGTCTGATCAGGGGAAAGTCACGTAAACCCTCTTTTTTCATTTAGCCGTCGGAAAATGGATCTTCGTTGCCCGCACAGGCCTGCTGAGGGGCTTAATGTACACTCCCAGAGTGCTTGCAGGGCCTCCCATTACTGGGGCTGCAGAGAAACATTCGTATTCTAAGTCGAGAGGAACATTGCTCTTCCTCAGAGCCCGCTATGGCTCCAGCCGTGATAGGTCACGCAGGGAGAGGGCAGGAAAGGTTATCGCTGGCGGGGTATCGTTTCTGCATGTGAGACGGGAAAAAAGGTGACATTCTTCCTTACACCCACCCACCCACTCTCCTCCCCTTCTTCCCACCCCAATAGTTTTCAAAGTCTCAGCTTGCATACTTAGAAAGATGTAAGAAATGTTTTCTGGAAAACTCTTGCATAGGATGGATCCTTTATCAGGAATGAAGCTAGAGGTCAAGGTGTTCTTCATGTGATAAGGACAGTCACGGCACCTCAAATGCAATGGCTGGAATCTTAACTGCTCTAGTGAAGTGGATGTTATGAGACCAAGGAGAGAGACCCATTCCTGAGCAAGGGCTGGGGCTGGCTGACACAAATCAATAATGAGAGCTGGGTTTTTTTTTATCCAGAACCATTCCACCATGAAAACAATGCTTGTCTATTACCTTCTTGATATCGGTTAAGCTATATTCTCATTTTTGCAGGCTTATGCTGTCATTCAGGCTAGATCAATCTGTGAAGCTGGCTGGATTAAGGGGACCATTTATGATATTATTTCACATCAATATGTCCAAATTCCAATCATCCATATGAGAGATGGCATGTCAGGTGCTGGTAGAAAGGTTGTAATTTGCTAAGAATGATTATATTGTTTAGGGGTATGTGTCATGTGTATTGGAAGTTACGGCTATATTTAATGTATGTTTCAACGTCTGCTGATTTTTCTGGGCCACACCCCAGACTGGATGACTACAGCCATAGCCAGCTTAATGGCCCATTAGGAAAATTCTCAGGTACAGATCTACACCTGATGAGTCACTGAACTTGCTCATGTGGCTCTGGACTCTGTCTTATTCCTGTAAATTTCCGCAACCTGCATGGAAAAGGCCAAGGGACGTAAGAGGCAGCTGCAACACCCCTTCCATTTTGTCTTTTAGTTTTCTGCCTTCAGCCATCACCAACCTCTGGATTTATTCATCTGCCACTGAAGCTGTGAAACAAAGGACACAGACCCCTCCAGGTACTGGATTTACACCAGAGGAACTGCATAAGCCTGCAAACTCCAAATTCTACTGCTGTGCGATTGCTTTAATCCTATAATCCTCCTCTCACCTACACACAACTGAGGCTAATGCAGGGACCCATGGAGATGAAGGGTCTGAGCCTGAGGCAAGCCAGGACCTAGGGTTCCCACCTGATTGCTTTGCAGTGTAGATACAGCCTCACTGGTACTCTGGGAGTCTGCCCAAAGTATCCCATGGGTCCACTTCCTTTTGTCCTCTGGACAGCTGAGTTTGGTGGACAGTCAGGTATTCCCACAATACACCACAAACCAAGGGCTAGTGTGGCCATGTTTGGGGAGGGTGGTAGAAGTTCTGGGCTATGGGTGGTTAGAATTTGGCCCACACAATGCAATTAGATGCTGGAAACCCAGATCGGGACCCAGGGTTCAGCAATTTCTAATCCGAGGTTACAAATGGAGTGTAGACACACAAGACCCACGTAAGATACCCAGGCTCTGCTAATTCAAGTTCTCCTAACCCTGGGCTTGCCTTGCAGTGTAGGCAGGCCCAGGGAGCCTTTTCACTGACGTCAGTGGGCTTTGGGTCAGGCTCCATGTGATCATGCAGCTGTAGATGGGTTACCTTGTCAGATAAACTGTCTGAACTAGGGGCAGGGGCAAGTTGAGGGCTAGATTATTACTTGGACTGTGAATAAGAATCCCCTTCCAGGCTTAGCATGCACAGGGGTAGGGGAGACTGCTTGCCTATGTAGCTGGGGAGAGCCAACTAAGGGTTACCAGTAATTGAGTGCTCTCTAGGAGCTAAGAAGAAGCAGGGAAGATTTGGGACTCCCATGAGCCCTTCTAGCATAGCCCAGAGTGTCAATAAAAACACAGTGGCTTCCAGGAGGCATGTAAAAATCTGCAGGAAGAATCAAAGGGTCAGGGAAGTAACTTTTCCGAGAGGCCTGTGAAGCCATAAGGTATCTTTAAATAGCAGCAGAATTCCCAGAGACATGCCTTTAATGGAATCCTATAGCACCCAAAGCAGAAACCTGCTATAAATCTGTAGATGACTGGCACTGGGGCTGTACAGAAAGACCCATATAAAATAGCCCTTGAGAGGTAATATTGCTAACCACGGATGGTCGGGCTGTTTATAGTAGCTGGTGATTTCAGTGTTTCACAAAAGAATTCTTTATTTATTGAATTTCTATTATTTATTTAAAGAGTTGGCAGCTCTGGATTTTCAAGGCCTCTGTTCCACCCATTAATAGTGACGATGTTGATATGGACTTCTTCATCACTAGAAGGATGGAATCTGTGGGGGGCAATAATGTTCACTCTCTGTGCCCATTCAGTCTTTGGTTCTCCTGAAGCTGCCATTAAGTGTGTAGTGATGGATCACCAATCAGGGGAAGGCCTACAGAAATTAGCAACGATGACATCAATAAGGTTCTGTAGACAGATTTTAGGTTTCCATTTGAATTACTTTAGAAACCCATAGGATTTAATAGAACATAACTTGTCTGAAAGCTTTTTGAACCATCTTACAGAATTCTAGCACAGGGATATAATTTCCTATTGCATTCTATAGGATGGTTCAAACCACCAGCAGAAAGATCATCATTTCCTACTAAATTCTGTAAGTCTCTTCCATAGGGGCAGGTAGGTAGGCAAACAAGCTTATATGGAGTCTTGCTTACAGCAACAATTCCCATCTTGCCGTCCTACTGTCACCCAGAGTAGAAGACAGTGTGACATTCATTCCTTTAATACTCCTTCAGGACCAAGAATGTGGCTCCATCTGAGCTCTGCTGGGTTCTCTGGCAATCCGTGCATGGAAGGCAGGATGCTCAGTTGAAGAACTTTAACCCATGTGCCAAGTAAGGCTAGTTGGGTGATGTCAGAGGGCAATAACACAGGAGTAGCATAGTAACAAGCGTTGGGCAGTCCTGGCCTAAACTGGATTCAGACCAGCCTCCTGGAGGTAGAAGGATTAGTGTTCCAATTCCTATGTCCTGTGCCACTGATTTCCCTTTCTAAAGGCTCGATCTGTGATTGTCAAGGAGCCTAACGGAGTCAGGTGCCCCACTCCCATGGACTTTAAATGGTACAGCAGATGGAAGAAGAGAAAGTCTGACTCAGAACAACCCAACTCAGCTCTCAATAATGGTTTCCCTCTGTAGACCCTTAGGACACCCTTCTAGTTACTGGCAAATTGAGATGCAGACCTTGATGGACCCATTCTGATTACAGTGATGAGCAGAGGCCCTACCAGGCAAAATCATCCACAAAGAATTAATTTTACTTGCATTCATGTATGGTTGCATTACGCTTCTCTCTAAGAAGGAAGTTGCCTGACAGATTCTTCCATAAGGCCAAAAACTGGTTTGTGGCAATCACTAGCAATCTTCACCCATAACATAAACCTGGCAGTGTCCAGCGCACTGCAATGTTACAGAAAATCTCAGCTAGGCTGAATAGCTCCTTCCAGAATCAATTGACTCCCCAGAGTGATGCATTTCCCTGCGGACTCCATCTGCCAAAAGGTTCATTTTTCTTACGCTAAAACAGTCGAGACATATGGTGTGCTTTGTTGGTTTTCAGCCTGAGAAGATTGAAGCATTGCTGCTTTGAGGTCAGAGCATCCTCCTGGCCCCCTCATTAGGGTATGGAAGTTAAAGAAACAAGAAACAACCCCTCCTGCCACAAAACAGATGCTGTCAAACTGAATCCGAGCTCAGCAGGACCTTACTCTTGTCTGCAAACAAATAGGAGCCAATTTTTACCACCTGCTGCTTTCTACAGATTGAGTCATAACTCGGGCATCTCTGCTGTCCATCTGCAGTGAGCACAGCTGATCTGTTTCTCCACACTCTTGAGAAATAAAGAGATCCGCTGGTGAACAAACCTGCTCCACTTGAAACTGAGATGGATTTTGCTGGGTGGAATAGCGCAGTGGCCACATTTTGTGCTAAAGCCCAGAGTTGAATGATGGACATTTCCAGCTCCTAATGTGTCTGTGCCTGACATGTGTTGATTAGAAATCCTCTTGCAAGCCTCTCTAGTAGCAATGTGTGGTAGCATCTACTGCAGAGTCCAAGATCATACAAGTACCTTCTTCCAGGGAGCAACATTTTGCCATGATGGCTTATGAGGCCTGCAGGGCAGGGAGCAGTGTGTCAGAGGCCAAGCAGCAGGTCCCGTGATCGTGGAAGTGCTGTGAAATCTCTGCATCTTCTTACTCCCATCAATGCAGCTTCACCAGGCCGAGCTGTTACTTGCTCTGTGTACTTGGGTGCCAGAAGGACTGCAAGAGTGGGGGGCCAAGTTCTCCGTCCCATGGCTCAACCTTACCAGAGCCCCTGCCCTTCCCACCAGCTTCATCCTCCCGGAACCCATCTTCTTTCTTCCACTCTCCTTATCTTACTGTCCCTGCTGACCATACTGAATCTGTTGGGTGATGGCTCTTTCCTGCTTCCCAGACTCGGTGGGACCCCAGGACCAAGAGAAGCCTCCACTGCAGTTTTGGTCACCGACAGGTGAGGGACCAGATGCCAGCATATGCCCAAGTGTCTGTCAGGTTTTCAAAGTTTGGGG
>ML685781.1:13017220-13044025 GCA_007922175.1 Pelusios castaneus
TAGGTCAAATTAAAATGAGGTTTTATAAAGTCGACTTAATTTTCATTAAGTCGACTTTATTTTCCTTAAGTCGACTTAAGCAACTTGCTTAAGTCGACTTAAGGAAACTGTAGTGTAGATGCAGGGTAAATTAAGTCGACTTAAGTAAGCTTAAGTCGACTTAATTTACAAGTGTAGGCGCAGCCTACCGGTCTTTAGGTTGACTTAACCACTAAGTCGATTTGTTAAGTCGACCTAAAACCAGTGTGGATGCCTTAGGTCGACTTAATTCCTTAAGTCAACCTAGGGCTGGGGACAAGGGAGCTGCGGCTCCCAGGGAGAAGGGAGCCATGTGGGGCTCCCCAGCCAGGGCTCCAGTGGTGAGGGAATCCCCCGCCGCCCTGGCTGGGGCTCCATCGATGAGGGAATCGCCCTGAGTAGCCAGGGCTCCCCTTGTCCCCGGGAGTCTCCCCTAGCCTGGGGAGCCGCGGCTCTCTGTGGACCTAGCCAGTCAACTTAAGAGTCTAGTGCAAACTCTCTAAGTCGACTTAACAAGGTGGACTCTAAGTCGATTTAAGACGACCTTTTAAAGTCGACTTAACAGAGTCGATTTAGCGTTTCTAGTGTAGACATAGCCTAAAAGTAAGCAGAGAGTTCCTTATTTTGAATAGGATTGAGGCTAGTAAATTACATGAAATTGTAAACAAGAAATGCCATGTGCCTTTAACTGTCAATTCAGTCAGTACTTAGTATAGGATGGCTCACTGCAGACTTTTACAGGCCATGATTTCCACAGCTGATCTGTTGCAGAGTGTAGCCAGCCAGTGAATAATGTGGCCATCAGTTGTAGTGGTCGTGTACCCAGGATTGGCTTATCACAGGAGAGAAGGGCAGCTTGCACGGGAACCCACAGAACTAGCACCACCACCTGCCTGTACCCACAGAGAAAGGAATCCTCGTGGGGTGCCTCCACTCACTTCAAAGATGATTCACACCTTAGCGAGCTGGGAAATCTGGCTTCCACGTCTCCTTGGCTTTTCTTTCCTAGTCTTTACAGCCAGCTCTCCACCTGCCGGTTCTCTGTGGTGACCTTCTTTGCATCTTTCTTGCTCCCTCCCGTGATCCACGCTAGTATTGTGCTCCACTGTCCTGGGTAGCCCTGTACACAGTGCCCAGGTGGTCTCATTTGGACTGTGCTCTTTCCCTTTAGCCTATATCTATGCGTGGGGCTGGAGGGGCTGCGCCTAGGGCTCTTTTGCCCTGGGGGTGTTTGGGGAGGGCAAAGTGTAGAGGGTTGAGGCTGCCAGGGCAATCAGCTAGGATTCCTCTCGCAGACTGATGCGGTGCAGTAGCAGGATGCCCTCTTTGAAAAAGGGGTGCACGCATTCCTGGCCAATCCAGGGAGGGAGGCTGTCATCATTCCAGCTCATCCCATATCCTTTTGGGAGCGTAGGATGCCTGTGCTGGCTAATTTGTTGCTGGCCTGGGCTTTGAGGGCCCTCTTTCCTCCACTTCCCCTGTACACCAGCAACTTAGCCAGGCTGGCTGACTAGTGACTGGTGCGAAGCCACCGGTCCTGCATTCTCATGCTAGCCAGCCTCTTGCATTGAACATCGACTTCACAGTCTCACTAGATTTCCTTTTTCTGTTAAATTACACTGGCCGCTCATTGTACCATGCCTTTATTTTATACAGATTTCTTTGCACCCATTTCCCTTCTGTCCAGGACCGGCTGGAATTTAGGGGGTGGTTGTCAGCCAGTTTTGCACACTCTACTGGTTGAAAGGACTGGCCTTCACAAAATCCGTGCTCCCTTCCAACTTCCCCATCGCCCTTGCCAGATCCATCTCTAACACTATACTGGCTTTGCTAATTGATCCAGGCCGACGTGTTTACCACCAGCCCCGTGTACATTATGGGGACTGGTCTGGAAGCCATCTTAAGATCCAAGATTGGCCATTGCTTCCCTCCATTAGCTAGGTTTGGCACTTCCTTGAAGTTTAACAAGATCTGGTCAGGATTAGCTCTGGGCATAAAATGGTAGCTGTGCTTGGGACTCTATTCTCTTGAAGTGTCCACTACTCAGAATCAGCCAGCAAGGTTGTCTCTAGTGTGATGCAAGTTTAGTATCTAGCTGTACTTCTACTCCATCCCTGACAGGACTGGAGATGCAGGAAATCACCCCCTGCATCTTGCAGCAGCTATGTGTTTAGAAGGGGCGTGAAGGTCAGGGAGGTAGACTCTGCTGCATGGAGCTTTTGATGTATGGAATTAGACACTAGCTCAAAGTTTGCCTCCCGTTGACTTTCGAAGGAGTGGGACTGGTCACTAGACAGATCTGTGATGTGCTCGAAGCTTCTATATCACAATCTAGGAACTGCCATGCTAGATCATTCCAGTATCCTGTCTTGAACTGTGACTGGTGCCAGATGCTTCATGGGAAGGCACAGGAAACCATGTGACTAGGGAATAAGCAAACCCACAGGGCAAGCGTCTGTCTAGGGATTGGTTTACAATTTTTTTCTTAGGGGCTCCTTTCATTCTGCCTCTGTCACGAGTGAGTCAATCTACATTTGCAGGACAAGATCCTCAATTGGCATCAGTTGGCACAGACCCACTGACTTCAATGGCACTATGCTGAGATACGCCAGCTGAAGATCTGGCCTCCATTTTCAACGCCAAGTCAATGGGTTGCTGTTTTCCATATGCAAGTATAGAACTCACTGTTCTGAGACCGTGCTCCTTAAAAAAAAATGAGCTGCTAACCTGAGCTGCCACATGGGAACATGACATAGTCTCTCTGCCTAGAAGGCTGTGCCATTTTACAGTAGCAATAGCACTAAGTATTAATCCATATGAAATAACAGCTTTGTCTCATCCCTGCTATTTTCCTTTTCTTCCATAAACTGCAAGGGGCACTCTCTGTGTGAGCAGCAGTTAGAATGATATGAGAGGATTATGCCTGTGAGGTGGGGTCCCCTCATTTGACGGGCCTCTGATCTCTGTACTAGCTGATGCCTTTCAGAGGTAGTGGGCAATGTGAACTCTAGACCCATCTTCTCACTCCACATTTACATTTCTGGCTGGGGGCAGGAGGAGGAGAAGTAAGTGCTGACTTTGGAAAGGTGAAAGTTCCCAGACCAGGTCCTCAGCTGATGTCCATGTCATAACCCCGTTGATTTCATGTAATACCATCTGAGCATCTGGCCCTGCATTATGGGGCCTCCTGCTGGTAACCACCATCCAATAAAGGGACCCATAATTTATCCTGCTGCTTGGTGTGCTGGGGGTAATATGCTGCCAACCAATTTCCAGCTTCCTTTCACCATTTAGCAAGGAGGGGAAAAGTCTGCTCACCTTAGACCCTCTGCAGCTCTCCTGAAACACTAGGCTTGTATAGAGCTGGTTTAGGGCAGAATTTGCTCCTTATTTGAACAGTAAAGTTGACCGATTCATAACTTTAAGGACAAAAAGATACCACTGTAACCATCTCCTCTGATTATCTGTGGACCAGGCCATAGACTTCTACTGGTGGTTAATGCTCCGTGCAATACATTTACCACTTGATGTGTTGGTTCTGTTCCCCATACCACGCAGTTTGAAAACTCCCCTTCTGGAGTCTCTCACCAAGGCAGATCATGCGGCCTGAACCAGTTTCCGTGTCCGTACATTTCCTCAGTGGCGGAAGCAGGGTGCTGCACCTAGGTTTGATTCTCAGCTCTTGCCTAGTGGACAGGGGAGAGGAAAGGAAGAGGAGGAATGAACAGAAAGGGAGTGGGCTGTGAGAAAGTCCTGGAAGAAAGGGGATAGCTCTGATTAGCACCTGTGCTAGGGAGTGAATGCCACCCCGGGGCCAATAGGTGCTCTGAGTCTAGGAAGGGGAACCTCATCTGGCCCATTGGTAAGTTATCCAACCCCAGTGAAGGAACCAGCAGAGACTGGCTGTGAAGGGAGCCATGCTCCGGTACAGTTAGCTGGAGGGCAGAATGCTGCCATGGTGGTTTCTTCGGACAGGGCTGCCAACAAGGGGGAGCTACGAATTCCAAAATAGGGTTGCCAGTTTTGGTTGGGTGCATTTCTGGAGGTGTCATCCCCTGATGGAATCTGTAATTAAAGATTTGGCAGGTTAGTCGGTCTATCTTTCTGGGTAGTGGAATTAAGCTGACTGGTCTGTAATTCCCCAGCTTGCCCTTATTCCCCTTTTTACAGGTTGGCCCTATATTTGCCCTTTTCCTCTGGAATCCCTCCTGTTTTCCCTGAATTTTTGAAGATAATTGCTAATGGCTAAGAGATGTCCTCAGTCAGTGTCTTGAGTATTCTAAGATGAATTTCATCAAGCCCTGGTGACTTGAAGACATCTAACTTGTCTAAGTACGTTTTAACACGTTCTTTCACTGTATTAGCCTCTGATCCCACCTCATTCACTGGGGTTCACCAGTCGCCACTAACCTTTTTGGTGAAACTGAAAGAAAAAAGTCGTTTAGCACTTCCGCCATTTCCACATTTTCTGCTATTGTTTGTGGCCAAACCTCCGGGTGGACATCTTCTTGTTTCCAATGCATTTGTAGCATGATTTCTTACAACCTTTCATGTCTCGAGCTACTCCAATTTGGTTTTGTGCCATTCTAATTTTGTCCCTACCTGCTTGTGGTGTTTGTTGATATTTCTTCTTTGGAATCTGACTTGGGTGCACTTGAAACGACGCCGAGTGCACAGATACAGCACACGCCCGCCTCACAGAGCTGAGGGTAGAACCCTGGTCCTGCGAATTCAGACAGACTCTTCTCACCTGAGCCAAGGGCTTATTTCCAGGCGCCCGTTGCCCTTTCCGGGCATTGTTGGCCTACCTGCTGTCTGTGGATTAGGCAGTAAACAGCTGTGAGACGTCTCTGTCGCACACAGGCATGTGAGAGCAGTCTGAGAGAAGAGTGCTGGCAGGAACTGAACTTGGTGTCCTACCATGCAGCTGTGATCTGGTGCAGTAAGTCAGTGGAGTGCTGTCAGTCTCCGCGCCTGGGGGCCAATACTTTCTTCTGTGCCCCCAATCCACATCAGTGGCAGTGGTAGCCATGCCCTGGGGGGGGGGGCGCACTGCAGACCCATTTCCTGTTCTCTTCCACTCCTCCCTGCTGTGGGGGTGGTAGGAGCGGCTGGGAACAGGAGTGACAGGGGCAGATGCCCCTGGGCCACCCAGCAGCAGGGGGGAAGGGTTGTGATTGGCTCTGGATGCCCCCTCCTTGCACCATTGGAAGGGGAGCTGGGAGGATTCAGCTGCTGGCAGGCCTGAGCTGGGCTCAGCGTGCCCACTGGGCCCCGGTGGCTTGCAACAGTGGGGGGTGGGTGGGAAGGGAGCAACTCCTCCTATGAGGCCCTGGCTAGTTCCACCCCCCAGCACTGGTACACCACTGCAGTAACTGGTATCCAGTTATGTGCTGGTTGCAGCTGTGAATCCATTGACCTTTGTCTCATCCTCCTGGGTGCTCCTTGGAGCTCCGACTGCCCAGAGAGAAGCAAACCCTCTGCAGCTTATCATTAAAGGAAAACAAAACCGAAACCTTCCCAACCACTTTGTCAGTGCTTCTGAACTGGGGGCTCAAGATGAGCAAAGAGGCAAAGCCATGCTTATCATATTCGAAGAGCATGGGTTTGCAACACACTCGCAGCTAAGCAGATACTGTCGTTTGTACGGTTTTTTGGCAGTGGAACAGCACTGTAGACCAAGCTCGGATTTATGCAAACTCTTCGAATCCAGAGTCTTCCCTGTGGTGGCTTATCAGCTGCTGTGATCACTTCCGGTTTATAGGACCAAGGTTTCAAAAACCAGTTGCCTGAAGTTAGGTCCCTGACCCACATCAAACCACCTCCACCCGACCTCAGAAAGAGCTGGTAGGTGGTCTGGATTTTTGGTGGTCAGGGTGCATATTTTCCTGCCTTTCCCTTTAACATGCTCCTGCCCAAGGGACTGCTGAAGAACAGTGTTTCCTGTCAACCCTTTCTAGTGCAACACAAAGAAGAACATTTAGCATCCCTCCCCCAGGCAGATTATTGGAAAATTCACGCCACGTCAGCATTGGATCATTAGAATTTACTTATTTATTCAGTGCACATGATGCCTCAAACTTCTCAATATGGATTTTGAAATGCAGTGCAAGAGCTTTGCCTAGAGCTGATGCTATTATAGCTGACTCAGGAGGGTTGATGACGGAGCTGTGCCTTTCCATTCGATTTCTGAAAGAGGAGTTATAGCAGAGGAGAACTGGCATCTTTATATGAAAAGCATTTAGGATCAGCTATAAGGCCAGAGCCTCACCTGGTCCTACTGCAATGTAACTATATTGCTCCCAATGGAAAGAAGGAGAGTTAGCACTGTACTGGAATGCTACAGACCCATGTTTAAATCTCAGGTCAGCTGCAGACTTCCTTCTGGGGCAAGTTAGTTGGTCTACTCTGTGCCTCAGTCCTCCATGCTATCTCTGTATCTCAGTCAGCTGTAAAATGCGGCTAGCATTTCCCTACTTCACAAAGGTGTGTTGAAACAGATGAATAACAAATCACAGCTTCAAAGAGAAACTGCAGAACTCGAACTTATATGCAAATTTAACTCAGTTGTCTTGGGGTTAAACAGGGACTGTGGATTTTTCTCTCATTACAACAAGTGATTTGACCTCCCCCTCCTCTATGTGCTGTTCCCCAGTGTTTGAATCCTAACATCTATTTTGATTTGCTGTTACAGCCTGACCTGATCCTATGTCACACACTCCCCTGCATTTAATTTCCTCCCATTCTGTAACTTTCCCATCTTCAAAGCGTCTGATGAAGTGGGATTTTTCTCCCACGGAAGCTCATGCGATAAATAAGTCTGTTAGTCTTTAAAAGTGCCGCAGGACTCTGTTGTCTTTCTACAATAGACTAACACGGCTACACCTTTGGAATTTGACAGCATAAAATCCGTTAGTGGTTGTGGGCTAGGCCAGTAGATGTGGGCCATGTCTGTAGACAAAGTCAATGGAATGAAACTGCTCTATGCTAGCTGGAGATCGGCCCCTTAGCCAGCTGGGAATGAGACTTAGAAAGTCATAGGGATTCATTGATGTGTACGTGAGGTTAATAGACCCCTTTAAAAAGGATTTAGTGGGAGTGGTCCTGCTTTTTAGTAGGGCGTTGGACTACATGACCTCGTGAGGTCCCTTCCAACCCTATTATTCTATGATTCTATTGTTAAAATTTGCTATGACTGGAATATGAAGCTTTATTGACTAGGCTATGCAATCTCTGTTTATCCTTCGTGGCAAATTTAGAGAAATGATTTTGGTGGCTAGAAAGATCACGTAGCTCTCCAATTGTTGCAACAAAAGTATCAAGAATGGCAAACCATTAAAAAAACCTTATGTGAAGGTGACATGTGCTCTTAAATCTTTTTCCTAATTCCTAGGAAGATGCACACAAATGCAAAATCTTCTGGAAACTGGGCAATACTGGGAACTACTGCACTGCGTCGAGAACAGTTATTTCTCTTTTAAATGCAGTGTCCTTGGAGAACAAAATTAATTTTCGCACTTATAATGATATACCTGACAGGAATAAAAGAGACAAAGACTTTCCCAATAAAAACATCACTTTCCCCACTAGTGTTAGATGTGCTATATGAAATCTAGCTGTCACTTGCACTAGCTAAAAGATTCATAGACTATGTCTACACTTGCTAAAATTAGTTCGAATTAGTTAGTTTGAACTAGCATGGCCACACTGGAATGTGAGTTTGAACTAAGCAAGCACTTGCTTAGTTCAAATTAGCGATCCCCATTCATTTCAATGGCCAGTTAATTCGAACTAAGTAATTAGTTCGAATTAACATGGCCACATTGGTTAATTCGAACTAGTTAGTTCGAATTAACCCTTTAATTCAAATACCCTGTTTGAACTTATTAGTTCGAATTAAGGAAGCCCTTAATTTGAACTAACTAAAGCCTAGTGTAGCCATGGCTTTAGTTAGTTCGAATTAAGCCTCCTTAATTCGAACCAACTTGCCAGTGTAGACATAGCCATAGATTTTTAGATCAGAAGGGACCAATATGACCATCTTGTCTGACCTCCTGCACACCTCCTACCCACTCCTTCAATAGACACCTACCCTATGATTGAGTCACTGAAGTCCCCAAATCATGGTTTCAAGATACAGAGAAACCACCAGTAAGTGCCCCATGCCCCATGCTACAGTGGGAGGTGAAATTTTCTGAAGCAGAATTTTTTCTGTTAGCCGTAATGTTTTTAAGAACAGAGTCAGACCCTGAATTCTTTGAAGGGGATGGAGTTTTTGCCATTGACTTCATGGAAAACCAATCCCATTCTTAGCACATCCAATCTTTTTCTAAATGTCTACAACTCCCAGTCCCAAGGAGTCGACTGGATAACAGCTGTAGCACATAGATACGATGGTCGTGGCACCAGTATAAACCTGGAGTACTTTGATGAAGACACTGGTGTCAGGACAGCGCAGCTTGTCCCTCTAGCTTTGCAATACGCTACCATCCATCCACAGGCTGCACAGTCTTTGGTTACACTCCGTCTACAAACGCTAAACTAGCTACAGAAGAACAAACAAGGAATCCTGCGGCACTTATGAAGACTAACAAACTGGATTCCTTGTTTGTTTTACGGAACTAGACTAACACTGCTACCCCTTTGGAACTTGGCTACAGAAGGGTTCCCCGGGGCCTCTTTGAACGTAATAGAAACTAGGGATGTTACAGTCTAAGCATTTAAATGGTAATCAGCTGTTTAAATGGTTTAAACCAGGGGTTCTCAACCTTTTGTGGATCGCAACACACTTGGTGATGGCATGTCGCAACCCTACAGGACACACCAGTGCCGCTCCCCCGGCCAAATCCAGCCATCTCTCCAGCTCTTGGTGACACAGTAATGTGTCCCAACGCAATGGTTGAGAAACGCTGGTTTAAACAGCCATTGACTGTTTGAACTGGGGGTGGGAGAGCTGCATCTGGACTTGACTCAACCTGCCGTGAGTGAGAGCAGAATGGCTCTGAAAGCGTGGCATGGGGAAATGCAGCGAGGCAGTTCTGGCGTGGCAGTGTGAAGCTGAGTCCAGCACGGCTCCCCCCAGCAGTTTAAATGTTTTCTATTTTTAGAACATTTAAAGGGATTATTAAGTCAACTACTTTTTACACCCCGAGTAGAAACAAGGTGAGAAATAACGGAAGACACAAATAACAAAAAATGGTTCGCGTTATGGAGTCTGGATAAAGACATCTCGTGATTAGCATCTGTACCTGTGTGCACATCCACATTTATGCATCTCTGATTTAATTTGCTATGCATCTTGCTTCAATAAGGCAAACGCTTGAGATTTCTTCATTCGACCTATCCCTTTCTCCCTTAATAGACTGGGCCGGTTGGAGCTATGCTGATCTGGCCCAATATTGTGAGTGATTGTAGAATGATTAGAAGCTGAGATAGAGGATCTGACCCGGGCTCTGAGACTCAACGCCACGGATTTTCCAGTGCAGTGTAAGCAAACCATACATTTCCTCTTGTGTGTAACAGAAGTTCCATCTCTTTAGCTTAGTTCGGCTTGCCACCATGCCACTGAATAAAGCAGCACTCAAAAAGGGAAAGAAAACACAATCAGTACAGATGCTTTGCAATGGAATGGCACACTCGGCCTGTTGCGGAGCTGTGAGGAGGTACGGCAGTCATTGCTTTAATGGGTACTTTCAGTGTCAGCTTGGACACACTGTGTTGTAACCTGCCTTCTATCAATAGTTTGCAAACACCACATATTTCTAAAATTATATAGGGCCAGATGCTGCCACCTTTGCTGATGTGGAGATGCATGTTACTGTGTGAGTAGTCCTAGTATGTTCAGCCAGGCTATTCAGGGCAGTAGCGATATGAATAAATAGCAGAATCTAGCTCTTAATTATTTGTGGGTCTCCTTTAGAACATAAGAACTGGGTCAGACCATCTAGCCCAGTATCCTGTCTCTGACAGCTGCCAATGCCAGGTACTTCAGAGGGAATGAATAGAACAGGCAATCATTATTATCCACTCCCACCTTCTGGCAAACAGATCTAAAGACACTCAGAGCATGGGGTTGTATCCCTGACCATCCTGACCATAGCCATTGATGGATTTATCCTCCATGAACTCATATAGTTCTTTTTGTGCCCTGTTATAGTTTTGACCTTCACAACATCCTCTGGCAAGGAGTTCCACAGGTTAACTGTATGTTGTCTGAAGAAGTACTTACTTTTGTTTGTTTCCAACCCACTGCCAATTAATTTCATTGGGTAACCCCTGATTCTTGTGTTATGTGAATTTGCCCTTACCACCCACACATCCAGTGTAAGTGTGTACATACCCCAGAGAGAACAGATTCATAGAAGGGTTGGTTGAATGTAAGCGTGCATAGAAAATGGCACCATTTGCTCACTAACATGGTCAGTTTTTGTCCTGTAGAAACAAGAGTTAAGGTGATCTGTTAATTTCAAGGCAAAATAGAGAGTTTTTAATATATTCCAGGCCTTAAGCACTTCAGAAACCAACCTCTTTATCTTAAGCCTGACAAGCAGTAAATAACGCTCTGCTCCATCTTGATTACAAAACAGCAGTGGAATCAAAGCAACAAAATGCAAAAAGGAGCAAGAGGAACTGCCCTTCGAGAAGGCTAAAACCTGGAAGTGACTCTCTCAGCATCTTCCTTGTAAGTGCTCGATGGAGAATAGCTTGATGCAGGATGGATGCTGAGCTAAGTTTTCTAAACAATTGAAAACTAAATGCAACATTCACGAAAACCTTTGCATGGGCAGAGGGCCTGGATATTTATGCTTTGGGGATGGGTGAGAGAAACCTGTGGTGGAGGGGAGGGGATTAAGGCCAGAAGCACATGCCAGCTTCCCACTTGAAAGTGAGAATATTCACCTGCTACACACAAACCAGCCTGTCTGTATGTTGTGGTGCCTGTCTTGTACGGCTATAGCTTACAGACTAGTCCTATAAATGGAGTATCTTTTTCTTGTAAAACAACCAAGCAAGCTCCCTCCCAAAAGAGAGAAAATCTGCAACCCCCTGAACTGACCATCAAATATTATTGGCAGTTTCACAATGCTGAGAGCAATTATGAGCCAAATCAGCTTGGAGAAAGAATTTAAACAGAAACATTTGAACATTAGTTGGAAACTGCTTTAGAACATTTTACTAAATGCCCCAAATGCCCCAATCCTGTAGTTGAAAGCAGCTAGATTGATTTAAAAACCAACCAACCAACCAACCAGCAGTCTGGCTTAGATGGGAAGTGAAAACGCTATGTAAATGCTCTCACTTCCCTCCTATAGATATAAAAATGAAAGGAGAAAGGAGAAATTGATTGCAATAACATAAAGTAGAAGCTACGAATTGTTGAAAATTGATAAGGGAAACAAAAACACAGTTAACAGAGTTAAGGACAATAAGAGAGTTTTTTTAAAAGTATGTTAGGAATAAAAGGAATTGTAAGAATAGTATTGGTCCATTACTGGATGGAAATTAAGAAGAGCCAATAATAATGTATAAAATAAATAAATCTTCTATAAATATTTATGTTCTATACTGGCAAAAAGCCAGATCATGTATTCATATCACATGATGCTACAATATTTTTTCATGCCAACCTTAATTAAGGAGATGTTAAACAGCAGCTACTAAAGTTGGATATTTTTAAATGAGCAGGTCCAGATAACTTGCATTCAAGAGTTTTAAAAGAGCTAGCCAAGGAGCTCACTGGACCATTAATGTTAATTTTTAAAAAATCTTAGAATGCTGTGAAATTTACAGAGGACTAGAAGAAAGCTAATGTTGTTCATATTTAAAAAGGATAAATGGGATAAGCTGGGCAATTGTAGATCTGCATGCCTGACACTGATCCCAGGCAATTGTAGAACGTGTTGCCAGGAGATGTTGGGAAGCTCAAAATTATTATTGGGTTCAAAAAAGAATTAGAAAAGTTCATGGAGAGTAGGTCCATCAATGGCTATTAGCCAGGATGATCAGGGATGGATCCTCATGCTCCAGGTGTCCCTAACCTCTGACTGCCAGAAGCTAGGACTGGACAATAAGGGATGAGCCATTTGATAACTGCCCTGTTCATTTCATTCCCTCTGAAGCATCTGGGCTAAATGAACCTTTGTTCTGACCCAGTTTAGCCACTCTTATGTTCAAAATAATAAAATGGTGATATGGGACACAATTAATACAGAATGAAAGAAAGACAATGTAATTAATGCAAATCGACATGAACGTATGAAAAATAGATCCTATTAAACTAACTTGATATCTTTTTCTGATGTGATTACAAGTTTGGTTGAGAAAGATAATAGTTTTGATGTAATATAATTATACGGCATATGACATGGTATTGCACAATATTTTTATTAAGAAACTAGAACGGTATAAAATAAATATGGCATTCATTAAATGGATTAAAAATTGGCTAACTGATAGGTCTCAAAATGTAATTGTAAATGGGAAATTGTCATTGATCAGGTCTTTCCAGGGAGGTCCTGCAGGAATCTGTTCACGACTCCATGCTATTTAACATTTTTATCAGCGATCTGGAAAGAAACATAAAATCATTGCTGATAAAATTTGTGTCTGACACCAAGATTGGGGGAGTGGTAAATAATGAAGAAAGCAAGTAACTGAAACTGAGCAATCTGAATTGCTTTGTAAGCATGACCCACACAAACGACTTCTATTTCGATATGGCTAATTATAAATGCACACATCTAGGAACAAAAAATGGAGGCTATAGGTACATGATAGAGAAGCGGTGACTCTGAAAAAGTCATAATGAGGGTAGATAGTCAACTGACCATGAGCTCCACGTTTGACACTTGCCAAAAAAGACAATCCTTTGATGTAGAAACAGGACTATTGAGTGGGGTAGGGAGACTATGTAGTCTATAAATATCTGCATGGAGCACAGAAAACAGACAGAAGTCTAGCAGACAAAAGTCTGATACAATCCAATGACTGGAAGTTGACACTAGCCAAACTGGAAATAAGATGGAAATGTTAACAGTGAGGGAAATTAACCTTTGGAAAAACTTACAAGGGCTGCGGTGGATTCTTCTATCTCTGAAAATTCTTAAATCAAGACTGGATGTTTTTCTAAAAATTCTGCTGTAGTTCAAACAGAAATGAATTTAGGGAAGTTCTTGGGCCTGTGTTATGCAGAGGTCAGACTAGATGATCACACTGGTTCTTTCTGGCTTTAAAATCTATTAAGTACAAAAGAAAATAAAAAGTGATTAGTCTCTGCTCCACACCCATGACCCGTTATCTCCCTTTGTGCTGACTCAATTTGCATTGCATTTGTTTTCCAGACATACTGGCACAGCTTTATGGTTAGATGAATAATTCACAGTGCATGCAAGCCCCATTCCCAATCTGACTGATTATTGGTTCTATCTATGTGACAGATGACTGTAGAATTGCTTTAGACTGGAAAGCTGTTAAATATTCATGGATGGTCTTCATTCAATTAATCGGCGGTTCTACCTCTCCAAATTAATATCCTGAGTTGTTAAAATCTATATGTGTGCATGTTTCTAAAATAAGTGCATATTGAGTAGAAAAAAACGATACTGACATATTTAAATGGAGCTCTTAACAAAGCAAATTTAAAGTATGAACCAAAGTCCGCTGGAATCAATGGAAATAACTCCATTATCTTTAAGCGAGCTTCGGGTCAGGCTTTCGTTGCCGACTAATGGGGTTCAGTGGTCTTGGTGATCTATTGATCTCTGTATCTGGGTTATTGGATCCCATTTATGAACTGTAAACTTTAATGTTTTATATAGAGAACCCCAGTGGCTCTTGGGTGATTAAGATACTATTTATGTTAAATATTAACGAACTACTCTACTTAAGGATTCCAGCCAAACTCCGCTCTAAAGAACGGTTCCAGACTTGACTTTACAAACCTGTTTCATTCGGTGTAAGTTAGATCGCTCATAGTTGGCCATCTGGTTCCCATTCTGTTAATATTAACCGTGCCAGGAAGGCCTTTGATCACTTTGACAATGTGCTATTTAGAGGGGCTGGGATCTGGCAAGGCCCTGGCGAGGGAGGGCAAAAGTCAAGGACAGGGCCCCACATGTGACGTGGGGGCCCCACCCTTGACTTTTGCCCTGGGCCCTGGAATCGCTAAGACTGCCTCTGATCTTGCTGCCTTAGAAAGCAGGAGCTTTCTGGAGCTCCCTGCCACACCAGTCTGTCTCTTTTACCAGTGAACTCCGTGGTACTCTGCCAGTCTAACGTCTCAACTTTGCCTTGCAGCTAACAGACAGTGACCTCCAGATCCTCGGAGATGTTTCTCTGTAGTGTCCAGTCCCAGAAATGATTGTCTGCTGTCTCCAAAGAGATAGTAGGGGTGCAGGCACCCAGGCCCTTCTTCATGCTCAGGTCAATTTGCTTTCTCGATTGGCCTGATCACTTTGTTTCCCTTAGATGCAAAAGTGCTTCAGGTCTCCATGTTGTTTTTCTCATCCGTGTGTTAGCTTGATCCATGCAGTCAGGTTAATCCCCAGGCCTTTGCCGAGAGCAGGCTTATTTATCAGCTGCTTCCAAGACATAGTTTAAGGACGTATTTCCAGCAGAGAGACACAACTCTGTATACACGACCCAGCTAGATATCACTCAATGATATCCATGGCCAGCATAGCTCCGGATTTTATACCATCCCTTACAAGGCTCTGTTTGGCCAGATTTCCGAGAACAGTGTGTTGGATGTACCCTTTGCCTGCTGGCTAAACTTATTTTCTATTAAATAAATCCTACTGATTTAGATGAACTTAGGTGACATAGTTTGCTCTTTATACTGCAAGCAAGAATTAACCAACCAAATTCAAATTACAAGGAAAACAGTTTCTAAACAAGTCCCCATGTAAACATTTTATGTACAAATTAGGCAGAACAGAACACTGGTAGTGGATTTCTTTCAAAACCAGTTGCTTACTTTTGAGTTAGTACTAGTGCAGACACATCCAGGAATACACTCGGTGTCAGTGAAAGAAAGCAGAGACAAGACAACCTCTGGCCAGGTAAGAAAGCCAAGACATGCTGTTGTTTATCCAAGGTCTGGTTGATCAAGCTGGCAGTACACAAATGGGCTTTCTCCTTCATTTCAGACTCAGAGGCTATGTCTACACTTACTAAAATTAGTTCAATTTAGTTAGTTTGAATTAGCTTAATTCAAACTAGCATGGCCACACTGGAACGGTAGTTCGAATTAAGCAAGCACTTGCTTAGTTCGAATTAGCGATCCCCATTCATTTCAGTGGCCGGTTAATTCGAACGAAGAAATTAGTTCGAATTAACATGGCCACATTGGTTAATTCGAACTAGTTAGTTCGAATTAACCCCTTAGTTCGAATACCGTTTTCCAACTTATTAGTTCGACCTAAGGAAGTCTGTTTATCAGAGGATGGAGACGGATGGCAGGAGAGTGATCACTTGATCATTGCCTGTTAGGTTCACTCCCTCTGGGGCACCTGGGCACTGGCCACTGTCGGTAGACAGATACTGGGCTAGATGGACCTCTGGTCTGACCCAGTACGGCCTTTCTTATGTTCTTATGTTCTTAAGTCCTTAATTTGAACTAACTAAAGCCTAGCGTAGCCATGGCTTTAGTTAGTTTGAATTAAGCCTCCTTAATTCGAACTAACTTGCCAGTGTAGACATAGCCAGAGAGATCTGCAGAGTATGCATAGCAGCTCTTCTTTGATTTGTGGTTCTTGTTTCAATCACTCCCGAAGGATCAGCCCTTACCCTCCTGTTGCACCGCACGACGACCATCCAAATTAGTCCTCTGCTCTACAATGTGTTCAGAGAGAATCAGATGCCAATCATAAGCAAGAAGGAAACGAAGGTGACATTAACCCAAGGGGCTTTTTGTAAACCTGGGCTGTGAGCGGTCTTCCTGATGGTCTCTGTGACCAGTGGGCCTGTGTGACCTGGGGTAAATTACTTTGGTTTGATCAAGAGACTTTTGGACTGTAAGTATGAGAACTACTTTGGATGTGCTATTGTAAAGAGCATATGGGGGTGATCCTTCACAGGAAGGACTGTCTAGAATTTGAGATTGCAAAAGAATTGAAATGAGATTTGTGAATAAAGAAGAGCTGATAACCTCTGGTCATGGTGATCTTTCAGAAATGAAAGGGTGACAGCATGTATCTGTGAGGTGTTAGGGAGTTGGCCCATCCTGGTGGTGTTCTTCCTCATGAGTGAGATGTCTTTTTTTGCAATTTGATCAAGTGGAGGAGAACAGAGGCAAAATACGCATGTAAATATCTACAGAAGTGGAATCCGCCGATTCTTATGCAGTTCTCCAAAGCAGTTAACCACTGCTTCAAGGTCAAGGGCTTTGGAGAGTGTCTTTTCTATTGCCACTATGGCAATGTTACATAGGTGTTCATCACCCATAATGTTCCTCAAATAGGTCTTAATTTGACGCAGACACGAAAATGTCCAGTCGCAGCCTGCATTTGACAGAGGTATGGTGATGGCAATAGAATACAATTGATAGAGTTCACTGAAAGACATTTTCAGTTCTTCAAGTAGATTAAGCACTTGGTTCATTGTGGCAATTTTTACTTCTCTGTCATGTTCATACCTCTCCAAAACTTTTGGAAATAGTCTCAGTTCTGGTTTAAATCCATCCATATCACTATTGTAATGTCTTGCAAATGGTCTGAGTTTCTCTGAATCAAGTCACTTTGGACTGAATGCACCGACCCCATTTAAAACATGGGAGTTGTCTGTAAATCGTCATTTAAGTTCATTGATGGTGCGATCACAAATAGGAAGGAACACCTTTACTTTAAAATCATGGTCAGTTATTGGAAGCATACTTTCTGCTGTGTTGAGTTCAGTAACACAGCTTTGAAATTTTGGGGGCATATGGTGGATTCTCTTTTCTTTAGTTTGCATTTTGATGGAATTTTTTTCTTCAATAATCTTTACATCAGCCATAATTTTGTTAAAATTCTCCTCATGATCCCTCAGGTCTTGCAGTTTATCAGTTGAAGAGTTAAGAAGGGAGCAAGCTTGAGCCCAGGGCCGTCCCTAGGGAGGAGTGGGGCCCAGGGCCAATTGGCCTAGGCGAGGCCCCCACACCCCCCATGCTGGTGGGGAGTGCGGAGGGAGGCGGCCTGCTCCGCCCGCCAGGGACCCTGGGAGCCAGCCCCAGAAGCCGCGGAACCACCGCCGAGGCCCTGGTCCTGGGCAGAGGGGAGCCACGGCCGTGGCCCCGGGCGGTGGGGAGCTGCAGCTGCAGCCCTGGAGAGCTGTGGTCCAGGGAGGCAAGGCCGCAGCCTGGGGAGGCGGGGAGTCAAGGCCGCGGCCGTGGCCTCAGGTGGTGGGGAGCCATCCCCAGACGAGGCTGCTGCTGCCCAAGCCACAGCCAGGACCCCAGGTGGCCGTGGCTGGCCCAGAGGCCGGGACCCAAGCACTGGCCCTGTCCCTGGGTCTGCCTGCTCCGCCGTGGGGGTGGGGAGCAGGCCAGCCTAGGGACCAGCCAGGAAATGCTCCTGGCTCGCCCTGCTGCCGAAGGAAGCGGAAGCAGGGGGAAGCGCGGCCATGGGGGGACCGCAGCATGGGCCCCACACTGCCCCGCTGGGAGCGGGACAGTGTGGGGCCCACATTACCATGGGGCCCGGGGCGATTGCCCCATTTGCCCCCCCCCCCCCCAAGGACAGCCCTGCTTGAGCCACATCATTTCTGCAAGTAATCTGATGCCACTTTAAGTTCAAGAAGCACTTCACTAAAAGCATTCAGACAAAACACAAAGCAGAAGTCTATCTGGTTGAGAATGCCACGTGCCTCTACACTTCTTTCAGAATTTGATTCATTGCTGATTATATTCAAAAGCAATAAAATTACTGAAAAGTGTTGCTTTAACAGCTAAGCATGATGCAATCTGACATACCCAGTGAATGTCTGACAATTTCTTCAATTCAATAATTCTGCTCCCAGTTTCTTTTTGCAATTCAGTGAGACGTGATGCACAGAGGAACGTGATAGAAACATATATAGTTGCTGAAGGAGAGTTAAGAAATTTGCAACAATCTCTATGTTTTTACAGACATCAAGAATTGTTAAGTTCAACCTGTGGTTGTAACAATGGACATAGATAGCTTGTGGTACCTCTTCTAGGCTATGTCTAAACTTGCAAGTTAGTTCGAATTAAGGAAGCTTAATTCGAACTAACTTAAGCCTTGGCCACACTAGGCTTTCATTAGTTCGAATTAAGGGCTTTCTTAAATTGAACTAATAAATTCAATTGCTTAGTTCAAATTAACGGTTAATTTGATTCATTAATTCGAACTAAGTCAAACGTGGCCATATTAGTTCGAACTAACTGCTTAGTTTGAATTTATCGTCAGATTGACCTTCATGCATCTGACTAATTCGAACTAAGCAAGTGCCCTGCATAGCCATGGCTAGTTGGAACTAGCATTAACTAATTCGAACTAGCTTTTGTAAGTGTAGACATAGCCCTAGAAACTGTGCTTGCACACCATTTAGTGCTGCACTCATTACACTGGCACCACCATAGGTTTGTGCTATGTGGATTTTTATATCTAAGCCCCAACCTGCCAAGGAGTTCTTTATATAACTCCTTAGTGAAGTAGCATCCAGTGAATAACACGGCCGAAAGCCAACACATCATTCAAATATATTGCCTCTGTAGCAATAACGGAGGACCACTGAAATTTGTTCCTGCTTACGTATGTCCTTTGTTTCATCAGAAATTAATGGAAAAGAACCAGCTTCTTTGTCTTCTTGGGAGATTGACTCGAGAACCATTCTGCTCATGATACTTAATTCATCTTGAATTGAATGATGTGTATACTTTGCATTGCGAGATAACCTATCTATTTTAGACTGAATTCTGGGATCATGGTTTGCAACTAGCTGCAAGAGTTCAAGAAAATTTCCTCTGTTGTCACTCATCTCATCACTTTCCCCATGCCCACGCTGAGCAATTTTTTGTTTAGAGGTGAACAAAAGAATTTCTTTTGTTAGAGTAGCCACGTAATGTCTATTTTCTTTATGAGCATCACTTAATTGGGCTAAAACTGAGCCTCCTTTGCCTGTCTGTGTTTGTAACTCTCCCAAGCCACCATAAAGTCTTTGTGGCCAGCACTTGTTATGTAGCCTCAGACCTGAATCATTCTCAGTTGCCTTTTTCCAGTTGCTGTACCCCTTGTGAGTAAACACATTTTCACCGCTACTTGCACCCTTCCGAGGGAAATGGTGACCAGCAAAGCAAAACACAGCATTTTCCAGTGCACTGTATTCCAACCAGGAGTACAGTTTGTACCAGGCTGGATTGAAATGTCGCCATGATTTGCCAAATTTTGTTGGTGGGAAATATTTTAGCACTGGCTGTATAGGACTTTCTTGCTTCAACTGTGCAAAGTCACTTGGACCGGGAACCTATTTACATAAGTAGGTACACACACCCGGGCAATAGACCAGCACATGGCACCCCCGGACCATTTTCCTCATCACGTTTCTCCTCATAAACATCAGACTCGCTAGTACTGCGTAACTCCTCATCCCAACAAATCATAGAATAATAGGGTTGGAAGGGACCTCACGAGGTCATCTAGTCCAACCCCCTGCCAAAAAGCAGGACCACTCCCACTAAATCACCCAGCCAGGGTTTTGTCTAACTGGGCCTTAAATGTTTCCAAAGATGGAGATTCCACCACCTCCCTAGATAGCCCATTCCAATGCTTCACCACCCTCCTAGTGAGAAAGTTATTCCTAATATCCAACCTCGACCTCCCCAGCTGTAATTTGAAACCATTGCTCCTTGTTCTGTCCTCTGTTACCATCGAGAACAGCCTAGCTCCCTCCTCTTTGGAGCGCCTCTTCAAGTAGTTGAAGGTTTCTATCAAATCTCCCCTCAGTCTTCTCTTCTGTAGACTAAATAAGCCTAGTTCCTTCAGTCTCTCCTCATAAGTCAGTCTCTCTCATAAGTCAAATACTTGCTTCATTGGACTTTTCTGAGGAACCTCCCTGTACTTCTGTGACATCAGAACTTCTTTGAGGTGTTTTTTTTGGCTGGATTTATGAAATACTGGTCTAAAACTCCTGAAAACGGGTGTTTTTGCTTAGACAGCATGATAGGGCTGAAACGGGGGGAATACCTTGGCCTTCACAAAGAAGAACCAAGACTTTTCATTGCCTGGTCCTTGAAACCTCTTCTCCCTCACCAGCTTTCTGGGCTGCAGCTCTGCTTTCCCTCAAGTTCCTCAAAACAAAACTCCCTCCTCTCACTTAGACAATTTAACCGTTTGATAGCAGTCTTTTGGTGTGATCCTTTTCCATTGCTATTCCAACATCTTTAAAGGGCCCAGTGAAATGGTGAAAAATGCCTGAGTCTGAAAGCTTAACAAAATGCATATGTGAAAAGTGCCTTTCCCTCCAACTAATCAAAGTGGTCCAGCCAGACTGGGAGGGAGAGAGTGGCTGGCGGGACAAGCTCCTTGTCTGGTGGGGACCTCGTCCCCCCCTCCTCCTGGAGCTGCCAGTGACAACAGACTGGTTCTAAAAGGATATTACCCCTTGGTACTAGCCTCAGTAGCTTTCTTGAGTCATGAAACCAAATCCCAACTCCATAAGGGGCCAGGATCCCATTCTAACACCGCAGCTCACCCCCGTTCCTAGCTGTGTGGTAGAATGTACGTCTTGTCCTCCCATTCACCAGCGTGATCATTCATGTTGCTGTCATGATTCCTCTACATCATACTTGCCCCGATACTTTCCTCTTGGGCCTCCCAAAGAATCTCTGTCCCTGGGCTTGCAGCTTGGGGGTACCAAAACTAGAGCTGCCACTGAGGGAAGGTGTCTCTGCCTCAGTGAATTTGCCCTTAGCAATGACCGTTACCTGTCCATCTTTTATGAGGCATGACAGGCTCTCCTGGAGTTTAGTGAGTGATGGACCATCTCTGGGTCCGTCAGCAGGGCGTTGCACCTGCCTGGAGACTGGTGCTCGTTTTTCTTATTGAGATGGGTACTGGCTTCAGTTTGTGCTAGAATTCACCCAGGGGTTTCACCTGATAGCCCCTCATGTTCTAAGTGGTCAGGAGCCTCTAAAGCAGGGGTCTGCAACCCAAAAGATAAGAAGAGCCATTTTTGAAAATTCCTTCAATAACAAAATGTTTTGTGAGCCACAATGGGTGTAGCCTCCTGGTGGGAGGCGCAGGGAGGTGAGCCAGGATTTCTGCTGCAGGGTCCCCTTATGCAGGGGGGGAAAGCCTGGAGCTTGGCATGGGCTGCCCGTGAGGTCCCTGGTGGCTGGGGGAAGCCCAGAGCCAGGCATGGGCCTCCTGCAGGATACCCTGGTGGTTGGGGGAGCCCAGAGCCACAAGGGGGCAGCCAAAGAGCCGCATGCGGCTCCAGAGCCACAGGTTGCAGACCCCTGCTCTAAAGCATATTTTTCTGTCTTTAAGGAGGTGCTCTTGTTTCCCCTTTCTCCCTATGACTCTTTCATAAATATATATATATGTATATATTTTAAATGCCCCTCATCACTTTCTATCTTGGAAGACCCCCTTCTTCTAGTGGGTTTCTGGGATCCGCAATTCCTCAGGGTCCCCTCCATGGGGCACCAGTAGAGCTGAATACAACGTTAAAATGATCATAATCCTCTCGCGTCTGAAGTGGGATTTTCTCCCATGAAAGCTCATGTGATAAATAAATTAGTTAGTCTTTAAAAGTGCCACAGGACTCCTTGGCTATGTCTACACTTGTTAATTTAAGTCGACTTAGCATGTCCCCACTCAAAATTTAAGTCGACTTAGAGGGGACCTTACTAAATCGACTTAGAGCGTCCACACTGGATGCCTAGGTCGACTTGTAGGGCTAGGTGGACCTGGGACAGATCCATGGTGGCGGGGGGGGCACCCCTTGCCAAGTGCCAAGGGGCTCAGCCTTTTCCCCATTGTACCTTGGTACAATGGGGGCTGAGCCTGACAGGGACCCTGGCAGGGCATAGCGGCAGGGTGGGCAGGGCTCTGTACTACCCTGTGAGGGGGCACGCCAGGCTGTGGCTGTGCCAGCCACCCTGGCAGGGAGGGCAGTGGGGAAGCCCTGGAGCCCCTAAGTCGACTTAAAGTCGACTTAGAGCTACTCCACGTCCACACTGGCTAAGTCGACTTTCTAAAGTCGACTTGCCAAGCAAAGTCGACTCAAAAGGAGGTTTTATAAAGTCGACTTAATTTTTCCTTAAATTGACTTAAGCAGCTGCTTAAGTCAAGTTAAGGGAAGTGTAGTGTAGACGCAGAGTAAATTAAGTCAACTTAAGCAAGCTTAAGTCGACTTAATTTGTAAGTGTAAACACACCCTAAAAGTGCCACAGGACTCCTTGTTTGTTTCTCAGGTATAAATGTTCTCCAAAAGTTTCTGATTCCTTGTTATCTTAAGAGGATTAATGGAATGAAATTTTCTCTTGAAAAGCATTTCTTATTTAATGCAATCTGTTCTTGAATGGGAAGAAGGGGTGGGTTTCACTGAGACTCTTGGGAACAGTTAAATTAACCATGGTGTCTGTGGCAGGAAGAGAGAAGAGCTGAAATGGAGAAATTTCGGAACATTTAACTCTCATGTCAAGGGTAATTTGAAAGCAATAGAAAATGGAAAGTGTTGTTCCATAGCATGATGTTGAAGAGAGAGGGCTAGAGACAAAACCCCAGCTCTGAACATCTCCAAACTTTTGAAAGCCACATCTGAATTCAGTGGCATGGGCCCATCACTAGAACCGAGAACTAAATCTGGGACCTGAGCATCATGAGCAGACATGTTAAGGGCAAATTGCAAATACCAACTTCTCCTTGACTTCAACATGGCTTTAGACTGAGTAAGGACTTGAAAGGTTTCATAGAGTCCAAGGCCAGAAGGTTCCAGTCTGACTCCAGGGATAAGACAGGCTAGAGCAGTGGTTCTCAACCTTCTGCAGGTTGGTGGCATACCATGACCCTACAGGACACACTAGCTCAACTCTCCCAGTCCAAATCCAGCCATCTCCCTGGCTTTCTGTGACACACTTACCCCTGTGTGGCGATACAGTAATGTGTCCTGACGCAGCTGTTGAGAACCACGGGATAGAGAACTCCCCCAAAATGATTCCCAGAGAAGATTTTGTAGAAAAACAATCAATCTTAATTTAATAGTTGTCAGTGATTGAGAATCCATCATGCCTCTTGGTAAATTATTCCTATGGTTAATTACTCTCATTGTTAATTTACATCTTATTTCCATTCTGAATGTGTCTTGCTTCAGCTTCCAGCCACTGGATTGTATTATACCTTTCTCTGACAGATTGAAGAGCCCATTATTAAATATTTATTCCCTATATTGATACTTATAGATTGTAATCAAGTGACCTCTTAACCTTTTTGTTTGGCTAACTAGATTGAGCTTCTGGAGTCTATAAGGCAGGTTTTCTAATCCTTGGTTGTGGCTCTTTGCTTAAACCCTATCCAATTTATCAACACCTTTCCTTAATTGTGGACATGAGAACTAGACACAATGGGTGCGTCTACACTAGTAAATTAAGTCGACTTAATTTACTCTGCATCCACACTGGCATTTCCTTAAGTTGACTTAAGCTGCTGCTGAGAACTCCCAAGCAGAAGGGAGCTGAGGGGTCCGGGGCAGAAGGGAGCTCCACGCTCCCTTCTCCCCCAGACCGCTCAGGGGCTTGCTGCCCCAGGGAGAGCCAGCCCCATGCCGGGCTGGCTCTCCCTGAACCAAACTAGTCGACTTAGAGAGTCTAGTGTAGATTCTCTAAGTCGAGTTAGTAAGGCCCCCTTTAAGTTGGCTTAGGAGTCCTGTGTGGACTCTCTAAGTCGACTTAATAAGGTCAACTTAAAATCGACTTATTAAAGTCGACTTATTTAAGTTGACCTAAATTCCCCAGTGTAGACATAGACACTATTCCAGCAGTGGATGCACCAGTGAAATAGCGGCGAGATAACCTCTCTGCTCCTACTTGAGATTCCCAATGGTCATAATTCCCAGATCATGTAGGAGAAACTCCCCCTTGTGCAGAGAGACAGCTAAGGCCTAGCCATGATTTAAGTCCCACTTAAGCCCCTCAGTGGGACTTTAATGATGCATACGCCTTGTGCCAGCTCTCTGCACAAAGTTGAGTTTCACCCATAATGAGAAAGGCAAAGAGAAATACTGATATTAACAACAGTCAAATTAACTAACTGAACTATGGAAATCACAGGCGCTTGATATCATAGGTGCAAGGGTACAGCAAGTGTCCTTTCAATGGCTCATACTCCACATTATTTTTCTGTTTCATATGTTGAAGCAGGGAGACTGTGTGGAATGTAAATTCATTTGGGAGAAGCACTGTAATTTCAAACAATTCCTGCAGAGCCCAAACTTGATTATCAGTCTAAAATAGCATCGGTGGCTGGGTTTTTTTTACACTGGCCTGGTTTCTGTAAACTGCAGTAATATTCTTGATATATTTCTCTCTTTCTCTTTGGAAGGAGCCTAGAATGCACGTACAAAGTGTGTGTTGGGCCTGATCCTCCTTTTGCTTGTACTACTTTTAAACCATAGTAATGTCAGGGGCTTCGATGGAGTTACTCCTGATCTGCACCAGGGGAGCCAGACTATCAAAGTTTACATCTGCTATTGGAAGGGCACTTTTATTAAAACTTCCATTTGTGCAATGGTCAAAAGCATAAAGACTGGGCCCCAATGACGTCAGTGGGCCCATGACTTACACCAGCTGACGATCTGCATGTGTATACATGTGAGTAGACACACAATTGTATATAAATCATGATGAGACTTAACCCCCATTCCAGCAAGGCAAGGAAAAGACCCTTAATGCCCCTGGGTGTGTGTGCGGGGGGGATTAACTAATTGCCCCGGATCATAGGAGGCGGAGCTGGGCAGAGGGAGTTTGGTTGTGTGGAGACCGCAGAGGACACAGATCTCTGGTCAAGAGAAGCCCTGGAGTAGTATTTAACAGGATACAATAGAGGCTGGTTAGACTCCGGCAGGGGAAGCCTGGAGGTAGAGCCAGCAAGGTGTGAAGGAGAGACCAGTAGGGGTGCTAGAGATGGGGGCTGAATGATGTGCCAGGCATTCAGCAATCCAGAAATGGCTTTATGTGAGGTGATGTTTGATATGTTGTATTCTCACTACTCCCTTTAAGTTATCTGTCAGCTGCTTATACTAATTTATGGATTTTGTACATCTAATTTGGTTCTAAGTTAATTATATTTTCACTAAGAGTTGCAGTAGCCTGCTGTGTATTACTGTCTCTACCAATGAACTGTTGCCCTTTATCCGCAAATCAGTAGTTTTTGTTAACACAAGCTGCATAAACGCTATTCAACCTTTTAATGTGGTTTTGCTGTATTCTGAGTGAAGCAGTACTTTGAGCTCCCCTTGCTTGTTGAGTGCCGGCTCGTGATCTTTATTATGGGCCTGTGAATTGTCAATATAAAACTGAGTAATTTGTGAAAGCCGTTATAAGGAATTCAGAATCCCACTCAGTTCAAATACTCTTGAAATATATGTTTAACCACCAAAACTCTGCTTTACTTTAGATCTTACGCTTGAAGTGCAATCACTTTCTGCAGTAATGTACTATATTGTTACCATCCAAAGACTCTTTTATTAGAATATCAGTAACATATTATTTGACATTACAGGCTATTTTGTTATGTTATTTACTACCTTAATGAGATATTTATATTGATCACTGCTAGGTGGTGGAGAAACAGAATTTTATTGGTTGTCGCAGGCAAATCCAATCCAATGGATCTGCACTTTCAACAGGCACCGAAGCATACACTGCTGTTGTATAAACGCACATCGAGTTCCTGTCAGGCTATTTCCTTAAATCCTCTTTGCTTGGCTATCTGTGGTGCAGTCAGTCTACGTACATTTTCTTTTTCTAGGCACGTGGAAAGAGTAACCAGTTTGTTATTTACTGTAAAGACTCTATTTCACCTTGTTTTATGACCATTTTACCCCAATGTTGTTTTTCCTACTACAATACTTTATATTTGTCATGGTGTGTAAGATGATGCTGGGACATCCTTTTCTACAGGATGCTAAACACTTCAACTCAGTGTGGGAGTTCTCTCCAGTGGGGTTTGTTCAACTGAGCTGTTGTCGCATGAGTCAGGCCATGTACACATGATCACTTTATTGCGCGATAAGGCTCCTTACTGTGCAGTAAAGCTTGGAGCGTCCACACGAGCATTTTCCCTGTTGCGCGGCAACACCCTCTTGCCCCGCAACGGTTAAACCACTCAAATTGAGGGCTTGCCTACACGAGCACCGTAATCCGCACTAAAAATCATTACCGCGCGTTAATAAGCGAACTGTACACACGTGAAATGGTTTTCCTTCGCACTAAGCGCCTTCTTGATGCGCATTCCAACCACCACTCGGCCGAGAGTGGTAACAGCTGTTCCGGATCATCTGTTGCGCGTTTGAGCCCGTATGTATGCTCACCGCGCAATGATTGGCCTCCGGAAATGTCCCAGAGTGCCAATCAATGCCACTCTGGGACATCGGAGCTGTCAACATGTCAATTTCACTGCTCTAGCTGAGCAGTGAAATTGACATATGGGCTCCAAGCCGCGCTGGGGCTCCAGCTGATTGCCGCCCCAGCCGGGGGATCGGATGGCCGCAGAAGCTCCCCCGGAGCTCCTGCCGCCACCCAAACCCCTGGCCGGTGCTGGGAGACCAGCTCCGATTCGAGCCGGCCCC
>ML685781.1:13054025-13073534 GCA_007922175.1 Pelusios castaneus
AAAAAACCCCTTCAAAAACAGACTGTAATGTGAAACTGCAGAGCTGGAATTCATATGCAAAATGGACACCTTCAGACTGGGTCTGAATAGGGATTTGGAATGGCTAACTCATTACAAAAGGTAATTTCCTCTTTATTAACATTCTTACCTTCTCAGCTATTGCTGTTACAGGGCCCTCTTCTACATTGTTTGAATGAAAACGACTTGTTTGCTTGGCTGAAATAGGCTAGCAGACTATCCCTCTTGAGCTGACTTTATGACCCACCCTTCTCTGTATGTATATATACAGCTACATACTACAGTTTCCATTTCATGCATCTGATGAAGTGGAGTTATATCTATGAAAGCTTACGCAATAAATAAATTTGTTAGTCTTTAAAAGTGTCACAGGACTAATTTGTTTTGCTGAAATAGACATCAGACATCAGGGGTTTTTTTGTGCCAGTATGCACAGGTATGGTGTACTGGCACCTATTTTTCCCTGGCTGGCCCCTCTGGGTGCCGGGATCAGCAGGGAAAAGGAGTGGGGCTGGCAGGGGACAGGATTGGTGCTCCCAAGCGTCTCCAACCTGCAGCCCGCGGGCCAGAATATGGCCCACCAGGGGCTGGAATCTGGCCCGCAGATGCTTGGGAGCTGCAGCCAGGCTGGAGCCTTTTCAAATTTCCCGTCCTGAGCATGCTCAGATGCATGGCTCAGGGCAGGAGTAGCTTAGTCAGGGAGTGACTCTGGCCACCCCTGCAGCTCCGGCCAGGTGAGGGGAGAGGGGGCCAGGAAGGTTGGGGAACCAGCGGGCAGATGGGGAAGGGACCGGGGGATTGGGGAGCTAGTGGGGAAGGTGTCTGGGAGGTCAAGGATGTGTCAGGGAAGGGGCCCAGGGGGGTCAGGGAGCCGGCGGGGAAGGGGCCCGGGGGGAGGGGGTTGGGGAGCTGGCGAGTGGGGAAGTAAGGGCCTGGGAAGGCTGCTGAGGGCTGGCAGTGGAGGGCGGGTTTGGAAAATTGGAATGTGGCCCCTTGTCCAAAAAGGTTGGACACCCTCTTGCTGGTGTACTGGCACCATTTTTTACAGAAAAAAAGCACTGAGTAACACAGATACCCCACTAGTAAATATTATGGAGACAACCATCTTAGGCTAGTGTGGGAAGACTTTCAACGCATGTTGTGCTCCTAAATCCTATAGGCACTTCTGAAAATCTCCCCAAGAGGATACGAGGGGGTTGTTACATCACTTGTGTTGTGCAATGTGATGAAGGCAGTAAGCAGAGGATGGGTAATGATATCTAATTGTGACTTGCCAAATTTAGCAAAGCAAGAACAACAACTGGAGAGTGGGGGTTAAAAATCTACCCCTCTCCCCAGTGAGCCAGATGACAGAAGGGTCAAACAATAATGATTAATTTTCAAAAGGCAGAGGTTCAAGGTGGATTGATTTAAATCACCAATTTTAATCATGATTAAAATCAGTAAGCAGAAAACCTCAATTTAAATACATGGATTTTAACTGAGTTTTGCATTTGTACTTTATAGTTATTTTCTTAAAGAAAATTATTTTCATTGGTAACCATTCAAACACAATGATTTTCAACTAAATATACCTTAAATTTGGTGCTTCTTTTTGCTAACCTGGATACACTATATCTGTACACATTTATTTAAGTAATTGTGCGGTTTAACTTAACTGTAGTGAAGGGGTTTGCATCCCTCAGAGACAGACAAGGGGAGAGGGGCCAGATCCAGCTGGGAGGAGCCAGAGACGGCTTGTTCATCAGACTGGAAGTTAAGGGGAGCAGCAGAAAGGACAAAAGGAGGCCGGCGTAAGAGCTCACTCTGCCCTGAGCTTCCAGAGGGGAAGGATGTCTCTCTCCTCTCTCAGGAGCTGCCCCGACCCTGGGACCAGTACCCTCAGGAGGAGCTGCCAGTGGATTGGGAACAGATTTCTGCATGCCACCGGTCCGCTGGCCTGAGCTACGGCGACGGGTTGGGCCGCTGCTTCCAGGAAGAGACCCCCGAACACCTGTGGCCTGAACGAATTACCAAAGGCTGGGAATCTGGAGGCACCCCTGTCTCTGACCAACCTGAATGGCCTGGAGGTCCCATCTGAGGCCATGGACTTGGAGGAGCTACCGGATGCCGGCCCCGGAGAGGAGACCCTGATGGGCTGTGACCTGGAGGAACAGCCCTCCGCCGACAGCTCTGGCGGGTTACCAGACCTACCGCCCCAGATGATTTAGAGGGGTTCTGCAGCCTACCCCAGGGGTACTACCCCAATGAGACCAAGAATGGACAGGTGCCACCGGGAGAGGGGGTAGGAAGTAGCCCAGAGGAGCAGAAACCCCAGCACTCTGGCCTGGGCCTGGAGAGTGAGTCAGTGTGTTGCGGCTGGGACCCCGCCGACTCTGTGGTCGAGGTTGCGAATAGGGCCCTGGGCTGAGATGCTGTGGGGATGGGTGGACCTGCATCCCCCTCCTCCTCTCCCCTCCAGGGTGACCCCGTCTGTGTTGACCTGCTTCCTGAGGCTGTCTATGACCCTGAGCCCGGAGAAGGCTTGTCCCCCTAATCCCAGAGGCTGTTTGCTTGGGCCTGCCCTGCCCGAAGGGGGCTGGAGATTGTCTGGCAGGTCTGGGGCTGGGAGGCCCCAACTGTGTAGGGCTGTGAAGAGGTGTGACCGCACCGTATATAACATTAGTCACATTCTTGGTTTTTCCATTTTTCTGTGTTAGAAAATGGTTAATGCATTTCTGCATTATTAGATGATGATGAATATTTGATTGTGATTTGTGTCAAGGAGCTATTTGAATGGAAATTCAAATACATTTAAAATGAAAAACGTATTTTTAAAAATTAAATAGACTCATACGCTATGTCTACACTTACTAAAATTAGTTCGAATTAGAACTAATTCGAACTAATTGTAGTTCATTTGAATTAACTTAATTCGAACTAGAAAAAATTAGTTCAAACTAAGCAAGTGCCATTCATGGCACTTGCTTAGTTCAAATTAGCAAATTGCATTGAGTTCAATGGGCCGGTTAGTTCCAACTAAACAATTAGTTCGAACTAACATGGCCACATTGGTTAATTCGAACTAACTAGTTCGAATTAACCCTTACTTCTAATACCCTATTCGAAGTTATTAGTTCGAATTAAGGAAGCCCTAGTGTAGCCATGGCTTTAGTTAGTTCGAATTAAGCTTCCTTAATTTGAACTAAGTTGCAATTGTAGACATAGCCATAGACTCTAAAGTCAAAAGGCACCAGTATGATCATCTAGTCTGACCTCCTGCACAATACAGGCCACAGAACCTCACCCACCCACTCCTGCAATAAGCCTCTCATCAGTGACTGAGTTATTGAAGTCCTCAAATCATGATTTAAAGACTTTAAGATACAGAGAATCCAGCAGCAAGTGAGCCATTCCCAATGCTTCAGAGAAAGATGAAAAACCTATTTTCAATGTGCTGGGTACATAAGAACAAAAAAAAAAAATTATCTAAATGTGTTTTTTCAAACTAATTTATTCATTAAACAAAGAAAGTTAGTGAATGTTCTCCAAGAGTTTAGAATTAGTAGAGCTCATTCTCTCCCACCTAGGTTTTATTGGAAGAAGGAAAACAAGCTGTTCTGTTTTCTTTCATTCCCAGTTCGTTTCTTAACTTTGGATGAACTAGTCACTGTACTGAACTAGTTGGCTGAACTGAAATGAAAAAGATATTCACTCTGAACCTGCAAAAGAAGTTACTGCTGTCAAAAACTTGTTGAGCCCTTCAACAAACTCTGGCTGAAAGTACTTATTCACTGCCTTCCACCAGTTCAGTGATTTGATTTTCTTTAAAACTGGGTTGTACATATGTACTGCTTAACATTTTTGTATTTAATTTAAATGGCTTTAATAGATTATAATAAATTTAGGGCACACAAATTGTCAATTTGAAATAAGTTTAAAAAAAACATTTAAATTTAAAAACCCCCCTATGATTTAAATTTAAAAAATCCCTGTTTTTAAATCATAGCTTTTTATCCACCCTGCGGAGGATAGAGCATGATTGTGTGAATTTGCGTCTAAGACTAACATGGCTACCCCCCCTGGACCTTGTGCACAGTCACTGCATGCACAGATGCGGAAAATGGGAGCGCAGTTCATTGTTTATGAAAAGCAGGCAGTGTTTAAATATTTTTCTGTCCACATAAATTCAAGTGAGCATTGACTTTTTAACCCCATTTTTAAAAAATTGGCCTTAATAGGCTATATTTAAAGTGAGATTGGATGCTAGACAGGTTTTGAAGGAAAAAGATCTCTATCTCCAAAAGGGTGAGAAGAAGGCAGTCAACTGGCCTGCCAAAGGAGGCAGAAAGCATTAGTCTAAATCAATAATGCCATCGATGGGATCTATGGCTATGTCTACATTTGTTAAATTGTCGACTTTGTGTACCCCTAGCCCTAGGTCGACCTAAGGCATTAGGTCAACCTAGGGCATCCACATAGGCTTAAGTCGACTTAATAAGGTCGACTTAAGCATTAAGTCGACCGAAAATGAGGTGTTATTAAGTTGACTTAATGAAATGCTTAGGTCAACTTAATGAAAGCCCAGTGTGGATGCCCTGTGGATGCTTTATTTAGGTCGATTTAAGCCTCCTTAAGACGATTTAATTTGTAAGTGTAGACGCACCCTATGAGTGTCCAAATCCCCTGTGGAAATGCATATGGAGTAAGAACTTCAGCTGATACAAAATGGCCTTGATTGAATTCCATGGAGTTGCACCAATTTACATCAGCTGATTCTGACTGAGGTAGCCGTCCCACAAAGCGCTCATGCTTCAGAGAGTCCAGGGGGAGAATAAAGCTTTCTGCTCTTAGACCCTCAGGGCATAGCTATAACTCAGGATGAAATATTCCTGACAACAGAAGAGACAGGATGCGCTTGTCTCGCCTTCAAATTGTACAGAGACCAGTTCGCTTCAATATGCTTGTGGAGACCCTGAATCCCTTGATTGAGAAGGTGGCACTCCCTTCCACAGTGTTAATTGCAGTCTGCCTTCCTGGGGATAGGGAGAGGCATCTTGGGTGAAATCAAACAGGCCAGGATGTCCTATACCATGAGAGCTGCAGGCTGTTTTCTGTGAATTGTGATCACAAAGTCCTAGCAAAGGGGCCAACCAAAGCGATCATTCCTGACCAGGTATGTTCATTAAAGGACATTTGATTTTTGAAATACAAGCTGCAGCTTCAGGACACTGCTCTGGCTGTCGCCGCAAAGAGCTTTCAATTAAACTGGTGGGATGGGAGCTCTCTGGTGAATCTTCAAGGGGTGTTACTGTGAGTGGGTCACTAGAGGGTCCACAAACTGCTGTGAATAGGATTGTAAGGGTGAATACTTCAATCTGTGCTTTCTTCTCCCCAGCTGACGGCTACTTCATTTCAGTGGGGTAACCCATTAATTTTTCTGTGAGCTCTCCAGTGGGACTCCTGGGTCTACTAGTCTGGAGCATCTGGAGACGTTATATTGGGTGGGCACAAGTATATGTGCTCACGTTTCTGCAGAAACTGCTGCCTGTAATATGGGGGACAAACCCCTTTAATTTTTCATCTTCATTTGTGGCTCAGTGACTTTGGGAAGGAGATTACTTTTCCCAAGTGCACAGCATACAGTCTTTTAGGCCAATCAGAGGAGAGGGTGAAGAAGAAAAGCAGACGGGTAATTTTTTCACTAGCCCAATCAATTGGACTGGGGAACCTAAATGAAGGGAGTTCAATGGAATCTATAAAGGCAAACCCTGGGAGAGGTGGGGAAGGGCCAGGAGCCTGCTTTAGTGGGATCTGTCTTGAAATGCTTCCTTCCTGATCTATTTAGTGTCATTGGGACTTTTTGTACGGTTTAATGTGTTACAGAGTTTTTCCATTTACTTCAAAGAGCTTTGGACCCATATGAATAGGGAATGAAGATTTTATATTTTATATAGAAGAACAAATCTTTGATACTGCCATGTAGCTAACACTATTCTTAGGCTCTTAATTCATTCATTTCCATGAACTCTGTCCCCGGCTCAGCATATGGGTTGGGGAACCTCATAGTTATATAAATAATGGTGAGGCCATGGCTTCATTACCTGAAAAACCCATCACTCTTATAGACGTCCAGCATCAAAGGCGTCTCCTGTTTTTTTAACTGGGAAATAGGCATTCACAATGGGTCCCCCTGTGCTTGTTATTGTTTGAGAGAGCAGTTAATAGGCTGGGAGCAGCTGGGAGCCAGTCAGGGGCCAGGAGCCCAGTATAAGAACGAGCTGCAGGGACTAGCCATCAGTTTGGGTCAGGAGTTCAGGGAGGAAGGTTGTCTCCTTGGCGATGTCTACACTTACAAAGTTAAGTCAACTTTGTTAAGTCGACTTAACAAATTGACTACACTTTAAGTTGCCTTTGTTAAGTCGACTTAACAGCAGAGATAGCCGGTTTATTGGCTTTAAGTCAACTTAATAAAGTCGATTTAGCATTAATCCCTGTCTACACTGGCCTTAAGTTGACTTAAGGAGTCAACTTAAGTCTCAAGTCGACCTAAAAGTAGGTGTTATTAAGTCAACTTAAGCTTTCCTTAAATTGACTTAAGAAAAGCCCAGTGTGGACGCGGCTTTGTTTTGGTCGACTGAAGCGTCCTTAAGTTGACCTGACTTGCCAGTGTAGATGCACCCAAGCTTGGCGGGTGGGCTGGCTGAGGAAGTCAGCACCCTGGAGAGCTCAATGGGCATCACTGGGAACTGTTTGGAGCCAGAGGTCCTGGAGATGTGGACGGTGGCAGAGCTCTGGAGAAGCCGTCCAGAGGCGAGGGCTTTGGGAGTGGATGACGGCTGGGGCTATAGGGACACACATCGGGACCAGACTGAGGAGCGACCCTGAGGTGAGGGTCCACATGAGACTGGGGGCTGCGGGGAAACCAGCCCGGGGAATGACTGTTCAGAGAGTGACTGGAGGGAGGTGACAGTCTCGGTGCCAGTCTAGGGCCCCTGGGCTGGGGCCTGGAGAAGTGGGTGGGACCAGGTCCCCTCCCACTCCCTCAGCATGCCAGGGTGGAACTGACTCACTGGCCATTGCATGATTGAAGAGTGGCTGGGATATAGCAAATGGGATTTTCCTACGGAAAGGGGGATTGCATGGACTGCTACTCAGCTGGACGGCTGAGTAGCCGGGAAAGTAATGGAGCCCAAGCTGCAGATGGGGGACCACTTGGGCTTAATTCCCCATAACACTGCCCATCCAGCAGGACCGTTTACCCCCTTACAGGCAAGGCAGTAAGATTGGGCCTAACGGATCAGTGGGCAGAGGAGTCTCCATAGTGTAGACAGAGGCCAGAGTTGCTTGCGTAACTTACGTCAATATCCTAACTTCTGTTCTGTGCATCATCTCCACTATACTGTACCGATGGGAAATGTGTACTCCTCGACGCAATGCTACACTTTTTCTGGAGATGGTTTTAATAGATCGATGTACGGATCAATTGAGCAGGTCCTCACTGCCACTCAATCAAACTGGATAAATCAATTTAACGGCAGCGAATTTGTCACCATCAGTGTAGACACAGCTAGAATGAATCAGGTCTATATAAGGATCATACTGTAAATCACCTCTGAGAACACCCATGTGTCAGTTCACTGGCCTGGCCACTCTCAAACAGCACCAGCCACTTTCGGGAATGGAGACACAGGGACTGTTTCTAACCAGACACTGAAGAGGTTAAAAGGAGTTGCTATGTATATGACCCAGCCCTCTTTACACTGGAGATTGGTCAGTGATTGGAATACTGGTCTGGCTTTAAAGTGAAGCTATTATCAAAAAAGGGCCCTGCAGAGATAACATTTGGGGGGGGGGCATATTCATTCAGAGACTACTTTATTACTTTCCCAAATCAGTAACAATTATTTTTGTTAGCAAATTGCCAGTGGCTCAAATTCACCCTGGAATCTGAAAGTCGAGCTGTGCTTTTTCCGTTACATACGTCGCTCCTAACAACAAAGACCCTCAGGCAGCGTAAATAAGCCTGGATCTACAGAATACAGTTCTGCTCAGTTCTGTGAAGCTTTGATCACTTCCTGAGACGTGCTGAGAGTTCTCAGTTCCCACTGAACTCAACGGGAGGTGAGAGTCAGCAACTTGCAGGACCAGGCCTTAAATTTGGACACAGAGCCAGTGCCTCAGCTGGCGTATATTGGCTTAACTATGTTGAGTTGAAGAGGAGCGAGAGCTCTTGGGAGTGACCAGCACCTTGCAGAACTGGTCCCATTATTGGTAACTTAGTATGGCATGCAAAACAGACTAGTTTACTCATCTGCAACCGTATTGGCTGTAGGAGGAAGAATTGGTTTTGCAAATAACAATGAATGGGTGTGATCTGAAAGACCCAAAGGCTGCGTCTACACTTGTAAATTAAGTTGGCTTAAGCTTGCTTAAGTGGACTCAATTTACCCTGCCTCTACACTACAGTTTACTTAAGTCGACTTAAGCAGCTTGCTTAAGTCGACTTAAGGAAAATAAAGTCGACAATGAAAATTAAGTTGACTTTATTAAACCTCGAAATAAGTCGACTTAGGGCTTAAGTTGACTCCTTAGAGTCGACTTAAGCCAGTGTAGATGTGGAGTAGCCCTAAGTCGATTTAGGGCTACCCCAGGATTACACCAATGGGGGGAATGAAAATAAAGTCAACTTTATAAAATCTCATTTTACTTCGACTTAAGCCTAAAGTTGACTTTTTAAAGTCAACTTAGGCCAGTGTAGATGTGCGGTAGCCCTAAGTTGGCTTAGGGCTACCCCAGGACTCCACCATTGCTCTCCCTGCTGGGGGGGGGTTACAGGGGGAGCCTGGAATGCCCCCCCACAGGGCAGGGCAGAGCCCTGCCCACCCTGCCCCTATGCCCTGCCAGGGTCCCTGACCCCCTTTGCCCCATTGTACCCAAGTACAATGGGGCAAAGGCTGAACCCCCTAGCACTGGGCAAGGGGTGCCCCCCCTACCCCTGTGGACCTCCCCTAGGTCCCCTCTAGCCCCTAGAAGTTGACCTAGGCGTCCAGTGTGGACGCTGTAGGTCGACTTTGTAAGTTCCCCCCAAAGTCGACTTTAATTTTAAATGTAGACTCACTCAGTCGACTTAACTAAGTCGACTTAAAGTTGACTTAGTTAAGTTGACTTAGTTACAGTCAACTTCAAATTACAAGTGTAGACATAGCCAAAGGGAGAAAATATTTGCAGTAACAAGGTGCAATATTTCCTGATGCACTTCCCTGATCATAACGACTCTTTGAAATAAATGTTAATAAATTGATAGCATTAGGACTAAATAAATGTCCTCAGGAAATGATTTAGGGTTTGGACTTGAAGTAGGTAGCTGCATTCCTTGGCTATTTATAATTAAAAGTGATTCATGCCCTGAAATGACTCCTCTAGTTGGGTTTAGTTAGAAAAGATATAGTTTGTGTCCTCCGCCACCTGGGGGGGGAGGGGAGGAAGCTCCATGTACATACCTTATACTTCCTGACTCTGTTAATGACACTCTTATTCCCTTTCCCACTACAACAGTGCCAAGAATATAAGAAATGGCCAGTTTTTTGTGTCATAGAGCTTGCTTTCCTTTGCCTTTCCTTTCTTTTTTTTTGTCTTGGATTCTTCACTGCCACCCACCACACCATCCCTGTGCTTTGTATCATGCATTTGCATATCAAAGCTCTAGTCTACTCATAAAGAATGATCTTCATTACCCCAGTATTTTCTTATAATATGTCTTTAAAGGACAGGTTTGGGCCATACAACTTGCAAAGTCGCTTTGGTTTTTTTTTTCTGGTCCAGTGTCACAAGAGGAAAAAAGTCTTTTCAGATCTGAAAATAATTGTGAGGCTGATTTACTTTTATGGCCACACTTGTCAAATTGCAATAGCAATTGACAGAAAATTGTTCAATGTTTTCACAGAAAATGGAGAAGAAGGGTTTTAATTTAGGATGCTAAGAACTGTAACTTATTTTTCATTTAAAATTTTGACTTTTGCTGGGAATATTGCCGCAGTCACTGTGTTTTTATTTCTTCTCGGTTACTAACATTTATGGGTCTATAGTTTTGCTCTATGCAGAGAATAGAGTACGTGTAAAGTAAAAGCTTCCTATATTTTCTTCATGGCACATTAAAGACACCATGCAGACCAGAACATAGTACTGGCTGAAAAGTCAGATCAGAAGTGACCCATTAATATGGATTTCGTACTTCTACCTTGCACCATAGTATGTGTGTGCACCTGTGCAAACAGATACAAGGAAGACAATAGCATGCTGCAGGGCGGGGCAATCTTTTTGGCCTGAGATCTACATCCGCTGTATAGAGGGCTACACGCGGTGGCAGAGGGGCAGGGGTAGAGGCAGGGGCAGGGAATGGGTGGGGCTTATAAAATAAATAATAAATAGTAAAACAATAAATAAAGGAAATAAAATAAAATAATAATAAAATATTTTATTGATAATTAATCATTTATTTAGAAAAATAAATAAAAATAAAATAAAATAAAATAAAGGGAAAATAAAATAAAATTCAGGTGCCACTGTACTGCAGACCCTGCTTGTGACTGCCCTGGGCACCCAACGCTGGTCCTTACTCCTGCTGTTCCCCCGCTTTCACCCCTGTTACCACCGTGCTTCTGCTCCGGGTTTGATCCTTGCTTCTCCAGTTTCTGCTCTTGCGCCTTTCCTCCACTCATCAGTTTCCAGTCCTGATTCCGGCCATGCTGCCTGGAGTGACTTACCTATATCAGAGCCAGTCTTAGGCCAGACTGTCAGAAAACAGAGCAGACACCCCAACCTGGTGGCAGGTCCTATAATTAGATTTCACCAAGCCAGTGACAAATGTGCGTGCCTGGATCATGATACCAGTTTTACTGCAGGGTCACAGACAATCCCCTTAGGCTCGTAAGTCTATCTCGCCACCCAGACAAACTGAACTTTGTGATGTAAGGTTATTAAAACCAAAATCACATCACAACAGGTTTCTCCGAGTCCCAAAGAACCAGTCAACTGAGATGCTGGATGTCACACCAAAGTCAATGCTGGCACCCCGTTCTTTAGTGAACTAACTAAACATTTATTAGTGAACAAGAAAGGATGAGCATTATTGAGAGGTTAAAGCAGGTAAAATATAACAACAGATGAGTCAAAGTTTGTAAACCCCAAATCATAGCAGAGATCTGCCGAGTTCCAAAGGGGTAGCTGTGTTAGTCTATTGCAGAAAAACAGAGTCCTGTGCCACATGCCAGTTTCCCAAAAGTCTTTTCAGGGCTGCCCAGAATAACTCTGGGGATTTGTCTTCAACTGTTTCTACATTGATAGAATCCAAGTAGCCTAGAGATAAAGAATCTTCCTTTGAATCAGTGCTTATGGCTTCTTCTCCAGACAACTGTCTGATAAGTGTTTTTACTCACACAATGGATGATTGCTTTGAATTTATCACTCTTTTCATTGTATTTGACTTAGTTACAGGGATATACACAACGCAAATGCCTATTACATGTCAATGGGAATAGATAAGGGAAAACAATACAAGTAGCCTTCCATTAGTTTTCATGAAGTTCTAACACCGGCATACATTTATATTAACACATGCTTTTAGCTAGGGTTATTTAATTACCAGGCATAACATAAATCTAATGTACTGGGCTATAGATAGGCAAAAATAATACAATTAAAATTTCCTCTGATCTGTATTCATGCACACGTGAGCTGTCCCATGGCTTTGGCCTGAACTGCTCTGTCAGCTTCATAGCTCTGTCCTCCACCTCCTACTTCTGATCATGACTCTGGCTTGACCCTTAGCTCTCGTAATTGGCAGTTGACTCTAGGGCTGACTCTTGGCTTCATTCTCCAACCTGGATACCTGCTCTAGACCTGACTCCTGCTCTGATCACTAGGCCAGACTGTCTACAAACTGGGCTGTAACACAAGTCTGGCCAAGATAGCTACTTGGATAAGGGAAGAGATAAGTGGGGTAGGGGAACTGTCATCATCTCATGGTAAGGCACTAGACGGGGAGGCAGAAGAATTGGGTTCTAATCCAGTGATTCTGTCAATGACCTGTTGTGTGGCTTTGACCAAGGCATGTCCCATCTCTGTGCCTCTTGTTTCATCTCCCCCCACTTGTCTGCCTTGTAAACTCTTCAGGGCAGACATTGCCTCTTACTTGTTTGTACACTGCTCTGGCGTGCTGCGGGGTGGGGCGCTGTAGATGGTATTGTAATATATCTAAAAAGAGGGAAAGGCAAAATTGATGCTGCTTATTTTATGGACCTGGGAGACCTTGAGCTTCCACTGCCCTAGAACTGAAGATGTTTGAGGGAAAAGGCTTATGTTGGGCCAGGATTAATTTACATACCCACAGCTGGGCACACAATAACCATACCAGTGAAGATTGGGATTTAATCTTTTCAATGCAAAGCTATTTGTTGGAAAGCCGGCATTACAGAGAAACAGAAAAAGGTATACAATGCCTTTCTTTAGTCAGCTTTAATTTCCCAAGCATAAACCCTTAGTAACTGTGCTGGCCCCACATAGCTTCCTGATTAGCAAACAAAGAAGGTACAGTTACCAGTTCTAGATGGACACTGTTTCTTTAGGTACTTAGTCTGGTTTTTGAGTCACCAAAAAGGTCTTGGCTAGCCTGACTCTCTAGTTCTTCTTCTTGAGTACTTGATCTATTTAATGGTCCCTTGTGGTAGGCTGTTGGCTATCCTAACTTTGGTTCTAAAACAAACAAGGAGCCCTGGGACACTTTTAAAGACTAACAAATTTATTTATCGCATGAGCTTTCTTGGAAGAAAATCCCACTTCGTCAGATGCTTTGAAGATGGGGAACTTACAGGAGGGGAGGAAAATAAATGCAGGGAAGTGTAAGTCATAGGATTAGGTCAGATTGTTGCAACAAATCAATGCAGTAGTTTAGATTCAAACACTGGAGAACAGGATATAGAGGAAGGTGAGGTCAGATCACCTGTTGTAATGAAAAAAAAAATTAGTAGTCCTTATTTAGCCCTGAAGCAACAGTGTCAAATTTGCATATGAATTTCAATTCTGCAGTTTCTCTTTGAAGCTTCGAAAGTCCCTCTTCAGATGTTAGTAGGGTTGTTACTCTCAATGGCTATGTCTACACTGGGGAATTTAGGTCGACTTAAATAAGTTGACTTTAATAAGTCGACTTTAAGTCGACCTTATTAAGTCGATTTAGAAAGTCCACACAGGACTCCTAAGTCAACTTAAAGGAGGCCTTACTAACTCAACTTAGAGAATCTACACTAGACTCTCTAAGTCGACTAGTTCGGTTCAGGGAGAGCCAGCCCGGCATGGGCTGCAAGCAGCAAGCCCCTGAGCGGTCCAGGGCAGAAGGGAGCTTGGAGCTCCCTTCTGCTCCGGACCACTCCGCTCCCTTCTACTTAGGACTTCTCAGGTCCAGGGCAGAAGGGAACCCTTCTAGCCTGGACTGCTCGGGTCCCGGGGAGAACTTCCCTGGGATCTGAGTGGTCCCAGCCAGGAGGAAGAGCGGGAGACCCACGCTCCAGGTGCTGGCCTCTGAAGGCTTCCCAGAAGCTGGAGCGCAGCCGTGCCAGAAATTGACAGATCTCTTCTATTCTAGCCCTTTCCCACCCTCTATTTTGGAAACTTCCCCCTTCTTTGAACAACTCTGTTGTCAGTTTCATCTTCTGCTCATAACTTTCTGCTGCTGTAGTAGCAGCTAGAAACGGCCATGATTCTTCACAGTTACACTGCTGCCCACAGGTTCTGAAAGATAGCTATGAAAATGACCATAACCTTATTGTCAAATTCCAAAGGGGTAGCCGTGTTAGTCTATTGTAGAAAGACAACAGAGTCTTGTGGCACTTTTAAAGACTAACAGATTTATTATTCGCATGAGCTTTCGTGGGAGAAAATCCCACTTCGTCAGACGCTTTGACCTTATTAATTAACCTTATTGATCTCCATCAGTGCTGCTTGGCAAAGCAATGGGCAGCCATAGAGGCACTGGAGCTGTCTGACTGCAGACTAAGGAAGACAGTAGTGTGGTTTACATCATTCTCATGTTTAGAAGGTTTATCTTTGTAAATATGTGGGCTAGCCTCTTAATTTGTTTTAAAATGACAGCTTAAATTCCATGGGAATTGGTGATATAAATCTCATCAATCACTAATGAAAGCATCCTACTTATCAGGGTTGAGTGAAGTCAGTGGGACAACTCACAGTCCTCAAGTTCAGGGACTGCTGAAATGCTATGCTGACCTGGGGCCTTAGTTTTTAGTAATAGAGCTGTGGAAGTATAAATCTCTCTAGAATCACTTTAGCATATTTATGCAGCTAGTCATTTGGATTGAGACTGTTAACTTGAAAAGTTGAAACAAATAAGCCCCAAGTACATCAAATTGTGTAAAACTCCATTTCTTAGTAATAAATGGCTCTTGATACAGTTTATCCCATTGAACCTCCCACTGTATTTCTCCGTGTATAGCATTTCCAAAAAAGCGTTACCATATAAATAGTAATATGCCAATTTTTAAAAAAACTTGTCACTATAGCAAGAATTCAGAAATAATGTCAAGTTGAAATTCATTATAAGCTTTCAAAGACAGAAGTACTACAGTGTCTCCTGGATATAGTCAGATGCTGGATGGGAACCATAGCCAGGAGCAATTTCAAGAATTACTTTGCTTTATGTTATTATCTGGCCATGTTTAATCACGCACAGCATGTCCTTGAAAGACAAAGGGTAAAAGGAAGAAGAGATGAAATATTAAACCAAAACTACTGTATTTAGAAACAATTTGAACTTTACAGTTGTTTCTGGTCTTATTAGTTTAACCTTTGAATGAACCAGATCAAGTCTTTTCTTTCTAAAGTAGCAATTTTAAGTCTTGAAATTTGACTTTGAAGCCGAGATCAATGCTGATACTGTTTCATAATATCAGCTCCTGCTGGAACGAGGATGGGGGTACTTTGCTATTTATTCAGTGATTCCAAACAACACATAGTGCAAGTGATTTTGCATAAATGATGCTTTTCTAGTTATAGAGAATTTTAGTATTAGAGGGTGCCTTCAGGCTGGATCCTGCAACCACCCACAACTCCTACTGACTCAACACCTCTCCAGGTTAATTAGTAGATGAAGATACGTTAGTGGTCTTTGACTATCATAGGGAATGAAATACTGGCAAATTACATTTATTCTCCTGTTCCTGATTGAATGGAGTCTCATTGATGTGTGGCTGATTTAACACCCCTTACATTTGTTACCAGTAAAAATCTCGGACAGAGCAATGGGAGACAAGTCATACACTCCCCTGCATTTAATTTCCTCCCACTCTGTAACTTTCCTATCTTCAAAGCATCTGACGAAGTGGGATTTTCTCCCACGAAAGCTCATGCGATAAATAAATCTGTTAGTCTTTAAAAGTGCCACAGGACTCTGTTGTCTTTCAAGATCCAAAGAGTTCTCAGGCTCTCAAATGCATTTATTCTACCCGTAGTCATACACAAAAAAGTTTCAGTCTTCACAGCTCTGTACTAATACGAATTATCTAATGAACATCTACAAACTTCTGCGTGTTGAGTGCAGTGGCTACTTTAAACACATCTATTTGTTTGAGCTTATACCACATGACATACTCCTGCACAAGAGCACCAATTTTACCTCCCAGCAGCTTCAGCAGGTATGTGGGCTCCTGGGAATTAAACAGGGACTACGCTGCTGCATACCTGGGTGACCTCATCAAGTACAGCCGGCAGTGGGAAGACTACCTCAATCGGGTGGTGGCAGTTCTAAAGACTGAGAGGAAGGCCAATTTAATCACGAACCCCAAGGTCTGTTGGCTAGCATGGCCAACCCTATCTGGGATAAATGTTGGGTTGAGGTATGGCTGCTTGTTGGGAAAGCCCTGGCTTGAAAGACCCATGACGAAACGACAGATTGGCCCCTTTTGGGGCTTGGCTGGTTACTACAGGCAGTTGATGCTGCAGTTTGCTGCTATTGAGATCCCATTGACTGACCTTCTAATCAAGGACAGCCCATGGCACATCCACTGGACCAGAGTGCGAGGAGGCCTTCCAGATCCTAAAGACTCACCTCTGCCAGGAGCAAGTGCTGTGTAGTCTGGACTTCATGCGGGCCTTCACCCTGCAGATCAATGTCTTGGAGACAGGACTAGGTATGGTCGTATCTCAGGAAGTCAACGGGGAGGACCACCCCATCCAATGTATCCCCCTGAAAATGGAATTACTTTGTCATTGAGAAAGAAGCCCTTGCTGTCACATGGGCCACTGCCACCCTCACGTATTACCTCCTCGGTACCCCTTTCATGCTGGGTATTGAGCATGCTACCCGGAGATGGCTTAACTCAATGAAGAACACCAACGCCCAACTCATGCAGTGGAATCTCACACTACGGCCTTACACCAGCACCGTCTGAGACCGAGCAGGCAAAGACCGTGTCAACCAAGATTTTCTATTCCGCCTAGGGGAGCAGGAACACACTGATACTTGAGCGGGTGAGGCCTCCCCCTGACCCACGGGGGAACGTATGAGTCTCTCTACCCAAGGGTGTGGAGTTAGGCCAGCCTTGCCCCTCCCTGCAGAAGAAGATGAGTAGAGAAGGAAGTACAAAAGCAGGCCCCTAAATCAGTTGAGCCAGAGCTGCCAGAAGAAATGAATGTCTCTTGCCATGGTGCTGGGACTCTTGACCAACCACTACACCACTGTCTGGAGCCCAGAGGAGCTGCCAAGTGCCTGGAGGACAGGTGGGAGCTGCCAGACAGCTGTGACCCGGGGGAGCTGCTGGATCCCTGTGACACTGAGGTACGGCTGGGGCTGCCCCTTGCAGTTTACCCCAGGGAGACTGATGGCATCCCTGAAGCCCAGGTACTGTCAGGAAGGGGGTAGGAAGGAGTCCAGGGGAACCAGACAATTGTTCGGTTATGTTTATGGACTGCAGCTGGGTCAGCAAATTTTGGCTGGAGCCCCACTGACCCAATGGTGGAATGCCTGGCCACTATTAAGGCCCTGGCCTGGGACACGATGGAGTCAGGAGGGCCTGTGTCCTCATTTCCCCCAGCCACCCCACCCCTGGGTCGGCAGCTTCACCCTGGTCTGTGAAACCTCCCTGGGCTAAATAGTCCTTGCATGCCCCACCCCACCTGAGGGCCAGGGCACCAGACTGCTACTCAATTGATTGACTAATTCCTCCTGCCAATAGACAGTGAGGGAGTGAGGTGGGGTGACCTCCCTTTGATCCAGAGGCAGAGTAGTGACCAGCATGTACCCCAGTGGCGGTGTGCACAACCCTATAGGACACACCAGCCTCTCTTCCCTGCCCCCCCTGGGTTCTCTGTACACACTTACACACAGGGTAATGTGTCCCAACACAGTGGTTGGAAACTGCTGCTCCACACTGTAGCAGCAAATTCTCCCACTGGAGATACACCCCGCAGTGTAGCTTTTATCAGCTCTCCACTTGGAATCAGCAATAGGAACCGGAGAACTTTTTTTGCCATTCTAACAGCATCTATACTAGGGCTTCTGCTGGCATAGCTCTGTTGGCTGAGGTGGTGATTTTTTTCAAACTTCCAACCGAAGTTGCTATGCCAGCAAAATTTAAAATGTAGCCTAGGCCCGGGGCACAGTGTCTTCTGGGGTTGCTCCAGCGATGGTGCAGTCTATGTACCAACCCTTGCTCACGGCTGCGCCCAAGGACACCATCTAAAGTTTAACCAAAGGGAGGAAAAGGATCAAATGAAAGAAGATGCTAAACTGTTCAGGTTAATTTAGCCCTACCTTTTTACATAATCTCTGTTACGTTCATGACATACAAACAGCAAAGTTAGATACAAACATAAAACATCCTTTCAGGGAGGTTGCAACTTAAAGCTACTTTGTTTCTTAGAATCCAGAAACCTAGCGCACAAGAGCCCAAATCAGTGAGACAAAGCAGGCTGCTCCCTAAGGCAGCGAACCATGGCCCGTCCTACCTTGCTTTCGGTTGCCTCTTTCCAGAGGGACTGCTGCTAAAATCAGGCTTTCTCCGCAAAGCTCCTCTACCCTACAAGCAAGACCAGGAAAACGCCAACTAATTGCAAGTGTCCTCTTACAATTTTAGCAGTTTGCAATTTACCACACACTGCTCAGCTGGTTAGCAGGCTTAGGGTCAGATCCTAAATCCCCTCCCCATCCACTGACTTCATGGTGTAAAGAGTGAGTGAGGCAACAGGATTCAGTCCATAATGCCAACAAGACATATGGAGAGTGGTTCAGAGGAAAGATCCCTCATGAAGTAGGAGCTGAGCCTACCAAAAGGAAGTGCTTTGGGGTGCGGATCTGATGGCACCAGTGATCCCAGCAGAGACAGGAACCAAACACAGCTGAGCTGGTTAAGGCCGAGGAGCCCAAAGTCGCCCATGAAATGCCAGGGGAGGGGGATGGAGCTGCTGCCCTCTTCCTGACAGCCTACATTGGAGGTGACTCCAAGAAGCAGAATTGGGGCTCGTGTGCACTTTGGAAAGGCAGTTGATGCTACAGCTGGGGAGTAGACCAACCAAGTATCATGCCTCTGTCTTTGCACTCATGAATGTCTCTGTGATGTTCAGCCCTCCCCATAGCCTCTGTGATGTGAGGACAGGGCGGGGTTGCAAAGGAGGCTCCTGCCTCCTTGAAAGTCAACAAAACAAACAAGGAATCCTGTGGCACTTATAACGACTAACACATTTATTTATTTGTCACATGAGGTTTCATGGGAGACAATCCCAGAAGTTTCCCCTTACATTGGCCATGCACAGGGGGACCCTGCTTTGCTCCTGCCCAGAAGAGGAGCAGCTGCCTGAGAGACCTATGGGATGGATGACCGCTTCAAAAAGCTTGTGATTCCCCCCCCCCATCTTAGCTTCCAATGGCCAAAGTGTTCCAGACCCCCAACTCTGACCCTCCACATGTTCCTAACTCCACCTCTCTTCTGCTCTTACCCCAATGTGTTCCTGCCCCCAAATCCCTGCTGCTCCAGACCCCAACATGTTCCTGCCCCAATCTTTTCCCCTGAAGTCTTTCTGCCCACAACCCCCTCCCACCTCAGCCTCTTCCCTCCCAATGTGTTCCTGCCCCACCCCCTCCTTCTTCAGCCCCCCCCACATGTTCCTATTCTGCCCCCAACTGCTCTTCTGCCCCAGCATCTGACCCCCAATGTGTTCCTGCCCCAATCTCTGACCCCCAGTGTCTTCCTACCTCAAACTTCCTCCTGCCCCAGTCTCTGTCTCAACTTGTTCCTGCCCCCAGCCTCTGGCCCCTAATGTCTTCCTACCCTCAAACCCTCTCCTGCCCCACCCTCTGCCCCCAATGTGTTCCTGCTCCCATCGCATGTTCCTATCCTGCCCCCACCTGCTCTTCTGCCCCATCATCTGCCCCCAATGTGTTCCTGCTCCCCCTCCCCCACATGTTCCAATCCTGCCCCCACCTGCTCTTCTGCCCCATCATCTGCC
>ML685781.1:13077071-13112591 GCA_007922175.1 Pelusios castaneus
GGAGCAGGAGCAGGAGCAGGAGCAGGAGCAGGAGCAGGAGCAGGAGCAGGAGCAGGAGCAGTGTTTGGCGGAGTAGAACAGACTGAAAAAGAATGGAGGAGAGGTGACCAGTAGCTGTTACTGACAGCACCTAGGAGTTACAGGCAGTGAGGGCAAGTTTGCCCAGATGGGCCTTAGGGTGCAAGGCCCAGCGGCCTGTGGGGTGGAGAGTCCAGCCCCAGGGCATGAGGGACCGAGAATCCAGAGCGTGGGGAGTTTGGAGGAGGGAAGACCGTGCCTCAGCTGGCTGCCACAATCTGAAGCACAGGACCCACAGGGAACTCAGAGCGCTCAGTTTGCCACAGTTCACAGGCTTTATACTTGGCCTGCGAGAGAGGAGACACATAGTGAAACACAAGAAAATATTCTTATGTAGCATGGAGCTCGGAAGCAGGAAAATAAATTATTAAACTACTGCATGAGATTATTATTTGTAGGGTACCAACAGTGTGCTAGGTACGCTGAGCAATTGATTAGGTAGTTGAGGTTTCTCTAGCAACACAACCCAGGCATGGGTTTTTTGAAGAGTCATTAGGAAGACACTCCAAAGGTGATTTACAGGAATGAAAGCATGTGGAAGTAATGTGACTTGTCATTGAAATCTGATCAAGGTGGGCCTACTCCTGATGTTAGGCAAAAAACTCTAGTGCAGACCAATGAAGAGATTTGCTGAATAGCGACAGGGCAAGGACTTAAGTGCTTTGTCCCGATTTTGGTTTGGCAACAAAACAGGGTTTTGTTTTCTTCTATAATACAGCTTTCTACGCACACTCTGTATCAACAAGCGTAATCGAGTTAGGCCCAATGTAGCAATTTATTCTGCGCTGGTAAGTTGCTGAATTCGGTGGGGCTTTGCTGGGTTTCTGGAGGGGTTCCTGCATGGCGCTCAGGATCATGGCCTTAAATATCCTACAGATTGCATGTCACACATTTCATAAAGCATGCTTGGAGGTCAAGGTTTCAAAAGGCGTGATGTTGCAAACACTCATGATTGTATCACCAGCATCTTGATAGGTGGTGTTTTTTCTTAAAGCCCCAGCCACTAGAAGCAGGTGATTAGGTGGGAAATATGGTTTTCATTTAAAAACAAAATCAAACCAAGTACGCTTCTACTCTTCCTGGTGGAGCAAAAGCTTGAAATTGTGATCTGAATTCACCCTAAATATCAAAAACCAGAAGGTAAACAAACACACACAAGAAAATCTCATGATTTTAAAATCTCATGATTTTCGGAACTCGAACCACTAGTCACTTTTGAAAATCTTGGATGGGGGATTTTATTGTGTTACTTTATCCAGCAAATACTTCATTTACTTTACTTTATTCAGCAATTACTTTATTCTGCAATTATTTTAGTGGTTTATAATAATTAGAATCTCATCCTTTGCACTCTTCTACATCACTATAATTCTAAGAATTCAAGCATTAAACATATGAGGTATACAAGTACAACACTATCGATATTTATTCTAAGCTGAATTCAGGGCAGCCAAGATTTCACTTTAAGCCCTACAAATAAAGTGTAGTATATAGGCCGCCTACTGGCCCACAGGGATGAATTTCATCCACCAGAGAACAAAGTGTATTTCCAGTGTGAAGTAGTGACAAGATGGAATAATGATGTAATGTCTGTGAAAGATAGAGATGAAGGTCAATGAGTGACATAATAGATGATCTTACAAAAAGGCAGAAATAATATCTTTTAGGAAATATCTTTACTCCAACTGATACTGTACCTGAGCAAAAAACCTGAGTATGTATGTGCTTATGGCAGCCCTATCAGTCGGCAGATACTTTTGTCTATTCATAATAAAAAAGATAGTTAAAAGCGTGAAAAGTTTTATTATTCCAGCTGTCTTCTATCAATAACTAATAGACAGTTATTTTGGTCTATGCTAAAATATGCTGTTTGCAAAAAGTTTACATCACATAACATTCACCATTAGAAATGGAGATCCTTCTGAATTTACTAATTTACAGGGATGAATTGTCCCATCTGCCTGTATGTAGTTCATCTCTGCTAGAGGCTGGGTTCATCTTACAGGAATAAGAGAAGATAGTTCTCTTTACCAACTACTCCCAATATAGCTGGGCCCTTTACAAAACCGAATGCCATCTCCTCCTGTCTACAATGTGATTTGTGTATAACTTGATTGCCATCATTCTCCAATTTAAAATGTAGAGAAGTATGTATAAACTCCCTGGCTTGTGAGCTAAGAAAGAGGCTGTTCTTCTTTTCTGTTAGGTCTGTATGATATGGAAGTGTCTATTTTGCAGGGTCAGTGGACTGGCCCAGAAAAGAGATTCCAGGTTCTGTCCTTGAGTGATAGGCGATGCATACCAGCAGGCAGGGTGGGAGAGGGAAGGGCGTACACAATACCTGTTCCTTTTATGCTGGCAAATAAGTTCGCCAGTGTATTACCTCTGTTTATCTTTGGTCTTTCTGTAGGGCCCGTCCCTGTAGTATCTAAGCGCTTAGGGAGAGTAAGATGCTATTGTAGAGATTATAGAACAAGCCTCACCTGAGACAGACTCCAGAGGGGCTGCAGAGCGGTGTTCTCTGGGCCCCTACAACTCCCTGTTAGATCCCGGATGGCAAACACACTTTGATTTCAAGGAACACCCTACAGAACGCACAGTGTGTAGGTGAGTCTGAACCACCTGGTCTGGCTGATCGGGATCTGGAAAGAATATATGTACTGCAGGAGAATATGGCTCTGATATCAATTGACATCAGTCCATATTATTACTCCACAAGGCTTTGCTGTGTGTGGACATTTTTGGCAAGATGCTACTGGGGCCTGTCTGGTGATTGGCAGAATCTGGACCATGTGCAGAGGGAGCTGTCCTGTTAGACCTGCAGAAGTCATGTCCTCATGACATCAGAGAATGTATTCCCTATTGGACACACAGCTGCATACTTTACTTGGATCCATACAGTGAATTCAGAGTACCGCTCACTACCTCTTAACTACGTAGCTTGGACTGCACAGTGACCTTACTTAGCACCATGGATGGAAGCAGTAAAGGTGGCCGTGTGTATGTGCAGAAAATAAGCCCTCTGTTTTGTTAGCTTGAGTGAGTAGCTTCCAGTTTTTAGCGATTTACTTAGGTCGGTTGATTCAGCAAAACACTTAAGCACAGGCTTAACTTTAAGCCAATGGGATGTAATCATGCGTTTAAAGTTAGCACATGCTTTGAAGGATAAGGTTGGGATTACGCATGTGCTTGAGTGATTTGCTGAATCAAGGCCATAACTTCTACAACTCCAGCCCATCGATTTTACCCTTTAAAAATAAGAAGTCATGAAGCAGAAACAAACTCCAAAACAACACAATGAATTTTCTTCTGCTTATTACAGTAGCTATATCAATAGCTCTGCTGTAATAAGAACCACACGACAGAACAGGAACATCTTGCCATTTACCAAGTGACGTGCCCTCCAGGCGGGTTGTCGCTTTCAACGAGGAAAATGTAGTTCTCATCTGGTTTTTGAAGATACCCTGATACTTCAGTAGTGCTTTCTATAGAGCCCTCCTCGCCTGTCAAAGCAAGGTTTTTAAGATACTCCATGCATACAGAACATGTGATTGGGTGGTTTAATTGACTTTGTAAAGAAAGTGCCTTTGAACGTGTTGGAGGACGGTTCAAGTCTGGCTGAATTGTGTTTGGTGCAGCATCTGAGAGGGAGCAAAAGTGACGAAGGCCAGTCTGTGCTAAAAAGATTGGTCAACCCAGCTTAATCGCTCGGGGCTGTGAATGATCCACACCCCTGAGTGAGGTAGCTAGGCCTAGATAATTTAAGGTTACCATATTTGAACTTCCCAAAAAGAGGACACTCTGAAGAGGGGGTGGTACCCTCTGCCTTGCCCCCCCTGGCCCCGATCCCAGCCTCACATGCTGCCCCCTTTACCCTCAACCCCCATCTTGGCCCCACACACTCCCCTCCCCCCCCCCCCAACCCAATCCCAGCCTCATGCCCTGACCACTCTGCCCCCCGCCCCGCACGCCTCCCAGCCCTGATCCCGGCCTGACATGCTGTACCCCCACCCCGCTGTGCTGTGTTCCTGCCTTGTCCCATCTGCTCTGCCAAGCAATGCAGGAGCTGGTTCCTAATGGGGAGCCCCCAGGAGGCCTTTTTTCTGGACAAAGCCCACCATGGGGGACAAGTTGTAAGGGCCAAAGCAGACTTTTCCCCAGCTCCCCTCCTCCCTCCCCTCTCCTGGTGCAGGTTTCTCCTCAACTTCCCCTCCTCCCTTCCCTCTCCCAGCATGGCTCTTCTCCCCAGCTCCCACTCCTCCCTCCCCTTTCCCTGGACACAAGAAAAGCCTGGCCAGACAGAGAGTTTATGCGAGGAAAAAGAGGGCATGTCCCACAAAAACCGGACATATGATAACCCTAAGCTAATTCCTGGTGTCGATTCTGCCATTGACCGAGCTACCACCTCTTAGGGAGTTGGATAAAGCTCAAGGACAGGAGGACCTGATGAGTATTGCCCACATGCTCAGGCTTTATCTGGTCACTGCACTGGGGTCGGGAGGAATTTTCCCCGAGGGCGGATTGGCAAAAACTCTGGGGGTTTTTCACCTTCCTCTGTAGCATGGAGCATGACTCAATTGCTGGTAGATTCTCTGTACCTTAAAGTCTTTAAACCATGGTTTGAGGACTTTAATAACTCAGTCATAGGTGAGAAGTTTATTGCAGGAGTGGGTGAGGTTCTGTGGCCTGCATTGTGCAGGAGGTCAGACTAGATGATCATATTGGTCCCTTCTGACCTCAGAGTCTATGAATCTGTGGGCAGGTCTACACTGCCTGCCCTTTTCAGCAGCAGTCGAATGGAGATACGCAAAATTCCTAAAATATCTTGTGTATCTACGTTTGGCTTCAATACTCCCTGTACACACACTGCACGGGTCTGAAGGTTTACCCAGCATTACCTGCTTGCCGTTGCATGATTGACTGAGCGGGTCTTCACAGACTTGATCAGTCAATCAGGAACTTCGAACTGACGGTGGCGAATTTGCAGCCGTCAGTGACGACCTGCCCTATGAGAACCCCATGAGTCACTCTGGTGAGTGTCTACACTGAAGCGCTACCATGGCAAAGCTGTAACATTTCCAGAGAAGACACAGACTTAAAGCCATGATTCTGTCCTCTTTACATCAGACAGGAATTCCCTATGTATGGGAATCCCAAACTACTTCAGGCAGCTCCGGTTTTTTTTATGCCGTGGGGCTGGATTGGGGACCAGAGATCTGACTCATAATTCAGAAATCCTACCAGTTCAGAGTGAATGAAATCAGTATCCTAGTACAAAACTTGTGACTGGCGTAGCTATTAACCTTACAGCCCTTTTACAAGCACAGTTTAAACTTCCAACATCTGTATCTGTTCTTCTTAAAGATATGAGATTTCTGTACATGAAAGGAAAAAAGTGATCTGTGATTCAAAGAGTAGTCTAAAGAAGCTGCCGTAGCAGACTAGAAGACGGATGGGATACTTCTCCCAGGACACCATTATTATCTCCCTTTCAAGATGTGAAAAATCACAAGTGAATGGAATGAAATAGATAGTCTTTAATGATCATATTCTGGCTGTGCAGTGTGCACCGTTTTTAATCTAATAACTCCATATTTCGTGTGAGCTGATGCATTTAATAATATTGCAGCATCTCTGCTAAAGTGCCGTGTGTGCGCTAGTCGAGGACTGTGCTTGTGAACAGTGCCGGATTTACACACAAGCCAAGTAAGCCATGGCTTAGGGCCTCACATTATGAGGGGCCTAGAACTATGTCGGAGATACCTAAAAAGATTTATCATAATTGCAACTGATAGTGCAAATAAGGCTTTTTGCAAGATGTATGTTTTACCTAGTTGGTTTTTATTGCACTTTTGCCTATGTACATATGCAAATATAACAGTTTATTTTTTCATTACCTTTCTGTTATAAGGTAATACACTTTTTTCTTTATTTTTTATGGTATGGGGCCTCTGAATCTTGACATAGCATAATCCGGCCCTGGTTGTGAATGATACTCTGGGATTAATAATAATGCTTCTGAGGTGTCTTTTAGTTGAAGAACTCAAAGCCCTTCTACAGAAGGATGATCTTGTGATTCAGTCTTGTAGGAGAGGAGCCGAGTGGACTCAGCTTGGCTTTGCCATGAATTTTCTGTGTGACCCTGAGCAAGTCCTATCGGTCCAGATTTTGAAAGGTATTAAGGCACGGGCCATTTTCAAAGACCATGCTGTCTTTCATTTTGGTCAGGGCAATGTTTCGTTGCAGTGCTCACTGGATATTTACGGGTGTTCCATTGTGTCATGCTCCACATTAACGGAGTTAATTATGTAGTGTTGAGGCAGGGGGGATCACAAACCCTGGTACAACACGCACTGCATCCTGATGCAGGGATTGTCATGGACCCACCTCCTCTTTCCTTTACAGTTGCATCACCCGTGTGGTGCCTAGAGCAGTTGCTACTCAGTAATATTGGGAACGTGTGCTCCTAGCTGTGTGCCTCTAGCTGTCTTTAATGTGATAAAAGCTTTCTGTGCAAAATCAATCATCTTCTCTGCTTTCATTATTCAGTTAATCGCCTGTTCCCTTCCCTACCTCCCTGCTCATTCTTTTCTGCCCATCTTCTCCTTCCCCTGGTGTCACCTAGTCCTCTTCAATCCTTTTTCTGCTGCTTGCTTACCTTCATCTTTGCTCCCTTGGGCATGCTATGGAGTCAACTAATCTGTTTCTCCTCCCACCAATCCCCAAGATATATTGCCTCCTATTCCTTTCCATTCCTCTCCTGCTGGTAGCTGCAGGCCCAAGAAAATGCTGTAAAACAATGATTAGGAGCATTGGGTTGAATTCGGAGCAGCTGTTTCCTTCACTCATCTTTGCTCCCTTTTTATCAGCTATTTTGTTCATGCAAACATTTCTTTGTCTGAGCATTTGGTGAATGGCTGGTTTCTGGCTCAATCCGTGTTGTTTGTTGGCTAACAGCGGCTGGAATTTGTTCACATTGGTCTGTTGCTGAATAATGAAAACCTCTGTAAAAATCACAGTTTGTTTGCGGATAACATGCAAATAGAAACAGGGCTAAATTCTCTGGTTACATTTTTCACAACCAAGAACTGCATCCACTCTAGTAAATAAGGGTGAAATTCACTCTTTTATGCACAGTGCTGTCAACATAGGCCTTATTCTCGTTCTCTACGTGGGGGACTTAGGGTTAAGAGTCACACCTGGTTCCTATATGGGGTTTGCCTAACACAAGAACAGAGTTGTAGGGAACTGAATAAGAGATTTAAAGAAGATATTTTAGGTGATGATGATGATGATGGTTGTTCAAGAATGAAGACCACAAGGTTTTGAGCACATCACCCAGGCAAATAAAACCTTTTAACCAGTGCTTCAAAAAACTGCAGATGCTTTTTCGGTTACCCCTGGAATTAACAAACAGTGCTGATAAAATAGGCTCTTCCTTTCCTGGCACCAGGCTTTTACACTACCTTCTGTTTCCCATGTTACCAATCTGGAGTGTGGGTTGGTCTCAATGGCTGCGTCTACACTTGTAAATTAAGTCGACTTAAGCTTGCTTAAGTCGACTTAATTTACCCTGCGTCTACACTACAGTTTCCTTAAGTCAACTTAAGCAAGTTGCTTAAGTCGACTTAAGGAAAATAAAGTCAACTTAATGAAAATTAAGTCGACTTCATGAAACCTCATTTTAATTCGACCTAAGGTTTAAGTCGACTTTTTCAAGTCGACTTAAGCCAGTGTAGACCTGGAGTAGCCCTAAATTGACTTAGGGCTACTCCAGGACTCCACCACTGCCCTCCCTGCCACGGGGGTGGGGGGGCACAGGGGGAGCCTGGCATGCCCGCCCACAGGGCAGGGCAGAGCCCTGCCCACCCTGCCCCTATGCCTTGCCAGGGTCCCTGTCTCTCTCTGCCCCATTGTACCCATGTACAATGGGGCAAAGGCTGAGCCCCCTGGCACTGGGCAAGGGGTGACCTCCCTACCCCCATGGACCTGCCCTAGGTCCCCCTAGCCCCTAGAAGTCGACTTAGGCATCCAGTGTGGATGCTATAGGTTGACTATGTAAGTACCCCTCAAAGTCAACTTTAAATTTAGGTGTAGACGCACTAAGTCGACTTAACTAAGTCGACTTAGCTAAAGTCGACCTAAATTTACAAGTGAAGACATAGCCAATATTAGTTGTCAAAGATGGCTTTGAGTGGAATGCTATAGAAACAATAGAGTCTAGGGGTCATTTAGCTGCATGAAGCAAATCACTGATTGCCACAAATCCATCCTTGAAAAATCCTAAAAGATGACACATGACATCGTTTGAAAGCATGGGAGGGGAATCTCAGTTTCTGTTTTAGGGCATTTTAAGGCTCTTAGCGTGCTTTGACTGAGTCACTGTCCATTTGAAGTAATTCTATGGCCGCTGTTTCTAGAGTATCCGAGCATCTCACAATCTTCACGGAAAGTGTAATGTGAGCTTTATGTGTCGTCAAGGACTTGCCAACCTGAAGCTTTGCCGCAACCTGAGCTAGTCTGTAGAGGTGGTCGGTGTCACATCATCTGGGGTCAGAATGTTCCTGCTGCTGTCTGTATCGTTCATTCGAATGGACCTTAGGATAAAGGATAAATACTCCATGGGAGAGAAGCAAACACATGAAGAGTTTACAATAAATGATGAAACTCCTCTCTCCACCCAGCTGGCACCTACAATAAGTGCACACATTGTGACTGAAGCCAAGAAAATGTCCTCTTCATTCTCATCCAACCTGATAGTTTTGCAGATGTGGTTTCACCAGCTCTACTGAGAACAATGTTTTCATGTAGTCCTGCATTGGAACATCTCTGAGTGATCAAATTGGCTAACTCTGGTGCATGAGATCCATATAGTACTTGGCAGAAAGGCATGGAATAACATTTAGCCATGCCCTATAGTGGTAACTTGTCCAACAAACCCTGAACATCTGGAGGAGCTGCAAGCATCATGACTAAGTGACAGTTAGGCCAGATAGCTACCTAAGGCACTTTTATGGTCCCCATCATCATAGTACCAGGGTGTCTCACAATCTTTAATTGATTAGTCCTCACAGCACCCCTCTGAGGGAGGACGGTGCTATCCCCATTATATAGATGGCAAACTGAGGCACACCGAGACTAAGGCCATGTCTACACTTGGGCGCCATCTAAAGTCGATGTGGCTACATTGACATCATAAAACCGGAGGAGAGTGTTCACATGACACTCCATCCTCTGGCTTCTTGCAGTCACATTAGCCCTGCGGGCTGCTACCCCTGCAGCTCCACTGCTGGCCTGGCAGGTTCCCGCTGGGGCTGCTGCCGGCCTTCACAGCTCTGCTTCCGGCTGGGCAGCCCCCAGCTGCTGGGGGTGCCGCTGGCCCGGCTGCAGGGGCTGGCGGTGGAGCTGGCGGCCCTAGCGGGGATCTGTGGGGGCTGGCGGCAGCTCTGGGGGGGGGGGGTGTCTGCGTGGGAGAGTGTCCACACTGGGGTTAGGGTGAATGACTAAATTTGCACTTAACCCTATGCCTCCTGGAGGGGTGGATTTACAATGTCCACTTGTAACAGCTCTTAATTCGACCTTGCAGCTGTGTGAGTGTGTACGCAGGTTGTAGAAGGTCGAAGACAGCTGCGTTTCATCGCCCTAAGCCCTCAGTGTAGAGCAAGCCTCAGTGACTTTCTCCAAGGTCACGCAGGAAGTCTGCGGAGGACCAGGGAATTGAACTTAGGTCTCCTGAATCCTAATCTAGCCATCCAGGCCTTGCCTCATCCTCCCCCTTTTACCTTTCCCTTTTTATAACGGACTGACTCTGTGATACCCCCTTCTACTGTGTCATCCCAAGTGTGATAGCCTCTGAAAATGTTCCCAGTTCTGCTCTGAATAGGTTTTTATACTATGCTCATCTATGTAGTATTGGAGCACCTTCCAGCAGCGTGACATCACATCTGTCTCATGGTCTTTCTTCTCTCAATCTGTCCTCAGAGGGAGAAGCACGTACAGTAGTTTTTGGTTTTTTTAAGTAAATTATTTTTGATAAATATACCTGTTGCTATGCGTTTATTTTCAAGAAGGCAAGGTGAGAGAAATGCACTTGCGCTTGGAATGGAAACTGCTGAGGTGTGTGATGGTCTTAGGTCCTGTGGTGTTCATTCCACAGGCCAGGATCAGCACCTCAAAAAAGTTCTGTTTCCTGTACTGATGAGCTTTACCCTTATTTTTGGGAATTCCTTTGCACCAGGGAAGTAAAGTTGTCAATTGTGGTCTTTGTTCTAGACCTTCAGATGATCCTGCCATCAGAGCGCTATCCGCACTGGCGCTTAGGTTGGGTAACATATCACTCAGAAGCTGGCTTATGCACACTGCTGAGTGAGATAAATAATACTGGAATAACCGGTAGTGTAGACAAGCCCCAAGTCTACTGGAGAGCATTTTCTGTGAGATTTAATAAACGGCTACGGTTTGTTATGAATGGAGTTGTTGGGGAAACTACGCGCTGAAAAAATATCTCATTGGGAGCTGATTTTCAGCAGGAGTCATAGGGATTTAGCCACACAACTCCATGAAAGCTAACGAAAGCCATATGAGTGCCTCTCTGAGCACTGTAAGGAAAATTCATCTCAATGTATAAGAGAACTAATAGAGAACCTTGGACTGTACATATGTCATCTGTCCGGGCTTTGCAGGACAGCAGCAGTGTGATGTGCGTTAGATTTATCATCCTCAATTCATGTCATCTTCTAGTGCATTTTCTTTATGAACTTTCATTTCAACTGGTTTGAAGCTCAGTCACTTTTACTTCTTTATAAAACAGAACTTGGCAGACATGTTTTGAACTCTGCAGTTGTGAGACTTGATGGTGTGTTTACATGCTGGAGGACAGTGGCAATAATAGTGGTTTCCTTTGTGACAGATTAGGAGGGATTTGAACCTGTGACTATTTGCCCACCATGCTTTCTACTACCCGGCATAAAGAGCACCATTGAGCCATACAGGACATATAGTAAAGTGGAGGGTTCCGTACTCAGCACTCACTGAGTACAAGAAAGTTAATTCTCAATGCTTATTCAGTCCTTGGCCTGTCTCGGGGGACTGCCAGCAAGTAGAGCTGGTCTGAAAGGGGAAGCATTTCTCATGGAAAGTTTAAGAAAAATGTATTTTTCAGAATTTCACTGTGAAGTTCCCAGTTTTCTCCTCCTCACCCCGTTTTTCTTTAACTTTTTTTTTCTCCCCTCCATCCTGTTTCCGTTTTTCCATTGGGAAAGTGGGCAAAAAGACCATTTTTTTTTTGCTTCTGAAAAGTTTTTATGTTTTTGTTGAGATCTGGAAAATTTCAAAAGAACTCCCAGTGCTTGTTTTGGAAAAAGAGGCCTTGGGGGGGGGAGGGGTCAAAATCTAGTTTTGACTAGTTCAGTCAAGGAGGGTATTCATTTAAATCAGTGTGGTGTGGACACTTGTCCCTTGAGAACACAAAGTGCCACATATGATATGTCTGAACAGCATTTTGGAGCAAGACACCCAGCTCAGGTCGACTGACTTGGGCTAGTAGGGTTTGTTCCAGTCTGTCAACTTGGGCTTGGTTCAGGATGCTGTGCGGCTACACCCGCAGTCACGGCTTTCAGTTGCAGCCTAGCTGGGCTGGATTTTTATTGGTGTCCTGAAGGTTTCAGAAACTCTTAACTACGGCACCCATCACTGTCGGGTCTGAAGGCCAGATTTTTAGAAGATCTAGGAATCTAAAGATGCAGATAGGTACGTAGTGGGATTTTGAAAAATGCATAATTGCCTCATAAGGATTTTTGCATCTTTAGCTGTCTGAATACCTTTAAAAATCTGGCTTTAGGTGCTTAAGTAACAGCCAGAAAAAAACGTGTTAGGCAAACCCTGCAGGTGTACTTTAGCCTGGCTGAATTCTTTCTATATCTCCTTACCATGTCACTGAGGGTGCGTCTACACTGGCGCCTTAGGTCGACCTAAGGACGCTTAAGTCGACCTACAGAACTCTGCGTCCACACTGGGCGCTTGTTAAGTCGACTTAATAACACCACCTCTGAAGGTCGACTTAAGGCTTAAGTTGTCCTTATTAAGTCGACTTAAGTTGACTCGAAGCCATTGTAGACAGGTATGTCTACACTACAGGCTCTATTAACTCGACTTAACAAGGTCGACTTAAGTCGACTTTAAGTGTAGACGCTTGATTAAGTCGACTTAGCAAGGTCGACTTTAAGTCGACTTAAAGTTGACCTTGTTAAGTCGACTTAACAGAGTCAACTTAACAAGTGTAGACATAGCGGAGAGTCCTAAAGTTATTTTATTACAATATTTGGTTTAAATTGGATTAAATCCTGGTTTTAGAGAGGTTAAAAACTGTAAAATTCCCAAGGTTTCAACAGTCTGCGCTTGTTTCCATGAAGTTCTGGAACAACGTTGCTAAATTTTGAACAAAATATATGTGAACAGCTAGGTTGCCCCTACTTTTTCATTTTGTGGCCGAATGAACAAGGCAGTGTAGTTTTTCTGTAAGCTTCCACGGAAGCCTGAAGGTAAAATGGATCAATCACTTATTTATAAAACGCTTTGCTTGTTTTTAAAGACATCTACATTACTTAAGTTTGGAAAGTGTTTAGTCTTCCTTTGAAAAATGTTAGCTTACTATGCCTTGTCTATTTGTCTCTGTATTGTGTAGTATGAAAGCTGCACAAAGTCAGAGTGACTTCTGAGAATGTTTTCATTTTAAAATTTACGTTCGAATGGCCCCATTTTCAGAAATGTTCAGCTTCCATTTATACACTGAAATATAGTGGCTATATCTTCTGTACATTGCATTCAGGTGCCTAAATGAAAACTGAGTTCCCTGGTTCCAAGTGCACAATTTTACTCTTAATTGCATGACTGAAACTCCTATGGGAACATCATAAGCGTCTGACGAAGTGGGATTTTCTCCTACAAAAGCTCATGCGGTAAATAAATTTGTTAGTCTTTAAAAGTGCCACAGGACTCCTTGTTTGTTTTGATAAAATGATAGTAGCTGAACCCATGTAACTGAGAGGAAAATTATTTTTATTGGCATTAAATTGTTGAAAGGAGCTGATTTGATATTAAGGGGAACCTTCTGGCAATATTGATGATGAACCTAACAATGTAAAATGTCAGCAAAAGTTTCAGAAACATCGAGAAATACTGCCTATGAATCAACATTCACTGTGGTTTTGTATGAGATGAGTCTGCAGTATTGTTTGTAATATTCTTGGCAAGCAAAAATATACTCTGAAATTTTGAAACTTAAGATGACTGCTTTACCTTGAAAGGCCATTCTGTTACTTGCTTTTCGATAGATTTTGTTAAAAAAAACACAACAAAAGACTGACATTAATGTTTATCCCTTTATTCACGTCATATTAAAAACAAGAGTGAGAATACAAAGGAAAGAGCTAACACTGCAGTTTTAAAAAAAATATGGCCACTGAAAAATGAAATCAGTAAAATACAAAAATCTGGTTAAAGACGCCCCCCCATCCCTACCAGATTTTCGAAGCTGGATCCACTGACTTATCCACATTAACTTGGATGAAAATTCTGCATCTAAATTTGCAAACGTCAGCTCTAAAAGAAGCAAGGAAATTCAGATTTATTTATCGAAAGAGCTTTTATGGGACGCCATCTTCAAGCATTGAATGATGTGGGATTTTCCCCCACAAAACCTCATGCGATAAATACATTTGTTAGTCTTTAAAAGGGCCACCAGACTTCTTGTTTGTTTTGCTGAACTAGACTGACACCGGTGGCTACCCCTTTGGAACTTGTCAAGGAAATTCAGAGGCAAAGAAGTTGCATCTGGTCGTGCCAAGATCTCTCATGTGGCATACACTGCATCATTATAGGATGATAATGCCATATAGAACACAACTGTCGTCTGCTGACTTTCAGTGCGCAACATGGTGCTTTCATCCCCTTGCGTGACTTGGGTAACTAGACAGTTCTTTAAAGGAATGTTATTAACCTCCATTGTAAAGTGCTTTGAGACCTGCTGATGAAAAGTGCTATGTAAGAGCTAGTTCTTATTGATGATTAACTTCTGTTATCAAAGGAAGATCATTGAGCGTCCTAAGCTGGCAATCTATTGACCTAGGCAGTGTCCTGAACGGGGGAGAAGCTCACGTGGAAGAAGAGGAGACGGGAGAATGGCTGTGTCCTTGGGGGTATCACTGCCTACACATGCCTCGGTTTCCCCATTTCAAAATGGGAGGTAATAGTACTTCCAGAGGGGCGTTCTGAATTTTAACGTTTGCAAACCGCTTGTGACCCTTGAATGGGAGGGGCTCTGGAAGAGGATAGCGTCCTGTTATTGTTGAAGACTTAGCAGCGGCTTATTTCTGAATTTCCTTGGTGGTTTTTTTTTTTTTGGAGGCAGTGCAGGGACGGGTTATAACATTCCAGCCCAAAGCTGCATAAGGGAGAAAACTTCATCTGCCCTGTCCAGAAAGTTTCTAGGCATGAATGGATAAATTCTGCACGGCTACAGCGAATGCCATCACACAAGCCAATGCTGCCAACGCAGGTACCGGAAAACACTACATCTGTGTGCAAGGCCTGTGCGAAGGGGTACATTCACAGTCAGCCAGCACGGGTGAGGGATTTGCAGTGCCCATAGAAATGTTACAAGTGTAACATCAGAGGAGCACGTTTGAAAACTTGCTCCTTGCTGCTTATCATAAAACATTCATAGAGTGCATACATTTCCCTGTCACTTTGCAAACAGAGATAAGACATTCCCTGCACTGAAGAACCTACAGTTTTAAATAGACAAGCTAGACAGGTGCAGCCCCCAAGCTTGTCCTGTCTGAGGTGGCAGTGGAAAAGAAATCGAACAGCACTGTGGAGGAGTGCCTGCATGTGAGATCCAGGTTTGGCCGAGTGTAATGATGAGGAGCCCAGAACCTATTTAGATGTTGCGTTTTTGGGGCCGGGTCTGTCTGTACTGCACCCGACATAGTTGGGCCCTAAACACCATTGGGGGGACAGTGGGGTACAGCCATCACAGGGTTTAAGACAGGCTACTTATAAAGAGGGGAGCCATTTGCATGGGTACAGGTTTAGATTTCACAGCTTCTCCTACTTCAGGGATGTTCAGAAGTGAGATGTTCAGAGTCTGGGCCCAGTTCTAGACAAAACAAAGCCCTTCCCAGTTCTTTATCCATCTTCCCCCAGTGAACACTACTATACAGGATCCCAGCTTGTGCTGCGCTCCATCTGCCTCCCCCTGCTTAATGGCACAAAGCCGTGTGCACCCCAGCGCCGTGGCAGGATCACCCTGGCGCAGGGAAGACCTCTGCTGGGGTTCAGCTGGTGTGATGGTGAACCGCCTCCATGTGACTGGCATGGAGGGTATGGCCAAGGGAAAAGATGTGGCATCCGGGAGTTCCCCACACCATGGCATTTCCCAGTAGACCATTGACAGCTGGCGTATCTCAGAGCAGCTAGCTGGCTATGATTTACATGGGGGTGGGGTACAGGGGGTGCTGAGGGTCTTGATGACAGTTGCAGCCCCAGACTTTATCTCCTCTGGTGTTCGGTTATTCAGAGGCCAGCCTCCCAAGAGGCAGGGCAGACAAAGGCGACCTGTGACTGTGAATTGAAAATGTGTAATTTCAGGTGTTCCCCTGTACCTGCAGTTCCTGTAGGTTCAGTGGATTAGGCCTAGATGTTGGCCACCACCTTCCCTCTTCCTCTCCCCACTATCTGGTGGTGGAATATTGTTCAGGAATGGGCTGAGATCTATTAGGAAATATATCTGGTGTCTTGGAGGTAACACCTGTCCCTTTTTTCGATAGCCTGTGAGCAAAAATTGTTTGTGTGTATTCAAAGCGGACGAATACATGATTACTGTTTCCAGTCTCTCTTTGAGGACAAGGGTCGACATCATTTGTACTCTATAATTTATGGCATTTTGCAGCAGACTGTGAGGGGCTGGGAGTAGTTGGCATTCTGAAGAAAAAGAATGGCAGAGTGCTTTGCTCATCTTTAAGCAGTTTGCTCTTCTAACAACAGCAGCTCTTCTAACAACAGTTTGCTCTTCTAACAAGCTCTCCACTTTTACCACCCCAGTGTTTTTGCTTCCTGTCTCATTAGGACTTTGCCTCTCTCTCTTGGGTGGCTTAGAGGGTGTTCTCTGTTCCCAAATATTACAGAATTCCTTCAGATTCTTTTTTCCTTTTACTGCCAGCTTCATGGATGGTGATGCTGTAGCTGATGCGTGAGGGTAACATCTGTTAAAAGTACAGAATCAGACTCTGTATTTTTATTCAAAGGCATATGGGTACCAATGTAGGGAGGGAGAGAGAAATATAAGGGGTTGATCAGTCTGGTGTGAAACACAGATATCCTGGAACAAAATACTAAGTTATCTCTGCTCCTCAGAGATTCAGTATGGTCCAGTCAGCGGGTTACTGAATCAGAAATCATGAAATATTATTACCATTCCCAGTCTGCCACCCTGGACAAGTCACTTTCTCTCTGTTCTCCATCCCACCCTCTCTCTACTAATTTCAAGCTCTTCAGGGCACTGACTGCTTCTTACAGAGTGTGTGCGCTTGGTTGGGGCTTTGAGTGCTACTGGAATATAAATAACAAAAATGGTCCCACATAAAAGTTTCAAGTTTTGGCCCTAAATTGGATCAGTAAGAGGTTAATTTATGGAACTGCAAGTCTTAGGAAAAGACTCCAAACTATCATAGGTGATGGTATGAAGCCACTTCAGTTTTATTGTTAATAAAAATAGAGTGAACGCAGGAATTCTAATCAAATATTCATGGCCAGCATCTATACTCATTTGAAATAATAAGATCCAATCTTAATTTTGTATTTGCAAAATAACTGCCTTTGCTTATTAGCTCTCTATTTCTCTGCCTGGGTAATGTAAAGATAATAGTTACTGTTTTATCTACTTTGCAGAAATGTTATTAGGCTCACAAATATGCCAGGGCTTTTGGGAATAAAAGGGAATATTTTTACCTTGCAAACTAAAATAAAGAAAGGCGCATCGTTGCAGACATCTCTTTGGCTGCTACAGGAAATGCTTGAAAACAGTGCATGAAAGAATGGTTGATGTATACAGTTCTGCCATGATCCAAATGTAACACTTTGAGAGTAGCTCTGAATTTGTAGTTAAAATATGAAAATAAGGAAATGACGCCATGTCCGTTTATTTAAAGAATTCAGTTTCTAGCAGAGCATTGCCAGTCATTACATTTTTGACCTGTGTAGAAAATTAGGATGTAACATTGCGTGTGACCTAGCTGAATAAGGAAAACATTCCAGGGTTTTAGAAATATAATTCAGAACAAGTTTTTTTTTTGGTTGCACTTTATTATTTTGCTGTGTCTTGTCCCCCAAAAGCGACTGATGATTTTAATACTGCCATGTAATGACAATAGACAGACCTTTTAGTGACTATTTTTGCACAAACTAATACAGTGGTTTTCAATTTTTTTTCCTGGGGACCCATTTGAAAAAAATCATTTATGCCTGTGACCCAACGATTACATCGTTGAGCAATGCAGTCCAGTCTTTTAGCGGCAGCAGCAGGTGGTGCCGCGACCCAGTGCCTGAGAGACTGCGACCCAGTACTGGGTCTCGACCCACAGTTTGAAAACCACTGAATTATTATAGAAAAACAACAGAGTCCTGTGGCACTTTAAAAGACTAACAGATGTATTTATCGCATGAGCTTTCGTGGGAGAAAATCCCGCTTCATCTGACGCTTTGAAGTGCCACAGGACTCTTGTTTTTCTGCAATAGACTAACACGGCTACCCCTTTGGAACTGAACTAATGTAAAGTCTGATGTCCCTTTGAAGGACTGTTTTTATCCAGTGCTCCTGTTTTTATTTGTGAGTTGTTCTGTGATAGAATTTTTTCCCCTTTAGTATGTCCTCGTCTGCCCTGAATTTTCTGGACTGTTTTCAGATCAGATTACAACAGATCAATTAAGATCTTCTTTCCTTATTTGCCCCTCCTCTCCTCCTCTAAGTAACTTTTTACTGGATGACTCTTACCTGAACTTGGTGGGAGGATAGTCATGAATGCAAGTCATCACTTTCCCTGGGCTCAAAACACTATAGTCTTTGGAGAAATCTCAGCTAGCAGTCTGGGCCCATAAGATCTATTGGGTGAAAGCAATGTGCATAACATTGTACAGTCATTCAAACCTGGCACTGCTGTTTAGAAATGGTGTGAAGATCTAGCCTTTAAAAAATCTTAATGAAATGTAATTCACAAATACTTTGAGCATGGGTTTACGGTGGATTTAGTAAAGCTCTGTACAACCTTGAAGGCAAACATGGAAACTCAGAGAGCACATATAGAAAAAGAGATATTAAAGTTACTGTACAAGTAAATTTAAGGACCCTATCCCTTTTGTGCTGCTCTGATTGCATAAAGAGGGCTCTTAGGCTATTCCCCTCTGTATAGGGATTTCTTCAGCAATATAATGTTTCTGCATTAGCCTTGTATTACTGCTGTTCTAGCCTGTGGTGTACGGGGTTATGCTCGGGAGGTAGAGGGCATAGCTGGAGTTCTCCATTAATTTTAAACTGATGGACAGTCCATATGGGGCCACCACAGCTAGAACTTAAACTAGAGCAGATCCAAGACAGCGCTAATTTATATTAGAGACCAGACAAGGTCCCAGCCGGCCTGAGAATATAGGTCACTCAAAGGTGGCTCTAAGCCACCTGCTGCATTTTGTAGCAAATATAGGAACACACCCTGCACAATCAGGTCCTTGGTGTTTGTGAAAGGTGCCTGGTGACAGCCTTAGAAAATGGAATTGTCTTTTTATTCTCCGAGCGTGGGCAGCAGCTGGGCAAGCTTCCCTGCCGTGACGGCGATGTGCTTCAACTCCGCTCAGGAAGGGGGCAATAGTAGAGTCTTAATCTCATCTATCCCAAGAGAACAGCTGGGGACAGAGGGACCAGGCTTAGTCAGCAACACTCATACATTTGCTTCCTCCTATATAAATCAATGTTCTGGTTTCTGCAGTGGGCATTGCAGAGGGTAGTCTTCCTCACAGTAGCCACAAGCTTCTCTGTTCGTTATTTACGCTGCACCGAAAAGATTGTGTTGAGAGCTGATGTAAAGAGGTGCACGAAGGGGGCTATTTTCAGTGCAGGCGCAACAGAGTGGTTGCATTTCTAAAATAAGAGAAAGTGTTTGTATTGTAAAATACCTTAGTAGGAAGCGTAAACGTGGGAGTCCAGACAACAGACTGCAACAAAAGTACATTATATAATTTAGCCTCTAGGGCGCTGTTTGAGGTCACACTTTAGATTAAGATTACATTTCTAAGGAGATCCCTGAAAGGGGTTATAGCCGTGGTGTATGAATTACAAATGATTACCAGTGGATGAAGTGGCCGAGAGGCAGTCCAAGGTTGGCATTCTCACATGGAGTCACTTCAAAGGAGTGGGCTGGTAGGACAGTTGGGTGAGGCGGAAAGGCACTCTAGGCATTAACCAGCAGGCAATGGACTGTACTCAGACAGCTTTCCCGTCTTGTGGGGGTCTTTATATAGTCCAGGTACCCAGGGAGGGCACTGTCTATCCTGCCAATCAGGGGCCTGGGTGTTGGGCTGTAGGCCATTAGCATGAAGGCGATTGGTCAGGGGCTGTGGGTCATGGAGGCTAGAGATGTCATCTGGGGACCAGGAGGGCCTCGGTTTGTTATTAGGGTCCTGGCAGCAGCTCTAACAATCTGTAACAGTTGACTAACCATTTCTTAAAAGCTCTGTTAATCTTTCATTCACCTTTTATGAGCTTTTTGCAAACACCCCATTCTGATAAAGTGTGACCCAATTTAGAATGTTCAACTCTCTGCACTTCTGGGAAACTTCCCCCCCCCCCCACAATGTTTGGGAACCAAGACCCCCATGACTGCATCGGTGCAGACTCCCCGGCTTCATGTTACACAATCATTCAAGTTATTGGGCTCAATACAGGGGTAATGGGAGAAGTTTCAGGGCCTGACACGTACAGAAGGTCAAATGGTCTAATGGTCTCTTCTGTCCCTACTGTATGTGTACATCAGGGACAGCTGAAATGACCACTCCTTTCTTAAAGGAATTTTGGGTATGACTTTCAAAGCAGTCTAGAACAGGTCTGTCAAATTCATTTGCTATGGCAGGGCCAGATTTGACTTAAATGTACTTCAAGTGGGTTGTACATAACATAAAACAAAATACTACAGCACTCTCACGGCATCGTGGAGTGCTGTGTATGCGGGACTGGGCTCCGTGAGACCTCTCTCTCTCTCTCTCTTTTAGGGAAAGCATGTGGTCCCACTGAGTGCAGTCATGGGCCAGATGGAAGAGGTTCATGGACCACATTTGGCCCACGGGAAGCATGTTTGACATCCCTGGATTTACACACATCCCACCCATTAATTTTAATGGAAGATGTGTCTAAATCCCTTGGGCTGCTTTGAAAGTCTCAACCACTGACTTTCTGGAAAGGATGTGAAGTCTGTGTATGCCTGCAGTGCAGTCTCCTGGGTATGCCCACACTGGAGTCTTAGGTCATCTTAAGGACGGTTAAGTCAACCTATGGACTCCTGCGTCCACACTGGGCTTTTATTAAGCCAATTCAAGCGCTTCCTTAAGTCGACTTAATAACACCATCTCTTAAGGTCGACCTAAGGCTTAAGTTGACCATATTAAGTCGACTGAAGCCAGTGTAGATGGGGTGTAGCCCTAAAGTCGACCTAACTTGGCCTCTAGGCCCCCTCGCAGAGTTCCTGGCCACTCATAAGAACATAAGAACATAAGAAAGGCCGTACTGGGTCAGACCAGAGGTCCATCTAGCCCAGTATCTGTCTACCGACAGTGGCCAGTGCCAGGTGCCCGAGGGAGTGAACCCAACAGGCAATGATCAAGTGATCACTCTCCTGCCATCCGTCTCCATCCTCTGATAAGCAGAGGCTAGGGACACTATTCTTAACCCCTTTCTGGCTAATAGCCATTTATGGACTTAGCCCCCATGAACTTATCCAGTTCCCTTTTAAATATTGTTATAGTCCCAGCCTTCACAACGTCCTCAGGTAAGGAGTTCCACAAGTTGACTGTGCGTTGTGTGACACTCCTCCGACGACCTAGCACCTGCCAGTGTGGACGCAGGGCTGTGGAGTCTCTAAGTCGACTTAACAAGGACCTTGGTTATGTCGACTTAACAGAGCCTCCAGTGTAGACGTACCCCTGGTTAGCCTTTGGCACTGCTAAAAGGGAACGGGCTCATATGTGTCACAGTCAAATTCAGAAATCCGACCCCACCAGCTACTAGAGAACTCAGACAATGCGTTATGGCTGCTCTTTCTATAACCCTGCATAATTGCACATGATTACTGTATTCCTGCAGAGCAGTTTCTGGCAATTGTAAAAGTGCATAGGTGCAAACCCATGAGCAGTCCTAATTCTTAATTAAAAGATGAGCATGCTTCATCTGCTGTTCTTTTCATGCTGAGAAGTAGCTGAGTCCTCAAGTGCTATGCCGTGCGGTGTAAGTAAGTGATGACAGAACCTGGCTGTATGCAGTTATTGCTAACAAACTATTAAGACCATATTCAACCATTCTTCCAAATCCCAGATTCCCGAATCTGAAATTTGTCCTATTGCTTCTTGCTGTCAGTGGTGGGTTGTGTGTGTGTATTAATAACAGGGTCTGACTAACGACCTTAGTTTTGGGCCATTTAATTTGTTTTAAAAGATGCATAGGGCCAAATTTTGTTCTGAGTTGGACCCTATGCAAACTTCATAGAAGTGAAAAAGTTACGGGTGTATTTAAAAGCAAGATTGAGTCCAAGACTAGTTAGTTATTTTTCAGAAATATACTGTACCATGGGGCAAATTGATTACTAAAGTACATGTGAAATATAGTTTTCCATTGCTCCATTGAAAACTTTTAATAAAACTTGTATGTTAAAATGCATTCCCATTATGATCCCTTTTATGTTTGTCAATGGATCAGTCAGGGCTGGAAAGATAATAGGTAAACTTATTTGTGAACTTTTCCGTGACTTCTAAATATACATTTGTTCCAGCTGTTTTTGTTATTTTTAAGCTTGCTGCCAGCATTTGCGCCAGTGAAGTCTTCTATGTATGACTATCACAGGGTATGTCTACACTGGAGGCTCTGTTAAGTCGATTTAACAAGGTCGACTTTAAGTCGAAGTCAGCCTTGTTAAGTTGACTTAGAGAATCCACATTGATCACTCCTGTCAACTGCCTGCGTCCACAGTGGCAGGTGCTAGGTCGACGAAAGTGTGGTGCGTTGTGGGTAGCCCTGGGAAGGGGCCCGGAGGCCAATTAGGTAGACTTAGGGGCTTCCCCGTCTACACTGGATTAAGGTGACTTAATAAAGACGATTTAAGCGTTAAGTCTACCGTAAGAGATGGTGTTATTAAGTCAACTTAAGGAAGCACTTAAGTCAACTTAATAAAAGCCCAGTGTGGACACAATGGTCTGTCAGTCGACTTAACCGTCCTTAAGTCGACCTCAGGCTCCAGCGTAGACGTACCCAAAGAAGGTGAAATTCACTCTGGCCAAACAACTATTACCCATCATTTGAATCCCATGTAAGCCTTAGTATGGGATTTAAGCAATATATAATGTGATGCAGAACCCCTGGGACACATCTGAGAGCTGGGGTACCATTGAGCTCTCTGTCTGACCAACCTGGGCTCCCTCTCACACAGGGATGCTGTGACAGACCACAACCTGCTGGAGGGTTTTGTACTTACCCGAACCTCCACAGGCAGAGATCACACTCAGCTTAGTTCAACCAATACTTTCCAGCCACTCATCAACCAGTATAGAATCATACAAAACGAGTGTTGGAAGGGACCTTAGAAGGTCATCTAGTCCAATCTCCTGCTCAAAGCTGGATCAACCCCAACTAAATCATCCCAGCCAGGGCTTTGTCAGGTTGGGCCTTAAAATCTTCCTGGGATGGCGATTCCACCACCTCCCTAGGTAACCTCTTCCAGTACTTCACTGCCCTCCTTGTGAAAAAGATTTTCCTAATATCCAACCTCGACCTCCCACACAGCAACCTGAGACCATCGCGCCTAGTTTGATCACCTGTCACCACTGAGAGCAGCCTAGTTCCATCTCCCTAGCACCTCCTTTCAGGTTGTTGATGGCTACTATCAAACCCCCCCCCCCCCCCTTTTCTTTTTCAGACTAAACAAGTCTAGTTCCCTGGCCTCTCTTCTTAAGTCATGTTCCCCAGCCCCCTAATCATTTTTGTTGTTCTCCGCTGGAGTCTTTCCAATTTGTCCACATCCTTTCTGTAGTGGGGGGCCCAAAACTGGGCACAATATGCCAAATGAGGCCTCACCAGTGCCAAGTAGATGGGAACAATTACTTCCCTCAATCTGCTGGCAATGCTCCTCCTAATGCAGCCCAATATGCTGTTAGCCTTGTTGGCAATAAGAGCACACTGTTGACTCATACCAGCTTCTTGTCCTCTGTAGCCCCCCAAGTCCTTTTCTGCAGAACAGCTGCCTGGCCAATAAGTCCCTGGTCTGTAGTAATGCATGGGATTCTTTCATCCTAAGTGCAGGACCCTGCACTTCTCCTTGTTGAAGCTCATCAGATTTGTTTTGGCCCAATCCTCTAATTTCTCTCGATCACTCTGTATTCTATCCCAGCCCTCCAGGTATCTACCACTTCCCACAGCTTAGTGTCAACTGCAAACTTGCTGACGGTGCAATAATAGAGAGAAAAAAAAGCTGGCTCCTCAGCACAGGACAGCATGAATACTCCGTCTACCCTGGTCAAAAACCTGACCAACAGAGATTGTTATCCAGTCCACCTGTCCCTCAGAGGGGAAGGAACGTGCCCCAGCTTTTGTTTCTGAGCAGAGTTTGTCTAAAACACATCACTCAAAACCACACTGGTTAAGATAAAACACTAAAAAAGTTTATTAACTACAGAAAAATAGATTTTAAGGGATAATTGATGGCTAGCATAAAGAAATTAAAAGTAATAACCAACTGAAATAAACATAAGACCGCAGTCTAAGTTCCACACACTACCAGCATTTGAACTAGCAATGTCTCAGTCTTGTAAACTGGTGCAAGCAGTTTCTTAAATGTAGGCAGGGCAACCCTCCCTGCCTGGGGACTCCCTTCTCCCCTTCAAAGTCCTTTTGTCTTCCAGATGACCCCTCAGGTGTTCAGTTGAAGAGGAGTAGAGCCAAGCATATGACATCATGACTTTTTATGGTCTATTCCAGCTTGGTAGAACAATTGGGTTTGTGGTTGGTGGGGTCGTCCTCATTGGTCAATCAATCCCCATTGGGAAACCATGTTCTACAGTGCAGCTTTCCCTGTAAACAATTCCTGGTAGCGGGACCTATTTTTGAATGGGTGAGAGAGAAACATTAACGCTGTCTGGCCACTCCGTGATTGTGCTTGAAAGGCAGTTTGTGGGTGTTTCCCACCTTGCCGCATGTTCAACAATGTTTCCTAACTTCACAGACAATGGTAGCACATAAAATCTGACAGGATATCAATGTTAAGCAGAAAAAAGACTTCTAAAATAATATCACACCAGGAAAAGTTTGTACAGAACATATCATGGTTATATGACCTTGGTGAATATGGAGTTTCTGGAGTGTGGTTCTCAGACACTATGCGTCACACACAGGCATTGCACTGATTCTCTTCACAGGGGTGAAATTCATCCATAAAGCAAATTATGGATCTGTAGCTGGGATTGGCTGAATTCCAGAACAAAATTTGTTTATTGAGCAAACTAATTGAATTTTAGGCAGACATGGAAGTGTTTCATAAAAGATATCATCCTGTCAAGGAGCAGAAATGGGGCTATATGATTTAAGTGAGCCGCGGGGCCAGTTTTAGATAATCTGTGGCTTTAAATGCACCACAACATTGGCCAACTCTCCGCTATGGCTGCCTCCTCCATGGCTTTGCCCCCTGCCCACTTGGAGTATCGGGAGTGGGGCAGGTCTCCCTTCCAGAGAGGGAGGGCAGCAGTCTGGGTCCTACCCCAGCAATGAGAGGGGCCGTCCTCTCCGGGGCAAAGCAAATACAGCAGCAGGGGACTCCCAATACTCACTCCAGCACCTGGGATGTGTTGGAGTGGGTGGACTGGGCTCAGCTCACTGATCTCTCTGCCTCCTGCCATGCAGAGTCCCCAGTTAGGATGTTGCTGGCAGGACCTCCAGAGCAGTGGGTCTGGGGGTTGAAATGCTATTTTGATCCACGGGCAGCTCACACCTCTCAGTTCTTGCTTCAGGCTCTTGGAAGACCTTGCTGTATCGGTTTCCCTGGAGTTGTCTTTTAAAGCTTTCCAGTACAACTCTGAGGGCTGGAAACACTTAAAAAAAAAAAAAAAAAAGCAAGCTGAGGTTCTGATGTAATCACATGACTTCAGGAGTGGGGAACCACAGGTATGGTCCTAGGGTGACCCGATGTCCCAGTTTTATAGGGACAGTCCCATTATTGGGGGCTATGTCTTATATAGATGTCTATTACCGCAAAAAACAACGAGAGTCCTGTGGCACCTTATAGACGAACAGATTTTCTTCGGCATAAGCTTTCGTGGACTATAACCCACTTCGTCAGAAAATCTTTTAGTCTATAAGGTGCCACAGGACTCTCGTTGTTTTTTGCTGTACTACAGACAAACACGGCTACCCCTCTGGAAATGTCTATTACCAGCGCCCAAACATAATATTTTGGGCCCAGTGCAAACTTGTAACATGGGCCCCGTTCCACACACATGATAATGGGGGTTGCAGCCTCAGCCAGGCCCCCCAGGGCATCTGGGCCCTGATAAAGTGTACCCTTTTCCCCCCTTGTTCCGATTTTTCATACTTGCTAACTGGTCACCTTAAACATTTGTAAAGCATCCGTTCCCTAATCCGGCAGTGGTTGATGTCCCGTGGTTTAAATTTCAGATTCTTGTAACAAACAATTTGTGAGCCATCCACTGGCTGATAATTTCTTGCATAAAACAGTCATCAAATCATCTCCAATGGCAAAGCCGTTAATAAAAATCCCAATCAGTTTTTGAACAGGAAAAAGTACTAAATTTGCCGAATGAATTGTTTCTGGATTGTTTTTCAGCTGTAATTAATGTTCCATTTGTGCAGTTCTGACTCGGCAAAACTCCAATTGATTTCTGTGTGATTTTTGCCTGAGTCAGGTTTGCAGGATATAGCCTGGGATGTTCTTCAGTTGGCTGCGTTTTCTTTGACTTGAGTCTACTTGCATATAGACTATACTTACTGCTGCATAATATTAGTTAATTTGGATCTTGGCTGGCACTTGTCTGTAGTTACCTGCCTGTTAATATTCAGTCTCTAATTGATTTTTTCTTTGTTCAGTAAGTACTTCTCCATATCCCAGTTTGCAAAATTGAGAGAGACAAAGGGGGAAGCCAGAGAATTCATACCATATTTAGGTTTTGTTTCTTTTTATTTATTTTATGATAAATAAAAATAGCATCTGAAATTTGGGGTGGTTAGTTGACAAAGGAGTAACCCTGCCATTAATTTAGACACCACACAAATGCAAGAATAGTTTGTGAAATTGAGACAATTGTGTCTCCCTTTCAGAGGGGTAGCCGTGTTAGTCTTTGTAAAGCAAAAACAACGAGAGTCCCATGGCATCTTAAAGACTAACACATTTCTTTGGGAATAAGCTTTCATGGGCTCCATCCAACTTTATCAGATGTCTCTGTTTCCTTTTATCTGGAAAAATAATAAAGCCTACCTGTATTAGTCTTTTCTAGAGCAACAATACGTCCTTATGACATGCCATGTGTTGTGAATAATTAATCACTAGGATTAAAAATAGAATCAGACCCCAGTGTTTATTTCTAATCTCACTTATAGCAGGGTAAATTAGGCATACCTCCATTGAAATCAGTGGAGCTACAATAGTATAAAGCTGCTGCAAATGAGATCAACATCAGGTTCCTTAATATTTTGTGTGCCCTTTCCACGTCTGACAATTCTTGTCTTGGTGCTTTTCAGGGCTGGAATCCATAGGGCTATGTCTACACTAGAAAAGTTAAGTTGACTTTTGTTTTAGTTGATTTAAAGTCGACCTTATTAAAGTCGACTTAACAAAGTGGTAACACTTTAAGTCGACTTAACTGGCCTTAGGTCGACTTAACAAAGTGGACTTATCCATCCACACTGGGCTTAGGTTGACCTAAGGAAGAGTTAAGGAGGCTTAAGTCGACCTAATGAGTGGTAGTTATAAAGTCGACTTAAGCTTTCATTAAGTCGACTTAAGGAAATTCTTAAAAAAAGCCTAGTGTGGACATGGCTTAATTTAAGTCGACTTAAATTGCCAGTGTAGACGTAACCTAGGGCAGTACTTGAGCATCTGATCAGGACGTTCTGGGAACACTGTGGGAAGTTTTTAAATGTGAACTAGGAAGAACCTGATTTCCAGTTGAGCAACTTCTTTCCTAATTAAATTGTCTTCTGTTAAGATTTGACAGGCTAGATAGTGATTTCAGATACACTAGTGTAAATCCATGATTACTATTTACAAAGAAATCCTTACTCCTCTGAAAGATGGTGTTATTTCAGATTTAAACTGAAGTAACGGGGATCGGAATTTTGCCTGAAGATTTGATTTTTTTACTGGCGGTGTAAACACTGCAGTAGCTACATTTGTTTAGTTACAATGACGTGCAATAAGTGAATAATCAAAGTGAATTGAAAATTGCCTTTCCACAGCCCCGCAAACATGTAACAGCCCTTCAATCTGCATCTGAACTGGCTAGAAACCAGTTACACAGAAGCTTCATTTTTATTTGCAAAATTAATGTCATTAGTTGAGTGGCAAAGCATCCACACTAAAAACTGTTTTATTCTTCTTTGTAAGCGGGTGATCAGTGCACATTCCAAAATCACACTGCAGCTGTGTTATGGTTTTCCTTACTGCGTTTTGAGTGACAGTTTCCATTCAAGCATAATTGGACATGGGTGATGACAACTCTTACATTCCTTTATAGATCACAACTGAAGACACTGGGAACTAATGACGGGAACTTAAAAGAACCTTGCATATTTCCTGCTCTGTGGGTAGACTTTCATTTCTAATGAAGACTTTCATCCTCTAATTAATGTGAGTGCTGCACATGCTATATTAAGGAAAACAAGTGTAGAAGAAACTCCTTTTTCCCTTAGGACATATATAGAGTAAAAAAATATTTAATAGAATCATGGAAGATTCGGGTTGGAAGGGACCATAGGAGGTCATCTAGTCCAACCCCTTGCTCAAAGCAGGACCACCCCAAATAAATCATCCCAGCCAGAACTTTGTCAAGCTGGATCTTAAAAACATGCAGGGATAGAGATTCCACCACCTCACTCAGTAGCCCATCCCAGCGCTTCATCATTCTCGTAGTGAAAAGGTTTTTCCTAATACCCAACCTACACCTCCTGCACAGCAGCTTGAGACCATTGCTCCTTGTTCTGTCATCTGCTGTCACTGAGAACAGCCTAGCCCCATCCTCCCTGAAACCCCCTTTCAGGTAGTTAAAGGTTGCTATCCAATCCCCCCTCATTCTTTTCTTCTGCACACTAAACAATCCTTGTTCCCTCAGTCTTTCCTTAACAGTCATGTGCTCCAGTCCCCTAATCATTTTGGATGCGCTCCCCTGGACTCTGTCCAATTTGTCCACATCCTTTCCGTAGGGGGGCCCCAAAAACTCCACAGTACTGCAGATGTGGCCTCACCGGTGGTGAATAGAGCAGAATAATCAATTCCCTTGATTTGCCGGCGACGCTTCTACTAATGCAGCCCATTTTGAGCCTTCCTGGGAACAAGGACACACTGCTATCTCATCTTGCTTCTTGTCCACTGTAACCCTCAGGACCTTTTCTCCAGAACTGCTGCCTGGCCAGTCATTTCCCAGTCTGTAGCAATGCGTGGGATTCTTCCGTCCTAAGTGCAGGACTCTGCACTTGTTGAACCTCATCAGATTTGATTTGGCCCAATACTCCAATGTGTCTAGGTCACTCTGTATCTTATTCCTACCTTCCATTATATCTGCCACTCCCCCCCACTTAATGTCATCCATAGTTTCACTGAGGATGCAATTCACTACATCATCCAGATCATTAATTTGCAAGTGTGCATCACTTTATTTTAAGCTTCTGTATTATAAGGCATGCTGTAATGAAACATGATGTTCGTTGGGTCTTTAATTCCTAAAAATAATGCTTCTTTGAGAAATATATATTTATGCTCAGTAGGTAAGAGCACTGTTAGCACTCATGATGAACTGCTTGTAACAGCAATAAGTTACTTTTGTTTATATATCCCTGATGACAAATTGTAACTACACCCACAGGCCCAGAGTCATTTCTGGGGGAATTCTGTGTAAGGGATGGGGGTGCTGTGAGGGTCCCATTCTGGACCTTCTACAATATTTCCACTTCGGAGCCATAGAACAGGTACTGAGTGGCCTGAGGCCACTGAGGAAAGTCACCTGATAGGAGGATGTAAGGAGACTAAAACCATATCAAAGAAATGCTCTCTTGCTGGTCATTTTGTGGGTAGAGGAGACCAGAATCAAAAGGCAAGACTATGCACATAGACTATGTCTACACTTGTGAATTTAAGTCGATTTAGCATGCCCACACTGAAATTTTAAGTTGACTTAGAGGGGACCCTACAAAATCGACCTAGAGCATCCACACTGGACGCCTAGGTCGACTTCTAGGGGCTAGGTGGACCTGGGACTGGTCCACAGTGGTGGTGGTGGGGGGCACCCCTTGCCAAGTGCCAGGGGGCTCAGCCTTTGCCCCATTGTACCTGGGTACAATGGGCCAAAGGGGGACAGGGACCCTGGCAGGGCATAGGGGCAGGGTGGGCAGGGCTCTGCCCTGCCCTTTGGGGGGGCACACCAGGCTCTCCCTGGGCCAGCCACCCTGGCAGGGAGGGCAGTGGAGAAGCCCTGGAGTCCCCTAGGTCGACTTAAAGTCCACTTAGGGATACTCCAGGTCTACACTGGCTTAAGTTGACTTTAGAAAGTCGACTTAAGCAGAAAGTTGACTTAAAACAAGGTTTTAGAAAGTTGACTTAATTTTTCCTTAAGTTGACTTAAGCAGCTGCTTAAGTCGACTTAAGGAAAGTGTAGTGTAGACGCAGAGTAAATTAAGTCGACTGAAGCAAGCTTAAGTCAACTTGATTTACAAGTGTAGATGCACCCATAGAGAGGAGGGTCTGGGACCATGAAAGGACTGACCAAAACCCAGAGGTCTCTCAATGTGGTGAGGATGCTGGAAGCAAGGTTGTTTACGCAGGCTGTTGTTTTTCTACAGATCTAACTAATTCTTGTGCTTTGTCTATGAGTAGGGTATGGCTGGTTAGAAATTCCTTTGCAAAGTCCAAGTCGCCTTTGCTCTTAGGGTCAGAGAATCCCCATGGGGGAAACGGTAATCCAATTGGTCCACGACTTTGGTGGAAATCTGGGAGTGGACTGGGGAGGCTTCGGAGACTAGCACTAGCTTTAGAGTCTGGGCAGTTGGACCATGGTGTCCTGATCTCTAGGAAAAGGGGCTAGACAGGGGATTTACACCTTGAGAGTGAGCCTAGACTATCTCCAAACTTGACAGCATGATGTGTCCAGTAGCCGGGGCTTCAAACGCTCAGTCTCATTATGCCTTTTTTGGGTTATATTAAAAAATTGTCTATTGGTAATCTCTTGCCTCTGTAGATATTGTGATGGGTCAGCACATGACTGTACAGCGACCAGTGACTTGGTGAATGTCCACCAGGGGGAGCCCATTCAGGGTTGTAACAGGTATCTGTAGATCATGACCAGACACTTCTTAACCTTCAAATAAAACTTGGGAAAATAATAGTTCAGGTAATTGGCTGAATCACAGAATCGTTTTTGTGGTGTAGAGACTTCAGGCCAGGCTCTTTTGTAATGTATCTCCAGCTGAAGTCCATGGAGGTGCATTTGACCCATCATATGGTACTACAGTAGTTAATTGTATGTCGATGTACCTATTGCCAACCCTGCATCATAGAAATACATTTGGCCATAATCAAGGGATCTAGCCGATAATCAGTGCACTGAAATGGAGTATGTTTTGTAAATGCTTAAATAAATGTTCTCTGTTGTTAAAAATCATGGGACTGATTCTTCAGTTTGTACCAGTAAAAATCAGGAATAACTCCACTGAAATCAATGGTGTTGCTTCTACCACTTCTAAATGAATAATTCGATTAACGGGCATTACTCGAGATTTACCCTGTTGTAACAAAGAGGAAAATCAGGACCCAGTATTTAAAAAGTAATGTCCTTACAGTGACTTGGTAAGAGCAGACATATGACTTCACTAAAACAGAGAGATTTTTAAATTTCTAATTCACGTTAAGCCATCTATATGGATGGCTCGTCAATTGCACTTCACTGATCTTGGGCCATGAAGATGGACTTTCACTTTCATCTTAAATTATTTTCGCTTCTACCTCCTCTTTCCCATCTCATGTATCCTGAGTCTATCCGACTCTTTTCAGGTGTAGAGGTGCATGTGTTTGTGTGTGTGTGTGAGAGAGGAGTCATGTTGATTTATTTATACCAGCTGAATCTCTGATCTCTTGTATGCAAAATCAACTTCTGTTGGGAGTTGTATTTCAATACCTCATCATAATGAAAAGGACTGAGGGGGATATCTTGATCATCTCTCTGATTCTTCCTGCCTTTGATCAGTTTAAATCCAGAGTTTTAACATATTTTAACCTATTTTGATCTGAATAATGCGCTCATCCATGATAAAGGCAAGGCAAGAATAATGCCTCACATGCTAGGATTTGTTTGTAGCAGAAATTCTGGTGTGATGCTGAATTAATGAGCTTTTAATGAAAACAAGACTAATTTATGTAAACACTTGGAAAGGAAAGACAGGATGTCGATATGAAGGTTAATAGCTCATATTTGTAAACGAGACAACAAAGAATAAGCCCAAGGTAAGAAATAATATTTTTTTTTTAGGTTTGCAATGAACGGTACTAGGTTTTTTTCTTAGATACTGTTAATAGGAATGGTGCAAGAATTTTATGAAGAGACCCGTGCTTCCTTCCTGCTGTTTGACTAGAAGTGCTGGGCCTTTACATATTTCAACTCAGTACATTTGCCAAGCACTCTTATTACTTCAATCAATTTAAATTTGTGAGACTGATGAGGCTTACAGAAGCCACTGCCACATCACGTGACCTGAGAAGCTAAAAATACCATTCTCTACGGAGCTTACTTATTTCATGCTCTGAAGCTTCAGAAGTGTTTGTTGGGGAAAAAAAATGATGTTTGGGCTTTCTGCTATTCAAATACATTTCAAATTTATGAAAGGCAAAAAACATCCAGTGCCTTTCATGGAGTCTTGAAGAAATCATTATTATTTGTATTATGAATGCGCCCACTGTGATCAGAGCTCTGTTGTGCTCAATGCTGTGCATAAGCATGGAGGTAGACAGTGTCTGCCTCAAAGATCCTACACTCTAAATTTTCATGACAGAAAAGGTGGGAGGAGAACCAGAGGCTCAGAGATATGAAATGACTTGCCGAAGGTCACCCAATCTGTTGGTGGCAGAGCCTAGAATAGAATCCAGGTCGCCTCCCTCCCTGTTCAGTGTACTGTCCACTAGACCATGCTGCCTACCTTGAATCTTGCTTCACCGTTCAAGGCCAGAAGATACCATCAGTTCATCTCGCTTGATGTCCTATATTTCTCAGCCGTGGTAGTTGAAAGGCAGCGGTAGAGATCATTTTAAAGTCCTTTCTGTATCGTACCTATTTGGTTTAGAAGCTATGTTGCAGTCTTCCTGTGACTGGCCCCATCCATTCTTCACATATCTCATCTTGCTTTGCCTCCCCATCCTCTTTTGCCCTCACAGTTCGGTGTGTGTGGTGAGGTGGGAAGCTGAAAGACATGGAATACTGAGACAGCTTGTTGTATCCTCCTATCCCTCGATGGTCCCTGCAATGTAATTTTTTTTTTTTTTTGCCGAGGGCCCCTCCTTGTCACTCAATAGAGGATGTTATGAAGCAAGCTAAGGTCCATCTTGCCTCAGAGGCGTAGCTCAGTGCCTCCACAATACTATTGGAGACGTCCGACCGCTTCTTTTACCTGCATGATATGACTTCCCTTCCTTGACTCCATGAGGGAGAGAGGCCTGCCTGTGATTTACATGTCCTATTTCCTCAGTTTCTCAGCCTGACACAACACTGTGAGTGTATATCTGTGTGTTGGGAAGCAGAGTTTGGGCTCTCCCCACTCTTCAAAAGCAACAGGTAGGAAACTGTCTCTTGGCTCATGTGGGCCCCATGGTCCTGACTCATTGTTTCCAGTAGATAACTCTTTCCTTTGGCTCCACCAAGGCACCTGAGCTTTACCCAGGGGATGGGAGTGTGTGGACAAGTCTAGACGGATGGGGTTAGCATGACAAAGGCAGCAACAGAATCCAACTCCCAGAGCTTATCGTGTTAATCAGAAAATGAACTTTTAGCGCGAGACCCTTGGATCAACACGACATCTGGCAGCAAGAGAAAAATCTAATTGGTTAAATGGGAGGACTTCTGTATGAGCAGGAAGCAATAGAATTAAGAGCAAGATTAATATGTAGCACTCAGTGCGTGAGCAGATGTTTTTACTCCCGTGCTGCTTTTTTAATGTTTGTCCCTTGAAAAGCAGAAATGCAGAATTTGCAGCTCCGAAGAACTGGGGCCCTAGGGAAAGTCAGCAAACCATTTGTCCTTTGTGTTGCAAATTTATTTTCACATAAGAATGGCCATTATGGGTTAGACCAGGGGTCCATCTAGCCCAGTATCCTGTCTTCTGACAGTGTCTGATGCCAGATGCTTCAAAGGCAGTGAACAGAACAAGGCGGTTTATCGAGTGATCCATCCCCTGGCATTCAGTCCCATCTTCTAGTCAATAAACATTGACGTGAATGCCAGTTGCAGACGACAGAGTAACCTTTCCAGAGGAGCTGAGGAAGAACCTCATTACAGCGTCTAATAAGTATCAAATAAAATTCAATTAACTCCCAAAGATTAACTTCCTAGGCCTAATGCTCAGCGAGTACCTAGCTGCTTAATCATCAACCAGCACAAGGAGGGCTGGCATTTGTGAGTCAGGAAACACACGAACGGATGCAGGCAGGAAGCCGTCCCCAACAGGGATCTTCTTTTTTTTATTATAAGGAAAAAAAATAAAGAAGCTAAAACCCGATGAGATATTTAGGAATCATCCTGCATAACAAGGAGCCCCGGCAGAAGGATAACAGAGAGTCAAAACCCCCCAATCAAAATCTGCTGCTCATGGAAACCTCTCCACCCCCTGCGTACCTCTCTGAGCTTCACCGTCCTCCTTTGTAAATTGGGGCCATAACAGGTGTCTGCATCGCAGGGGGGCCATGAAATAATACAGGTAAGCTTTTGAAACAGTGGGAGTTGGAGGGACCCCATCCTTTCCGAGGAGGCGTTCGACAGGATCGGGCCCCTGACGGAATTGCATATTTAAATCTCAGCTGCCTTGTGGGTTGGGGTGCTTAATAGAATGAGCGCTGCCATAACTCGAAGTAATTGCCAATGCATTGGCATCTGGGGTGGGGCGGGGGAGAGGGGGGAGAGAAAGAAACCATGAAATCACTTTTTATAAAGCAGTAATGAAATAGATTGCACTGTGCTTGCACAGCTGGATTAGTCACACTGGTTTAGAGCAGTGACCATTATTTTTAACTGAACGGTTTCATTTTAACCAACAGCGAAATGACATCGAATTTGATTGCTCTGAGGTGTAGCTGATAAGGAGGGGAAATTTCGCAGGAGGCTGACTCCAATGAAATGTAGCTTCTCCAATACTCTCCATCCACGCTTGAATTTAAACAGAACAGCAAAATGGGGCTCTAATCGGAAGCTGGGATGAAGCACGTGGTAATCTTTGGTTCTTTGATGATTCAAATTAGCCTTTTGCAGAACTGCAGCCAGATCTGGACTGGGTAACAATACAGAGTCAGCATCAAGCTTCCCTTGTTGATACACTTGATGGCCTTTTGGGCTGGTCATGTTATTGCAATAGGAACCTGCAGGACCACATCCCTGATAAAGTTAAAGCAGATCCCACTTGCTCTGTATGGGTGCGTCTACACTTGTTGCTTAAATCGACTTAAGGAAAAGTAAAGTCGACTTTGTAAAACCTACTTTTACATCGACTTTACTGCTTAAGTTGACTTCAGCAGTGCGGACGCCCTAAGACAACTTGGTCGACTTCTTCCAGGGGGGACAAGGGAGCATCACATGGCTCCCTTCTCCTGGGGAGCCCCTGCTCCCTTCTCCCCAGACCTGTGGCTTCCCTGCCAGGGGAGCCGCGGTCCTGGGGAGAAGGGCTCCCCA
>ML685781.1:13112991-13133664 GCA_007922175.1 Pelusios castaneus
GTGTGAACAACCATTGTTTCCTCAATGTTTAGGAATTTTCCAGGTAGAATGGTCCCAGGGAGTATCCTGATGAGCCATTAAGGACATAAAGAATACAACCATTGTGTGCTTAATGGCTCATTAGTTTATGGCATGGAGCATTCCTCTCCAGGCTGAATCTGCGAGGTTGATGTCTGATTTGTGCTGGGACACTGGTGCCAACCAGACAAAAGAGATCCAAGAATCAGGCCTGCTCTTTTTCCTTGTCTAAGTGTGCAGAGCATCTGATGAAGGTGTTCTGTGCTGATGAGAGAGAGCTTGCACATCGAGGTGCACACGAGCGTTTATGTTGGTGTAATTTATGTTGCTCACAGGGGTGGAATATTCTCCCTCTCCCCACCCCCCCGAGTGACATCGGTTTTGTTGGCATAGGCTGTCACATAGACCTAGGCACAGATCATATATAGCAAAGAAAAATGAGTGCTTGGAGCAGCTTGTTGACACGTAATGTGGGTTACTATCCTCGGTCTGAATTTAAACTGTTCTCGTCTAATAAGGAACAGTGGCTGGGTTACATCCCTTGGGCTAAACCTGTGGAGATACACGTCTGTGATTAATGTAATCAGGCTGCAGAATGCTAGTGCGACACTTACATTGGTATTTCTAAAAACGAACTTTCAAAGCCTGATTTGCAACACCTCTGTGGATCATACGTACTTAATGGCCTGGGTCCTCTGCTGGGGCAAATCAGTGCAGCTCCGGGGGAATTCATTGGAGCTCCTCTAGTTTATGGCCGGCCGAAGATCTGATCTAGTGCCTATAGGATGGATTCCTCCTGGCCCTCACATGGTGTGTAGTGAGTAGGGAGCGGCAAAGGGGGCTTCTTCCTGCATCCTCCTTGAGCAGCCCATGTAATCAGACGAAGCAGAATTTTAACCCCTCTGTGCTTTGCAGAGTACAGGTGTTGTTCCATATCTGCTCCCTCAAGGGGAGATGCCCTGATCAGCAGGGCATGGGTGCAGCAGCAGGTGTTCGTTGGCCAGGGAGCCATTCTGCTGCTCTGAGACAGACACCTCCGGGTGGTGTGGGGGAGGTGCAGCTCCCCACTACCGATTGCACAAGCAGGCTGTATGGATGTTACTTCACAAGTGATGTCCTCTGCAAACCAAAGCCCCATACTCTTACGTAATCCAAATCCACAGTGATGCTCAGAGAGAACCAAGCAAACTCATGAGCCAGACGACCCTTGCTCTTCGTTCCCTTGCGTGGCCTGCTGTAAAGCCTAGAGTGGATGGTAAGCTTTGTGGGACCAGGGCGGGGCCATTGGTTTTATAGGTTAAGGCCCCACTGCAATGTGATTGCCTACAAATAATTGATATTTATCTCCTAGATTGCAAGGTCTTGGGGTGGGAGGGGGCTGTCTCCCTTTCTATTAATCCAGTGCAATAATGCAAGTAGCCACTGAGATTGTAAAATGCTGACACCAGTTACAGTTAGATCCAAACCATTTAACACCGAGAGCATAAAAAACTAAACTCACAATCCAGACTGGCTCGCTGGGGCAGCTTCACCTCCACTCTGGCAGCCTCATGCAATTTGCACCCCCTTTGAGGGTTTATTCCTGAGGAGGGCCCTTTTAAATTCCAGGTCTCCAGAGCATCCTTCCCAGCAGAGGTTGCCTCAGGGTCAGAATCCAGGGCCCTAGCGATGCATCAGATGGGAACCTGTGTGGTTTTGTCTCCATCCCCTGGCAGAGGCACCATGTGAGCCCATCTACTGAGCTGCCATACTCCTCTTTCAGGCGCTAACACTGGCATTTTCAAAAGCATTTAAGCAGATAAGGCATCTGATTCCCGTTGAAATCAATAGGAGTTAGGTGCCTAACCTGTTTAGGATTGTTTTGAAAATCCTCCCAGGCACCTATCTACCTTCATGCCCCTAAATACCTTTGTAAATCTGGCCCTAAGTGACTGAGGAGCATCCATGTCTTTCAATGGGATTTATGTTGCTGAACAATTCAAGCACTTTTGTAAAATCCCCCCCTATATTATGGAAGTGCCCCTTGTGCCAGAGTTGAAGTATGCATTTAAAGCAGGGGTTCAGGCACTTTGCTGTGGATGAAGAACGCAGCGTAGCTTCCCCACAATTATGGCATTTACTCTTTGAGCTATTTGGTAATTTACAAGTCCCTCTTCCCTGTAATGAAAAAATTGGGAGAGGAGGCGGAAAAACAAATAACCCCAAGCAACCCTCAATATAATATGTCTTTATAAATCAGTTTAATCTCATCTGGAACTGCAAACCCTAAAATACCTTTATTCAAGTCATATAGCTGTTCCATGCAGCATGGTGTGTGCCTAACAGGGAAGATTTAAAGTTACTTCGGTTATCTGGCACTGTTCTATTGGTCAGTATAACAGAAATCAAGATTTGGCTCTGCTGGGATATTTTCTTATTAAAGGAAGATACCAGGTTAGTCTTACCGTATTTCCCTTTGGTAAACCCTGGTGGCATTTCATCTGATTTCCCATTTACCTCCATGTCTTTAATTATTCTTTCCCTCAGAGTTCATTCTAAAGGCTCACATGCTGAGGAGGGCCCATGACTGGGTCTTTAGTTTCCCATACCATTTTTTCCCCTTTCTTAAATCTAGGTACAATGTTAGCTGTTCTCCAGTCATATGGTACCACTTGTGGTTTGATAATCTATTAACAATCTTTGTTCCCTGACTTGTAATTTCATATACCAGTTCTTTCAGTATTCTGTGATGAAGATTATCTGGGCCCCCAGATTTGAGCGCATTAAACTCTTTAAATTTTGTTTCAATCTTATATGAGGTAATTTCCTTTTCTATATACATGTTCCATTAGCCATCCTGCTTTGGCTCCCCATCTTCTAAATCATGACAAATGAGGCAAGATTAAAAATAAAACTGGGCCTGTTTAGTTTTGAGAAGAAGTCGGAGTGAGGAACCTGAGAAGGGCTCTTTGGCTGTGTCTACACTTGTAAACTTAGGTCAACTTTAGCTAAATTGACTTAACAAAGTCGACTTTAAGTCGACTTAGCATGTCCACACCTAAATTTAAAGTCGACTTAGGGGGGACCCTACAAAGTAGACCTAGAGCATCCACACGGGATGCATAGGTCAGCTTCTAGGGGCTAGGGGGACCTTGGACAGGTCCAAGGTGGCGGGGGGGGCACCCCTTGCCCAGTGCCAGGGGGCTCAGCCTTTGCCCCATTGTACCTGGGTACAATGGGGCAAACGGGGACAGGGATCCTGGCATGCCATAGGGGCAGGGTGGGCAGGGCTCTGCCCTGCCCTGTGTGGGGCATGCTAGGCTCTCCCTGTGCCATGCCCCTGGCAGGGAGGGCAGTGGGGGAGTCCTGGAGAGCCCTAAGTTGACTTAGAGTCGACTTAGGGCTACTCCACGTCTACACTGGCTTAAATCTACTTAAGCCTAAAGTCGACTTTAAACTAGGTTTAACAAAGTCGACTTAAGCAAGCTGCTTAAGTCGACTTAAGGAAAGTGTAGTGTAGATGCAGAGTACATTAAGTCAACTTAAGCAAGCTTAAGTCGACTTAATTTACAAGTGTAGATGCACCCTTACAGTTGTTATCCATCTCTACTGGAGATAAGACAAGAGTAATTGGCGCAATCTGCAACCAGGAAGATTTAGGGTAGATTTCCAACTTTCTAACTATAAGGGTAGTTAAGCTCTGGAATAGGCTTCCAAGAGAGGTTATGAAATCCCTCTTGTCATGCTGTCAGCAGTAGTTCACAGCCATGAGTGCCGACCTCAGGGCAGGTTGTCAAAAACAGAGCACACACCCCAAACTGGTGGTGTGTTTTTTAACTAGACTTCATCAACCCCGTAACAAATGTGAACTCCTGGATCCCTATAACTGTCTGACCATGGAGTCACAGGCAGTTCCCCTACACTCGCTGATCTGTCTTGCCTCCCAGGCAAGATGGATTTAGTGATAAATGACAACAGAGTCCTGTGGCACTTTTAAAGACTAACAGATTTATTTATCGCATGAGCTTTCGTGGGAGAAAATCCCACTCTGTAACTTTCCTATCTTCAAAGCGTCTGACGAAGTGGGATTTTCTCCCACGAAAGCTCATGCGATAAATAAATCTGTTAGTCTTTAAAAGTGCCACAGGACTCTGTTGTCTTTCTACAATAGACTAACACGGCTACCCTTTGGAATTAGTGATAAATGGTTACTTACACCAAAGATCCCAAAATATTCAGGTTCTTCCCAGTCCCAGAGACCAGTCACTTACCCCAGATCAATTTTGTGTTTGAGATCTTATCCAAAAGATAATGCTTGTAGGCAATCCTGTAATAAACTAAGAAAAGGTTTATTAACTTGCAAAAAGAAGTAAGAGTTTTACTTACAGGTAAAAGCAAGCAAACATATACACACAAATAAGTTACCATCTATGGTACAGTAAACTGTCTGTTCGAATAGTCTTTCAAAGTGGACACAGGTTAACCTGGGGGTCTCTGCCTTAATTTAGCATCTCTGCCCTGTGACAATTCAAACAGCAAAGAGAGAAAAAAATTTCTCGTGACCCTGTTTATCTTTTACATTTGCCCTTTCAGTTCAGGAGAGGAGTTCTCTTGCACATAACATTTGCAAGGTCTGAAAGGGCCATTCTCAAATCCTTTGTACTGTGATGTTCCTTAATGGCCTATTTCACCTTGATAGGCCTCCTGAATGGGTGGGAGTGGGGGGCAATTCCCATGCCTGGATTCACAAGTTCAGAGGAAGCATTTTCAGATTTGCAAAGGAAAATTTAACATATTTCCATCTAGTCGGAATACAGCCATTACAAGTGAAATTCATGCACGCAGCAACTTACAAGTTGTAGTAATGTTGTGGCACTGCAATGGGATAGAAGGGGTTAACTGGGCCTGAGAGGGAACAGCAGCCAGTCAGGAAGGAGGGCTGCTGGGCCAATCAGGAGCTAGTAGCCCAGTATAAGAGGGAGCTGCAAGGGCAGCTTATTTAGTTTGGTCTAGGCAGCCCAGGAAGATTGTTTGCTGGCTGAGGGAGCCAGCACCCTGGAGTGCTCACAGTGGCTGCACTGGGAGTGGACCAGCGCCAGGAGAGGTGAAGATCCAGAGCAGTGGTCTGGGGCAAGGAGGGCTGGAGAGACAGCAGCTGGGACTCTGAAATGATAGGCCAGAGCCAGAAGGTAGCCATGGCTGGAGCAGTGGTCTGGGCAAGGGTGCCAGAGGGACAGTGGCTGGACTCCAGGGCAGTGAGGAGTGGTGTGAGATGGGGGCTGTGGGGAAAGTGGCCTGGGGAACTGTTGGAGTGTTGCAGAGACTGGAGGGAGGCTGAACCTCAGTGGAGGTGCTTAGGGTCCCTGGGCCGGGGCATGGAGAAGAGGGCGGGCCCAGGTCCCTCCTTGCTCCCCCAGCATGCTGGGAGTGGCACAGGCCCATAGGCCATAGACTGTTTTAACACAGTGGCTAGCAGGACTCCCTGGCCATTGCTGGAGTGGCCAGGACCAGGGGAAGAAGAGCCAGACTGTACCCCAGAAAGGGTGGACTTAAGGGACTCGGCTGGAGGTTGAGATCCCAGAAGGCGACTCGAGAGTGGAGTTGGTGTGGGAGAGGCAGAGCGGAGACCACCAGCAGGGGACTACTTAAGCTACATTCCCCAGTAACATGGCCAGGAGGTGCCCTGCAAGTGGGTCCTGGGCTCCAGGTGCCTACACATGAATTTTGTAGCATCCAAACATGAAATATATTTATATAAAATTAATGCCTATTTTGAGCAAAACCTAACAGAAGTGAACTGACTTGGGTTCCAGCTATGAGTTTGTCAGTTCTTAGCTAAAGCTGATGACTTTGACAAGAGCTGACACTCAGTTTACCAGTTACATCCATCATTAAAGATTTTTAGTTGAGCCCCGCATGGGTACAAATATGTGGATCTGCATCCAATCTCCACCTACAGGTATAAACTTTCACCCATTTGCAATCCAAACTCCCTCTTTAGATTTATCCACATCTGCTCATCAGCTGTTTTGGAGCCAGCAGCCCTCCGTGAGCTGTTGAACCCCTGCCACCCCAAACAGCTAATGATTAGCTGTTGAACCCCATTGGCTGTCTAACAGCTGATACATGGATGCAGATATCTGTGGATATTTGCAGGGCTCTACTTTTCAGAACAGGTTGTACAAACACTACTTTTTTTTTTCTAAAGAAAACAGGTGCTGGTACTTGGCCAGCAGGAGCAGTGCATGGGTGGGGTGCGGGGGTTGTCAGCAGGGGCAAGGAGACCCGCTCCTTTCCCTTGCTGACCCCAACCTCCAGCTGGGCAGTGGAGGCAACAGAAGACAGGAGTGGCGTGCTCCTGGGGGATGAGGTCAGCAGGAGAAAGGAGACCCGCTCCTTTCCCCTGCTGATTCCGGCCCCCAGCGGGCCAGCTAGGGAAAAATAGGTGTTGGTACGCCATATTGGTGCGTACCGGAAGGAAAAAAAGCCCTGGTCAAACACCTACTAAGCCTGGTCTAGGTTTACTTGTTCCTGCCTTGGTGCAGGGCACTGGAGTTGATGACTTCCTGAGGTTGCTTCCAGCCTACGTTTCTATGCTTCTTTGCAATCCTCATTGAAGACTAAAGGAGGGAGAGGTAGAGCAGAGCATGGAGTGGACTCTGCTGTGGCTATTCTCTGCTTCTCAGGATTCAGAGCAGCATGGAGGCTACTCAGCGTGTTTCCAAGGTACGTACTAGCTCCTCAACCTACTGAATATGGGGCGTGCATGAAGCTACCTTTGCCTTTCTCTGTCCCCACCATCCCTGCACTCAACTCGGGCTGACTCACTGAGAAGCAGGGCCTAGAACATCACTGACTTCACCAGTGTTACTCCCGGCTCAAGTGAAAGCAGAATTGGGCCCATCATGTATCAAAAATGCCAGTGCTGGGTACGCCATTCCTCACCCCCTACCAGCTTGTCAGCTAGAGTGGTTGTGGAAAAGCTGGCAGGGCAGTGTAGGAGAAGAAACAGTTCTGCTTCAGCTCTGAGCCAACTTCCCTACTTATTTATTTTTGATCATTTCACAGTGGCCGTGTCTGCGCGGTAGGTGGGCTCCGCACCCCGGCTCACGCTCTGCTGGTGTGAAATGCTGTTCACTCTGCGAGCAGTTGCTGCCATCTGCATCCTCGTAGACACAGAGGGTCTGGGCAGGCCTTCCCTGTGGGCCCCTAGAGTGATTTCATTCCCCTCATGCCTCAAACAATGATGTATCAAAGTCACGTCTGAAGCTATAATGGGATTCTTCTGTATGCTTTATCCTGCAGTAGTCTTCTTTTCCCCAGCTGAAGTTCGCCTTCTGCACGTCCCTGTCTCCGCTGTGTTTGCTTTCTGATGTTGTCCGCTCAGTTCTCTGCTGTCTCTTTTTCCCTCCCCCTCTTGCCCCCCCCCAGACTCCTCTTTATTTTTCTTTCTGACACACTCAATAGTTTTTCTTCTGTTTTTGGAATGATTTTGACATGGGCTTTCTGAGTTGGGAATTGAATTGCCTCATTGTAATTGATGGTTCACTGAGCCAGGGAAAGAAAGAAAAGCTTTTTGCCTATTTGTCACAGGCTGTGTGGCCCTTTAAGAAGGCAGGGAAATTGGGTAGGGATATAAGAAAGTGCCCTCTCCCTACCGTCCCCTGCTTTCCGGTTTCTGGTCTAGGTGGATATCAGTAATATGGCCATGCTGGACCTGGGTCTGTCCTTAAAGATCCAGCATAGCCTGTTTACTGCCTTTCTCTAAATAGCAGAGCTTTTCTTCTCCACTGAATCTGCCTGGCCGCTTGCACGTGGAAAGGTCTAAAAGGAGCCTACAAAGTTATCTGAGACTGATGTGGGCTTCAGTTACCTTTGCAACCTACCTGGTTCCACAGAAGATGGCTATAAATATCCAACAGTAGTTTTCATTTAATAATGCTGGATAAATAACTTTGTTTTGGAAGGTGGTGTTTGATTTTCTGCTTGGTGCTTGGTTTGCTCTATCCAGGACTGGGTCTTGTTTTTAGGTCTGATGGCCTGTGTTACTAAGTGAATGCAAATTGTGAATAATCACAACAAACTATTCATGCATGACCTGCAGACTCAGAATCACTTGCTGAAGTAATTCACAAATAGCTTTCACAAATGGGTTTTGTTATCCTGAACGGAAAGCAAGGCAGCCTTTTTCTGTAGTAGTTCTTCTTGCTGCAAATGATTTGTTCAGCTCTGTTAACCACCCCAGACCTTCTTAAAAATACTCAGGTGCTATGTCTTATTTCAGACAACTGAATAAAAGAAACCTGGATTTTCTAGATTGAACACCTTTGAGACAGAACAATCCAAAAATCTTAAAACTGTTTTTCCAAAGGGGGGGAACCCACCCCCCTTCTCTCTGGTCCTTCTCTGGCTTATAGCGAATGTTGCAGACAAAATTCTACTTAGGTTAGAGATCATGTAGGGACAAAAAATTTGAACAGAAGCAGCCTTTTTGAGGAAGTTAGAATTAAATATCCTGTGTATATATATTTTGAGTTTAGTTACAACCTTCACTATGAAGTCACTGTCACGGCTCCATAATTGAAGTGTAATAAAATTACGTTGGTTTACAAAGATTTATACGACTTAGCCTTTAATAAAGAAGCGAGGATCAAAGTAGGGACTGATTCTCCTCTCACCAATATCAGTAGAACTGGACTGGTTTCCGTGAAGATGCTCCTCATTTACATAAGAATTGCCCCAGAGCCCATAATCCCGGTATCCTGTGACTGAACAGCACCAGATGCTTCAGAGCAAAGAGCAAGGAACTCTACAACAGGCATTTATGGAATAACTTTCCCGCAGGGAACTTTCTTCCTATCCTTAACTAGTTAGAAGTCGGCTTATATCCTGAAGCATGACGGTTTAGATCAGTGTGGGAAGAAAATCAGACCAAACCAATATAACCTGTGCATGTTAATATCAGTTTGACATCAGTGCATTGACAGACAAGGATGGCATGTCCTTGTGACTTGATGTTCATTGATTTGCTGAGTTGTGTGGGGCTGAGTGCAGAGCCTAAAAGGCCAATAATAATATTAGTGACAATAAATGTCATAAAGCTTACAAATCAGCAGTCGGAATTCCGAATGGATGCTCTCTGAGTCAGCATTAAGAGACTACAACAGAGTGTCTCCTTAGCAGGGTGAAATAGTTCATTGTGGTGCTTGCAGAAGCTGTAATTTGGAGTCATTTTTATTTACACAGAAATGTCAATGAGTAAAGGAAGAGTTCTATATTGCTATTATAAGAAAATGTCTGAGGTCCCTGCAGGACTGGAGTTACGGTGGCAGTTCAGCTGGCTCTTTCATTCTCAACACCTCTTGAGAAGACGTTTCTCATTCTTGGTTTCTGCTTAGACGTGATCTTTTTTCAGAACCGTTTTAAAATGTCTGCAACTGTTTTAAGACAACAGAGTCTTGTGGCACTTTTAAAGACCAATAGACTAACACGGCTATCCCTTTGGAATGCAACTGTTTTGTTATTGTAGGCAATGAGGACTGGAGGAAGGGCAACCTAAGCTTACTGAATTTTCCTTTCATTTGGAGCTGGATCCAGTGCCCATTAAAGTCGGTTCTTCTGACTTCGGTGGGCTTTGGATCAGACTCTTATAGCTCAGTCTATCTTATGTTCTAACCGCCCCTAAAATGCTTTTGGCAGTGGTGCATTAATCACTTCTGCAAGCAGGTCATTTGACAGCTTTGGCTCCTAAGGATCATGCCGTTGAACTCAATTTAGCTCTCTTCTTTCTGACCATTGCGTTTCACCAATCTATTTTCATTCACTGTGTAGACAATCCCACCTATCTATCTATGATCCTGAGGGTTGGGGCACAAGGTGTACCTCTGCTCAGCATGAAGGACTCTGCCGGTCTGTGACAGAGCGAGGGCCCACTATGAGACCTACTTGTCTGGTTTGCCCCCCTGTGCCTGGTAAAGGGACAAAACCAGGTGTGATTTTGTCCAGTCTCAGATGGGGGGCTCCTCTTTGAATAGTGTACATGCTGTGTACAAGGAGTGTCATGGCGAGCTCTTGAAAATGGCATCCCTCAGGTGGTGTAACCTCGCACACATCATGTGTACAAGATCACACGGGCTATTCCCTGGAGTTCTGGTATGCTCTATATTCTCAGAACATGTGCGTGTCACTCTAGGCCAGTGGTTCCCAATCTTTTCAGTAGCAGCGCATTTCAATGAGACAAACAATTCCACGGCACACCCACTTTCTTCACCTGAATTGATTGCTCATAAACATTACATTTACTTACACATATCATGGTTACAGTCTTGCTAGAGTGGTTTGCACATAGTGCATAAAACAGGCTAAAGAAGGATCCAATGCATTAATGTTTCAAATCCACTGAAAAAAATACATGCCCTCTCACTTTTGTCCTTTGGCCACCTGTGTTTTGCATGTGAGAATCGAAAGACTGATACCTTGCTTTTAATTTGATTAATTTTCATGAGTTTTAGGAGTTGTAATTTTTAGATAGAATATTTGTTAAAGAGGAAACAATGTTTGTTTTAAATGGATTTACATTACCTCGGTACAAAATTTCACGGCCGTCTTGAACGGTTCTTCACGGCACACTGGTTGAAAAGCACTGCTCTAGGCCACCGCTGCCTTTTGCTCTGTCTACAAAGACTGTTCAGAGACCTTCTTCAGTTACTAAACCCCACCATGTAGTTTGTTTACAGTGTTCTTCCCACCGTTTTCCTGATCCATGCACCACACATTTATAACAGTTCCTCCTCTGCCAAGAAGTGGGAAGGGAAGAGAGACTTCTCCATGCAGAGATCCTTCTTGGTTCTGTCTCTCCCCGGCACCTCTTTCCTGTGTCATCTTCCACCCTGTGTGCTAATGGGCTAATTAATTAGTTCATTAGTCCTCTCCAGTCCATTGTAATCTGGTAACAAGGCACAGGCAGGTCCACTCTGGGGAATTAATTGGTGTTGGAGCGATCAGACTACTGTTTGAGCGGTAGATTCCCAGCACTCAGTCACACTAGTACTTGGTCTTCCTTTGAGTTGTGCTCCCCGCTAAGTTGGAGTGCAACAACATTGCTCGCAGGCACATGCTAAGTAAATCTGAATAATGCCAGCATTGCCAGCCCTGGTTGGTCAAGAATCATGAGTCAGGTCCCCAAAATAGTGAGATTAAAGTAATAAATTCTGGGCTTTTCTATTTGTCTTCTAGTTTCTGAACCAAAAGGATGCACTCAGGTCATGTTTTTTGAGCTTTTCTTCACAATCTTGGGGGTGAGCAACTTACTGTTCTTTAAAAATGAAAGCTGCGCTTCTCAGCTTGGGGAGAAATGCCAAATCTCATGAGATTTGTGATAAAATCATTAGTGTCGGCAACACTGTACATGGTTGCTGCCAAATAAGCCGGTGCTGGAAAAAGCACCTGACAAAAACTCTTCCCACCCAGCACTACTCAAAAAAACAGAGTAAGTGAAAGAAGACATCTTTGCCAGACTTGAACCAAAAGCCATTTGCATGTCTATTCACTGGCTAATGTCTGTTAGCCCTGGAAAAAGGCAAGTCTACAAACTTCTCTGCCTTCTCGTCCTCTCTTTTGTTATAAACAATTACTGAATGACACTAAAGACACAGGTAAGGAAAGCGACAGGTAGGTTTTTAACATATGGAGCAGAAGCAATAGTTCATTCGATGTACATTTTCCTCTCCAGATTCACCCATAAAGAGCTGCCGGGTTAGTACCACCTCACATGACTTTGGCCCACAAGTCAGTTCGTTTCTGCATACAGCATCTTGTAACATCAACATTTTGTGCTGAGGTAGCACCACTCAGTCCGAAGATCCTGAAAGCACTTTATGTGCAGGGGGTTACTCACGCATGCTAGAAATGCAGTCACTTCTGGGGTGAAACATGACAACTATTCTCTGCCAGCAGCACTACACAACAGGGTGTTTTTAAGGTGAGAAGTGGAGGATGATTTCCTCAACTGGCAGTACAGAAGGCTTTTGTGTTGGCAGAATGTACTACCCAGTTAGTAATATCATACATAAGGACTCGGGTGGTGCTTTTTAGATCCATTCAGCAGATAATGGACAGCTCAAGGGTGAAGTGTGCAGCTCAGCTGTTCAGTTATCAGGGCAGACAGTTAGGTACAAGACTAGATGTTGTTGTGAGTTACACATGGAATGAGGAGACCTGGGTCAGATTTTCCAAACATGCACAACTGAGATTGGATTTTCAAAACAGCTCAGCTAACTTTGAGGTAGGTAATTGAAGTAGCCAGGGTTTCAGAAGTGATCACCCTAGAGCAACCATTCTTGTCTGGTAGTAATTTATCCCCATGCATGTACCGTACAGTTGCTTGTGCATTCAAAGCGAAATGGCAACAGAAAAAACAGAAATGAAACTCTTGGGGGGGAAAGAACACTAGAACAACAATCTATCTAATGTATCATAATGACAGCTCTCCAATGATCCACTTAGAACAAAGAAATAGACACCAACATCTCCTGAGAAAAGGGTCTATAAAATGACAGTTCATTAAAGGAGAGGAAGCAATTCACTGTAAAGTGCATCATATTAAAGTACAAAGAGGTCATTTGTATCTCCAAGACTGATCTTTTTAAAAAGTTCATTGTTTTACTTGCAGTTTGGGGTGGAAACGGTCTAGTGATTGTCTGGTTAGATCCATACAGCCGTTATTGGAACATTTGCATATCCCTTGTAGGGCAGTCTCTTAAATGAGCCACTTGGAGGAATAATTTCTGGGCAGATGCACCACACAACCAATGATGTATCTGAGATACGTTGGTGATATTTTTATGCTCTAGACAGGTGACTTAAACTCCCTCACAGATTTCCATCACTCCTTCAACAACCACCCACCTACCGTCCATTAAACTCTCTCCTACACTAGCATTGGCATCCTGAAGGCCATGGTCGGCCTCAGCAATGGAACCCTTCAGATTACTGTATATAAGGAATCCATGGATCACATTTACCTTCACAGATCCAGTAACCACCTCACACACCAAGAAAACAGCCAGGCTCTCAGATACTTAAAAGTATGCTCCAGTGAGAAAGTCCAGAACACACACCTTAAGACTGCCTTTTCCAAACAAGGAGACTCCACAGGAGGAGTAGATTGCATCATGGAACAAGCTATCCAGATACCCCGAAAGAACTTGATTCAATACAGAAAAAAGCCCTCCACCAGTCACACACTCCTAGTTGTCCGTGTACTGGAACCCCTACAAAATATCATCCAACAGTTATAACCCACACTCGATAGGGCCACATTCCAAAATAAATGATTCCCGAAGCCTCTCCTCTGTCTTTCAAACAACCCCCTACCTTGCCCACCTCATCATGAGACGCAAGCTCCCCACAGACAGAATGCACCAACTCAAAATGAGACCAAACCGTGCAAAGCCTCTAGTGATATTTTCCCTGCTGCAGTGATCAATATTCCCTATAGCACACCTTACACAGGCCTATCACAGTGTATGGTGTACCCCACCCAGTGCATCAAATAACCCAGTAACAGATTATGGCTCTGGCCTCTGATGGAGCCCTGCTGCGAGAGCTGAATTAGAGCTAAACTGCCAAGAATGGGAAAAGCAATTTTCCAAACTGGTGGTTATTTCTAAAAACTAGATTTACCAGACCAGCAACAAACAGCTTCGCATTACCTCACTGGTTATTGAGAAGCCAAAAACACAGTTCCCTTAAAACCATCCAGCCCTCTGGCTTCCACCCAGACTGCCAAGTCAAATATGATGAGGGTTACTGAAAATCTTGTTCCTCATATAATAAAGTCCTTCCAATCCCAAGGGACCAGACACATTACCAACCAGCTCGATTAACCTTTCAGATATTACCCAAATATATGCGAATATTTATTTTTTTTAAAAAAGTGTTGCTGAAAGACCATTATACAGACAGATTAGAATACATTCCATGGGTCAGTTTCATAGTAGAGATGGTAAACTGAGTTGCAAAAGTTCTTAAGAACATAAGAACATAAGAAAGGCCGTACTGGGTCAGACCAGAGGTCCATCAAGCCCAGTATCTGTCTACCGACAGTGGCCAGTACCCAGGTGCCCCAGAGGGAGTGAACCTAACAGGCAATGATCAAGTGATCACTCTCCTGCCATCCGTCTCCATCCTCTGATAAACAGAGGCTAGGGACACCATTCTTATCCCCTTTCTGGCTAATAGCCATTTATGGACTTAGCCCCCATGAACTTATCCAGTTCCCTTTTAAATATTGTTATAGTCCCAGCCTTCACAACCTCCTCAGGTAAGGAGTTCCACAAGTTGACTGTGCGTTGTGTGAAGAAGAACTTCCTTTTATTTGTTTTGAACCTGCTACCTATCAGTTTCATTTGGTGACCCCTGGTTCTTGTATTATGGGAGTATTTAAACAACTTTTCCTTGTCCACTTTTTCCACATCCGTCATAATTTTATATACTTCTATCATGTCCCCCCTCAGTCTCCTCTTTTCCAAGCTGAAGAGGCCCAGCCTTTTCAATCGTTCCTCATACGAGGCACTCTCCAAACCCCTAATCATTTTAGTTGCCCTTTTCTGAACCTTTTCTAGTGCTAGAATATCTTTTTTGAGATGAGGAGACCACATCTGTACACAGTATTCGAGATGTGGGCGTACCATGGATTTATATAAGGGCAATAATACATTTGCAGTCTTATTTTCTATCCCCTTTTTAATGATCCCTAACATCCTGTTTGCTTTTTTGACCGCCTCCGCACACTGTACGGACATCTTCAGAGAACTATCCACAATGACTCCAAGATCTTTTTCTTGACTCGTTGTAGCCAAATTAGCCCCCGTCATATTATAGGTATAGTTGGGGTTATTTTTCCCAATGTGCATTACTTTACACTTATCCACATTAAATTTCATTTGCCATTTGGATGCCCAATCACTTAGTTTTGTGAGATCTTTTTGAAGTTCTTCACAATCTGCTTTGGTCTTGACTATCTTGAGTAGTTTAGTATCGTCTGCAAACTTAGCTACCTCACTGTTTACCCCTTTCTCCAGATCATTTATGAATAAATTGAATAGGACTGGTCCTAGGACCGACCCTTGGGGAACACCACTAGCTACCCTTTTCCAATCTGAGAATTTACCATTTACTCCTACCCTTTGTTCCCTGTCTTTTAACCAGTTCTCAATCCATGAAAGGACCTTTCCTTTTATCCCATGACAATTTAACTTACATAACAGCCTTTGGTGAGGGACCTTGTCAAATGCTTTCTGGAAATCTAAGTACACTATGTCCACTGGATCCCCCCTGTCCACATGTTTGTTAACCCCTTCAAAGAACTCTAATAGATTAGTAAGACACGATTTCCCCTTACAGAAACCATGTTGGCTATTGCTCAACAGTTTATGTTTTTCTATGTGACTGACAATTTTATTCTTAACTATTGTTTCAACTAATTTGCCCGGTACCGACGTTAGACTTACCGGTCTGTAATTGCCGGGATCCCCTCTAGGGCCCTTTTTAAATATTGGCGTTACATTAGCTAACTTCCAGTCTTTGGGTACCGAAGCCATTTTAAGGGACAGGTTACAAATCTTAGTAAACAGTTCCGCGACTTCACATTTGAGTTCTTTCAGAACTCTTGGGTGAATGCCATCTGGTCCCGGTGACTTGTTAATGTTGAGTTTATCAATTAATTCCAAAACTTCCTCTAGTGACACTTCAATCTGTGACAGTTCCTCAGATCTGTCACCTACAAAAGCCGGCTCAGGTTTGGGAATCTCACTAACATCTTCAGCCGTAAAAACCGAAGCAAAGAATCCATTTAGTTTCTCTGCAATGACTCTATCATCTTTAAGCGCTCCTTTTGTATTATCATCATCAAGGGGCCCGACTGGTTGTTTGGCAGGCTTCCTGCTTCTGATATACTTAAAAAACAATTTGTTATTACCTTTGGAGTTTTTGGCTAGATCAGTTTCAGAGGTTATAATCCAATAGGCAGCCCATATGCAGAGTCTGTGTAATTTCTACCATGAGAAATAACAGGGAGAACCAACCTATAATTTCCAGAGGGGTAGCTGTGTTAGTCTGTGTACAGCAAAAAAGAGAGTTCTGTGGCATCTTAAAGACTAACAACTTTCTTCGGGCATAAACTTTCGTGGGAGCCAACCCACTTCGTCAGATGCATGAAATGGAAACAACAGTAGAGAGGTGTATATACACATGCCAGGAGGAATAGCACAACAATGGCAAATGCTGACAAAATCAATTCAATGGGACAGCAGAGGCTCATTCACACCAGTTGAATAGAAGGTGAGAATGTGTGAATACCAAAAGAAACTTCAACATCTACTTAAGAAACTCTCTAAAGATGCACAGGAACAAATCTACACGGACACATCTCAAGAGCCCGGACCTGGGGTATTCTATCTACTTCCCAAATCCACAAACCTGGGAATCCTTGACGCCCCATCATCTCAGGCATTGGCACACTCACAGCAGGATTGTCAGGCTATGTGGACTCTCTGCTCAGACCCTTTTCCACCAGCACGCCCAGCTATCTTCGTGATACCACTGACTTCCTGAGTGTAGACGAATGCAGCTAGGGAGCATTGATAAGAACTGTTACTGGTCTGTGCGTGCTACATAGCCTTGAAGACTAGTTCTGTCCGGTCAGAACTACTTGCCTGTTTGCCTGAGCCTGGGAAAATGTTATTCATTCTTGTGTGCTGCCTTAAAAGGAGAAATTGTAGTTATGCCAATGAGAAGCTGTAGCTGTTTCCTGCAAAATGTATTCTGTTCCACCAGGAACAGTTTCCCCGATGACGACACAGCACAGCTGGTAGCTGAACTCTGTGACTTTGTCCTGACCCACAACTACTTCAGATTTTGGAGACAATCTATACCTTCAAGTTTGTGGCACGGCTATGGGTACCCGCATGGCCCCACAGTATGCCAACATCTTTATTGCTGACCTAGAACATCGCGTCCTCAAATCTCATCCACAAGTACCTCTCCTCTACCTACGCTACATCGATGACATTTTCATCATCTGGACCCATGGGAAAGAGTCCCTTGAAGAATTCCACCGGGACTTTAACAACTTCCACCCCACCATCAACCTCAGCCTTGATCAGTCCACACAAGAAATCCACTTCTTGGACACCATAGTACGAATAAGGGATGGACATATTAACAAAAATCTATACTGAAAACCAACTGGCCGCAATTCATACCTAGGTGCCTCCAGCTTCCACCCTGGACATATTACACGATCCATTGTCTACAGGCAAGCCTTGCGATACAACCGGATTTGCTCCGATCCCTCAGACAGAGACAAACACCTACAAGACCTTTACCAAACATTCCTAAAGCTACAGTATCCACCTGGGGAAATGAGAAAACAGATTGACCGAACCAGACGGGTACCCAGAAGTCACCTTCTACAGGACAGACCAGGCAGAGAAAACAACAGAACACCACTGGCCACCACCACCTACAGCCCCCAGCTGAAATCCCTCCAACACATCATCAAAGATCTACAATCTGTTCTGGAAGATGATCCCACACTCTCCCAAGCCTTGGGAGGCCGGCCTCTTCTTGCTTACAGTCAACCCCCCAACCTGAAGCAAATACTTAGCAGCAACCAGACACAATACTACAAGAACACTAACCCGGGTACCTATCCCTGCAACAAACCCCGTTGCCAACTCTGCCCGCACATCGACTCTAGTGATACCATCACAGGTCCCAACCACATCAGCCACACAATCAGGAACTCATCCACCTGCACATCTACTAATGTTATATATGCCATTATGTGCCAGCGATGCCCCTCTGCCATGTAAATCGGCCAAACCGGACTCTCCTTATGCAAGAAAATAAAACTGCAGAGCTGAAGCTCATTTGCAAACTTGACACAATCAGACTGGGTCTGATCAGGGATGTGTAATGGTTATCTCACTACAAAAAGTAATTGTTGGTTTTCACACATTCTCACCTTCTGTTCAACTGGTGTGAATGAGCCTCTCCTGCCCCACTGAATTGACTTTGTCAGCACTTGTCATTATTATGCTACTCCTCCTGGCATGGGTATATACACCTCTCAGCTGTTGTTTCCATTTCATGCATCTGACGAAGTGGGTTGGAGCCCATGAAAGCTTATGCCCGAAGATATTTGTTTGTCTTTAAGGTGCCACAGGACTCTCGTTTTCAACCTATAATTGTGGGCGTAGTGTTACAACTTGGACTCCCCCGCATGAAATACAAGAAGATCTGAGATAAAACACATGAATGTTAATATCCCCTTTTGGTCTCTAGCTCAGCAGAACATGGTATTAGACAGGAACCGCCTGGTTTCATCGTCAACCTTTAACAAGATTATAGAGAAAATATAAAGAGCAATATAATTACTAGTTTCTTTGAATTTCTAACAATATATTCTTGTATTTTAAACACTTGGCTCTACTAGCAGGGCTTGCTAATTATCTTACAGGGATTCAAATTCAGCTTTCTTGTGACTTACTTGATCCAGGGAAGCTCTTAAGCCCACGCTTAACTTTAAGCATCTAAATAGTTCTTTTGACTTCGCCATTCCCACGGTTAAAATTAAGCACAGATTTAAAGGCTACTGAAAGATTCTCGCTGATTTAAGAGCATTGAAACAGGCCATGAGTGCTTTGCAGGACTCTGCCTTTATACTCATCTGACTACATGGGATTGGACCAGTGTCTGTGAAAGCAGATTCTGGGCTGCTTTTACTCCCACCAGGGAACATCCCCACCAGGGAACATCACGTAATCAAATTAAGACAATGGATGGAGAAATAGAGGTGACCTGGGTTTTTAATGCTCTTTTTGTTCTATTGCGAAAAAGAAGCCAAAGTGAGACTCTGTGAAGTGATCCAAATATTATTGCGAGCAGACATTTCAGCTGGTCTGGAAGGCTCCCGGCTCTGCACCCTGATGAGAAATATGCTACTTGCTGGCCATGGCTTCTCTAGTGCAGTGTTTCTCAACTGGTGTTCCATGGAACCCGGATCTCTTCCGACATAGCGCAGGTGTTCTGTGACCCACCCAACCCCTCCCCATTGGGGTGGCTGAGTGGGGAGGTGGAAGCTGCAATTTAAATGCCTCAGTCCCCTCAAAGCTTCCAGGCGTGTGATGGTGAATGTTGACGCACACCTGGAAGCTTTGCTGCGACTGGGGCATTGCATTTTAAATCTCCCACCACTGTTGCTGGCTTTTTTGGAGTATGTTTTCATCAGGTGTTCCGCGTAAAGTAATTAAATACCTTTTAGGTGTTCCCGGGTCCACTGACGGTCGAGAAATACTGCTCTAGTGCATGCTGCTGTCAGTTGCTGCTTGGAGGTGGTGGTTACACCACTTGGGTCAGACCCAGAAACGTCTGAAAATAGATCTCTCTCCTGCCCAATCATTTGGCCGCTTGTTCATAACATTAACAAAACACATGGCTTTATCCAGGGTGTGACTGAAGGCCTGGCTGCTTTGATAAGTAAGCTGTTACAAATATGAGGTGTAGCAAGACCGCAGAATATTTTCTGCTAGGGAGGAAATGTTGCTGGGTTGGTGTTACCTGAAAGCCAGTTCCCTCCACAGCACATTATAGCTTCAGGCCGAAGGTAATCTCTTCTGCTACTTCCCAATTTACTTTTATTGCTGCTTCTTCTGGCGGCAGGGGAACAGAAGTGGAAAATGTTAAATTATATTGTAGTGGGGGGGAAAAACTTGTCTTCTAAATTGTCACTGCTGCGCCTTTGATTAGAAGTAGGTGTGGTACTGTTACGGTGGTCTGTTGATGCTTGTACATATTACCATTCTGCAGTATTTGTGGGGCCTCACAATCTCCCTGGGGGGTAGGTGGTAATTCCGTTTGATTGGGGGGCAAACTGAGGCACAGGCAGACTAATTGATTTGCCTAACATCACACAGGAAATTAGTGGCAGAGTAGGGACTTGAACCTGGATCACCCATGGCCTTTGCTAAAGTCTTAGCCCCTGGCCCAGCCTTCATGTCTAATAGTAAAAGCACATGGTATTGAAATAGATTGGTTTGCAGGAGGAGGATTTACACCTTCCGCGATCTCTCATTCTTCTCGTTCAGAATAAATTCCATTGTGCTCTCTTCGGAAACATATAATCTGATGAACTGGAGTCACATATGTGATCGGATGGCTTTGTTGAAACTCTCTGACCTTAGCTCTGATGCCTGTTACCTATCCTCCACTCTCGATTCGTTTGCGTTTTGCTCTGAATAGGTTGCTTGATATGGATGATCAGTGTCACAGTTATTGATTTACCTGCCCCACATCTCCTCTGTGTCATGCCTTGGTTCCTTACCCCTCCTGGGGTGGAATCTCTCAATTCTCCCACGGTTAGATTGGGCCCCGGGGCATAACACCCTGTGTCTTAACTGTGCTCACCCAGCAGTCCTGGCTGTGTTTGGACATCTGCGGTTCTTCCCTCAGGACTTTGTGGCCAGTGGCAAATAACACTGACTGGACAGACTTCTTAAAACCAAAACACTGTTTGTTTTAACAGTAGGACTGGGCACCCTTCAGCCCCCCACATACTGACTCTTGATCTTTCTTTCTTTCTTTCTTTCTTTCTTTCTTTCTTTCTTTCTTTCT
>ML685781.1:13133674-13152682 GCA_007922175.1 Pelusios castaneus
TCTTTCTTTCTTTCTTTCTTTCTTTCTTTCTTTCTTTCTTTCTTTCTTATAAACATTGATATATTCCCAGGAAATTTTAAACAAAACACAGCTTTTCTATAGGGGTTCTGCTCCTTTATCAGCTGGTTTAGAAAGGTGAGGCTCACCATAGTGTGTGAGGCCAGCCAGAACTTGCAGTGTGGCTTGCTTTCTTATTGGACAAAACGTTCCTGCACTGTTCCCTCTTCCATTCTGTTCCCAGCTGGTGTTTGTTTCTCTGTTTAGGTGATTAGGTTCATGCTGCTCAAAGGTAGCAACAGATCTGAGTCCACCAGCATCGCCAATCCCGGGCATTCAAAAACCATAAGTTCCCCTCCCCCCCCCCCACACACACACAAATCTTGAGACTGGTTTAAAAAATGACAAGGCCTCAGAAAATAATAAATATTTGTATTTGCTTTCTGGTTTTTTTGAGCCCTTACAGCTCATGTTTCCTAGCTTCTCTCCCCAGCCAGGAGGTCTGTAAATGTTCTTTTTCACACCTAATGAAAGCTGAGAGTCTCACAGTCATACTCCTCCAGGAACTGGGGCTTTAAGGAAAACACCAAATATTGTGAGGATTAGCAACAATCCACCCTGTGGGAGGTGAGAGGGGTTTGATTTCTGACTTCTTCCTCTCTTGAGATCTATTTAATGACGATAGTTGGCATAATCTACGACTAAACCATCTCTAAGATGCTGTAACTCTATGGGATTCTTTCTGGATGTCTGGCTCGTGAGTCTTGCCCACATGCTCAGGGTTTACCAGGTCACCATATTTGGGGTCGGGAAGGAAATTTCCCCCAGGGCAGATTGGCATGGGCCCTGAGTTTTTTTCACCTTCCTCTGCAGCATGGGGCACAGGTCACTTGCTGGTGGAATCTCTGTACCTTGAAGTCTTTAAACCATGATTTGAGGACATCAATAACTCAGTCAGAGGTTAGCAGTCCATTACAGAAGTGGGTGGGTGTGGTTCTGTGGCCTGCATTGTGCAGGAGGTCAGACTAGATGTTCATAATGGTCCTTTCTGACCTCAGAGTCTATAAATTCATGATGTCAACACAGCTCCCAGGGGCCGTGCAATTCTTCACCATCTTGGCCACCGGACAGAAGCTAAATGCTACAATTTGCACTTCTCCATCTCTGCTGTGAATTGATAAAATAAAAAGACCCCCCCACACACACATAAAATACCTGTTTAACCTGGTGGGAAAATTGGTCACTGGCACATAACTTTATCTGCCTTCTTGCTGTGCTGACTTCTCTTTTTTTTAAAACCAAACCAAACCTTTTTTCCCTTCCATATTAATGTTAGATGTTTAATATTAGGAACCTGGATTCTGCAAGGCTAAGTTGTTCTGTGGTTAACTAACAAGATAAAGCTACCGTTCCCAGTACCCAACAAACAACCTTCCCTCTTGCTCTTCCGCACTGAAATAACAGGTTACTGTGCAAAACACCGAGGAGAAAACTCAGTCTGGAAATCTCACATCAATCTCAGTAATTCCTGGTTTTGGGTGGATTAGAAAGGCCATGAAAATAACTTTCCTTGCTGTATTTCTGCTTCCAGACTAGACCAAACAAAGGAGCCATGGAAACATGCAACAATTAGAAAAAAAAAATACTTCACTGGACTTCAGAGGGGGTTTCTGTTAATTTTGGTTGAATATTGTACCTTTTTGGACATGCAGCAAACATCCTGCCTCTCCTGCTCCAGTTTTTGTGCTCATCACTCTATTTCCTAGTCTCAGATAAAAGAGAAAGCGTATTCATAGTACAATAGTTACAAGAATAGAAGAATAACTTGGTGTGAATTTGCTTGCTGTGAATTTCTAACTGCCCTGCTGTCTATTTCTGCTCCTGGAGCTTGGGGGAGCCTTTTTTTCATCGAGCTTATTCATTTCCACCTATCAACAAGACTTCATATCCTTAACCACTGCCAGGCAAATTTGCCATTTGGAATTCCACAGCGACCACCCGTATAGTTACTGGAGCTGCTCAGTGCTTGAGTACACTAGCCTTCTAACCCGTGTGCTTGATGTGCCCGCGTACACCAACCTGTGTGCCTGGTGTACTGTGATTGGAGGCAGGCACTGTAGGTGCGTTAGCAGCTGGGCCTTGTGTGTGCTCGCCCTGATGGAATCATGGCTAAGAGAAAGGGTATTTTACTTGGACTGGCAGGAGGGGGAAAGGTTGCTGATCACCCTCAGTCCAGAGGCTCAAAGAGTTACAATTCAAAGTGAGCAAGAGGGTTTCTTGCTTGGGTCCACTGGCTCAATCCAGTTGAGAGTCAAGCAGTGTTTTCCCCAGGGATTGAAATTAGGGCGGGTGTTGGAATTTGGGGGGGGGAAGGGCCATTGAGGTGTGAGATTGTGGGGGTGAAGAGGGGTTATATGGAACCATAGGCTATGTCTACACTTGCTAAAATTAGTTCGAATTAGTTAGTTCGAACTAACTAATTCGAACTAATTTTAGTTAGTTCGAATTAGCGATCCCCATTCATTTCAATGGCTGGTTAGTTCAAACTAAGAAATTAGTTCGAATTAACATGGCCACATTGGTTAATTCGAACTAGTTAGTTGGAATTAACCCTTTAGTTCGAATACCCTATTCAAATTTATTAGTTCGAATTAAGGAAGCCCTTAATTCGAACTAACTAGAGCCTAGTGTAGCCATGGCTTTAGTTAGTTTGAATTAAGCCTCCTTAATTCGAACTAACTTGCCAGTGTAGACATAGCCATAGTAAAAACTGAAAAGTGGTTCATGAATGACCATTTCATTAGATAATCACATAAAGTTGGCTACTCAATCCTTCCGTGAAGCGCTATATCTACGCATCCTTCTGGGTTTTTTGTTATAATTTTGCACAGCTTCATTAATGAACTTCTCAAATGCAGTGCGTTCATCTGGTTGCCCGATCTCAAAAATATATATATATTTGAATTGGAAAAGGTACAGAGAAAGGCAATTAAAATGATTAGGGGTATTGCACAACTTCCATCTGAGAAGAGCTTAATAAAACTGGGACTTTTCAGTTTGGAAAAGAAATGACTAAGGGTGGATATAGAGGTCTATAAAATCATGATTGGTATGGAGAAAGTGAACATGGAAATGCTATTTAATATTTCACGTAACACAAGAACTAGGTGTCCCCCAATGAAATTAATAGGCAGTAGGTTTAAAACAAACAAAAGGAAGTATTTCTTCCCATAACACACAGTCAGCCTGTTTAACTCTTTGCCAGAAGATGATGTGAGAGCCAAGGCTATAACAGGGTTCAAAAAAGAATTAGATAAGTTTATGGAGAATAGGTCCATCAATGGTATTAACTGGGATGGGCGGGGATGGATGCAACACCATGCTCTGAAATGTTCCTAGTCTCCTTTTGCCAGAAGGTGGGACTAGATGTCAAGGGATGGATAGCTCCATGACTGCCTGTTCTGTTCATTCCCTCTGAAGCACCTGGCATTGGCCACTGTCAGAAGACAGGCTACTGGGCTAGATGGCCAATGGTCAGATCCAGTATGGCCATTCTAATGCTCTTATGTAAAAATTAAGTAAAACATAAAAAAAATGTTTAGTATAGAAAATATCCAAGATAATGGCATCTCAAGGTATTGATGATGTGAGATAATGACCTTGGCAAATTAAGCAGTTTAAAAATCTTGGCCTACTAGGAAACATTAATATACGTTTCCCAGTCACAAATCTAGCATTCTGGAGCAAAGTTGGTAAAACACAGTGAGATAATAAATTTGTTGGGCTTTAAAAGTGCTACTAGACTCCTTGTTTGTTCAACAAACAAATGTTCCTTTAACGTGCCCCTCCCTTCTCCACACCTCACTCACCTTGGTGTCCTCCTTGTCAGTACTGGAGGGAGACCCACAGTTCAGAGGGGCTTTCACAAGAGTTCACCTTGCTCCTTCCTCCAGCTGTTGGTCGCATTGTTCTTCACTACTTCACTCGGGCTATGTACGCACAATCACTTTATTGCGCGGTAAGGCTCCTTACCACGCAATAAAGCTAGGAGCGTACACACGATCAATTTCCCTGTTGCACCGCAACACCCTCTTGCCGCACAACAGTTAAACCACTCAAATCGAGAGTGGTAGCATTACTGTGGAACAGCTGTTCTACGGTAGTGCTCGTGTGTACATTTTTTGCGAGTTAGACAGCCTCCGGAAATGTCCCAGAGTGCCAATCGAGGCCACTCTGGGACATTGGAGCTGTCAAATATATCAATTTCACTGCTCTAGCAGAGCAGTGAAATTGACTATTATGGGAGCTGCCGGGTTCGGCGGCTCCCCTGGACTGAGCTAGGGGGCTGGCCTGAACCGGCTGCCCACGCCGGTTTGGGTCAGCCCCCTAGCTCAGCCCCGGGGCTTCGGGTGGTGGCAGGGGGCTGGCAACGCAGCCCCCACCGCCACCGGAAGCCCTGCAGCTGGACTAGGGGGCTGGCTGTGGGCAGTGCATGGTGGGACAGGTACCCACCATGCACTGCTCTTCTATCGCAAAGGAGCATTCACACGGGTGAATGCTCCTTTGCGATAGAAGAAGCACGTGTACACACACGAAAGTGCTATATTTATAGCGCTTTCCTTGTCCTGCAATAAGCTATTGCGGGACAAGTTTATTGTGTGTACATAGCCTCAGCCACCTTTGCTGAGGATAGAGTCTCCTTCTCCATGCTTTGTGTGACTTGACTTCTGATTTTTAGGTCTCTGTGGGGGATCTTATACTGATGCAGGCTGGAAGTCTCTCAGTCTCCACAAAATAGAGTTACTTTCCCACACTCCAGGTCTAAGCACTAGCACTTAGAGCTGATTATCTGTGATTTCAGGTATAATGGTCACTTAAAAGACGTTGTACAGAGCCTGACTAAGAACAACAAGCTCTATTTGACCAGCCCAATACTTGTTAAAAGGTAGAGCAGATTGCTAATCAGATACTGCTTGTAAGGGAGAGCCCACACCCCCAAGCAAACATCTGTCCCCTTCTCCCCTCCCCCACCCCCAACTGAGAAGCAATCTGATACGGCATCTGAACCTCCTTAAATTTGTTAGTCTTTTAAAGTGCCACCAGACTCCTTGCTTTCCTTACTTCTTAGTAAATTCAGTTAAGTCATTTCCAACCAGTGACTAAATTGGTATAACACTGTGTTACTAGCGGACAACTGGGCGGGGGGGAGTGTTGGGGGTGTTAGGGAAATCCCTGGAGTCAAGGCTTTTCTGGCTAATGCCTTGGGTGCCCTCTCCAGTCCTGCCCCAAGCAAACAGGAGCGTGCAGGTTTCTGGGCTTGGATCACTAAGCGGTGTGCCTCACTGGGTGATCCCTTGTTCAGATGCTGCTGCTGCCCCATAAACTGCACACAAACCAGCACACAGGTGCAATGCCCAGCAGCCACACCCTGCTCCAGGCGTGACTCTGTATTCAGTTTGTGAGGGTTCCTCTCTGCATCCTGCTTCGCAGCTGCTCTTCACTCACTAATCATGTGGCTGCTGCTTCCCAACAGAGACCCAGACAATTTCTGGTTCAGAGTCCATCCTCCCTTGTCCCCAGCCAGGGGGAAGGGGCTGTGAAGTGGGGAAGGTAGTGACATCGCTGGGCATGGGCATATGGGGCACAGGCCCCGAATGTTTTGGGCTGTGCCCTGAGCCATGCCTGGGAGCTGGGGCCAGCAGGGTCATTTTTAATCTCCTGCCCTGCTGTACTTCCAGACACGTTGCCCCAGGCAGATCAGGGTGGGAAATGTAAATGCTGCCTCTGCAGAGAGGGGGCAGGCTCAGCATCTCCCGGCTCCCCCTTGAGCTCCAGCAACCGTAGGTGCTGGACTGGAGGCGCCTTGGGAGCTGGCGGGCCAGGGGCCGGTACGCAGGGCCAAGGGAAAAGGGGAGCCGTGGGCGCAGTGTGCGGGGCAGCAGGAATGAGGTGCGCAGGACCTGGGGGTGCCAGGGGAAGGGGGGTGGACTGAGGGAATAGCACCGGTGCAGGGGAGATCCTGAGCCTGTTCCCTGAAACTCTAGTCTAACGAACAGTGCCCCTGGGGGAAGGGCTGACCATACGCCAACTTTAGATATGGAGCCAAACTTCTCAGCCACTGGCTCACCAGCAGGTAGTTTATCTGAACCCCATCTGCCCACCCCAGGAGACTGTCTCTGGCTGCAGCACCAGACTAGGCAAACTGGAGGTGTTGCTGTATATTTCCGTGTTCTGCTCCTTGATGTGTCCAAACTCTTCCTTCCTTTTGGACATACTTTGGGGAGTCGTCTCCGAGCTGACGCCAAGACAAGACCATCCGGCCGATTTGACTAGTAGAAAAATGCTGAACTTTCAAGTGTGTTTTTTACCAGCTGCACTAACGTGACAAGACATGATTTCATACTCTCTCTTCTGCGACCTGCTGAACCATACAGAACTGGATTAATGTAGAATCCTTCACAAAGGCGCCATATGTGATGGTAACTTCCTCTTCCCCAGCATCTAGGAACTGACATGGTGGCTTCTCTCTCCTCTGGTGTGAAGTTCCAATGCTTTTATGGGCAGAGATTCAAAACTGCTCTGCAGCCACAATGGGAACCAGATTTTTAAGGCCTTTGATCCTGTTTAGAGGCTCAAAAAGAGGCTATAGATTTCAGCACTTTGGCTGTTGCTGTGCTCTTATGGAAAATCTGGCTCTTAGAAATAGAATGGCAGCTACGGATTATTGAGGCTGAGCCCTGGAAAAATCTGGCTTTGAACTCTTTTTGCCAAATCTGGGCACAGCTGGGGTGAATCAGTTTTGCCCAGCTAGTTCTCTCTTACGCAGCTTACCACTGAGAGAAGCCAGAAGAGGACATGCCAGTATTATTATTTTTATTATTATGCCAGGCTAAGCACGTTACAATGGTGGCCTTTATTAATCCTAGTTGCAAATTACCCTGCGTAGGAAACACGAGCTAAAAATGGAATGCTTGGGGAGCGCGTTTCCAATATTGCCCTGTCGAATGCTCATAACACATATCCCCCATGTTCCGCTCATATCTGACAACTCAGCTCCTCAGCCCCTAAACATGCTCATCAGACCTGGTACAATGCCATCCTGCTGCTTCCCTGGCTGTTTCTGGAGAGCCCCTTTCTGCCACACAATATTTTACAGGCTACATGGTAGTATTTATTAATTTTCTTTTAAACACTTGAATTCCACTAAACTTTTATGATACTTCAGTGAAGCTTCACAAATGTAATAAGAAATTGCTCCTTGCTGTTCGTGATGTAGTTACTTCCTGCTGATGCGTTTGGAGTCTCTGAAGATTTGGTTATTTCCGCGGGAGGCCCAGATCATGGTGTTGATTACTGTCCGGTAATGCAAACAAGGAGTCCTGTGGCACTTTTAAAAACTAACAAATATACTTATCGCATGAGCGTTTTTCTCCCACGAAACCTCATGTGATAAATATATTTGTTAGTTTTTTAAAATGCCACAGGACTCCTTGTTTGTTTTGCTGAACTAGACTAACATGGCTACCCCCTTGGAACTTGTCTGGTAATGCACTCCTGCATTCTCAATTCCTAACAAGGACTGCGTGATTTGGACCTAAGCTATTTTAGCAAGTTCCTGGAATTTCCCTTTAAGATAAGAGTGCCTTCCAAGGAAGCAACATAAAAATGTGGATCATGCTTGTTTTCTCCTCAGTTGAGTTTTATGGTCGTAAGCTGGAGTGTAGCCAGCTGGATACAAGTGGCCTGCTGAAAAGCTGCCTGTGAGCAGGGGAATCAACCCAGCTTTAAATTAGAGGTGGCCAGAGCAGGATGTGTTTTGCCTTTGCAAAAGCAAGTCTCAAATCAGCTCTGGCTCCCATTTGATCTGAATGACCAAAGGCTGATGCAACATCAAAGGTTTGGGATTTGTTCCATCTCTTTGACAGGCTATAAACAGATGGAGCTAACATCCTGCTGCTAATAAAGCATAATTACAATATATAGTGAAAACCAACTTGTTTCCTATGGGATGGCTTTATCAATATCCCAGCTAACTACAACGGAAGTAACCGCACCCTAAGTTTTCTCCTAATGCTTGATTCTTTTTGGCATTATCTCTTCAGGATCTTTCTGTATTGCCCCTCACTCCCTCAGAGAAAATAATTTCATCCTCTTGTCTCTCTCATAGATACATCTGCTCCTATGAATCATTGTCCTGCATCTTTAGGCAGGGTTCTAGCACATCAGAGTAAGATGACTCACAGATAAGCCCAGCATGGCTATGCAGGGTTTTAGAAACTGCCACATGTGCAAGCCAGCGATCTCTTTTTAAATTATATTGGTTTTTGCAAGTCCAAAACCGGAGGTGGTTTGGATTTGGATTCCATTTAATCCAGATCAGCAAATTTCCAGGCAATTGAATAACAGGCTGCAGTTTTTGTGCCATCAGCTAGTTTAAATTAGATTAAATTTTGCCTAATAAAAATGCTGTGTCTCTCTCTATGGGTATGAATTATTGGGTTTTCCACAAATTCATCCAGATGAAAGAGCTGTGCCAAAAACAAAGGGATTTATTGTTCTGAGAACCACGTGGGTTGATCTGAGAACCTAGATGACAGCGATGTTCATAGAATCATAGAATAATATGGCTGGAAGGGACCTCATGAGGTCATCTAGTCCAACCCCCTGCTAAAAAGCAGGACCACTTCCCCTAAATTATCCTAGCCAGGGTTTTGTCTAACCGAGCCTTAAAGATCTCCAAAGATGAAGATTCTACCACCTCCCTATATAGCCCATTCCAATGCTTCACCACCCTCCTAGTGAGAAAGTTTTTCCTAATATCCAACCTTGACCTCCCCAGCTGTAATTTGAAACCATTGCTCCTTGTTCTGTCCTCTGTTACCCTCGAGAACAGCCTAGCTTCCTCCTCTTTGGAGCAACTCTTCAAGTAGTTGAAGGTTGCTATCAAATCTCCCCTCAGTCTTCTCTTCTGTAGACTAAATAAGCCTAGTTCCTTCAGTCTCTCCTCATAAGTCATGTGCCCCAGCCCCCTAATCATTTTTGTTGCCCTCCGCTGGACTCTTTCTAATTTGTCCACATCCTTTCTGTAGTGGGGAGCCCAAAACTGGACACAGTACTCCAGATGCGGCCTGACTAGTGTCGAATAGAGGGGAATTATCACATCCCTCAATCTGCTGGCAATACTCCTACTGATGCAGCCTAATATGCCATTGGCCTTTTTGGCAACAAGGGCACACTGTTGGCTCATATTCATCTTCCCGTCCACCATAACTCCCAGGTCCTTTTCTACAGCGCTGCTACTTAGCTGATCGGTCCCCAGCCTGTAGCAGTGCATGGGATTTTTCCGTCCTAAGTGCAGGACTTTGTACTTGTCTTTGTTGAACCTCATGAGGTTTCTTTCGGCCCAGTGTTCCAATTTGTCTAAGTCTCTCTGGATCTTGTCCCTGCCCTCCAGAGTATCTACCATTCCCCCCAACTTGGTGTCATCCGCAAACTTACTAAGCACGCAGTCTATTCCGTCATCAGATGTTCTCTGGGGCTGTACCCCATGCTTTCTGCTCAGTAGCCTGGCTGGATGTGGAAGGAAGATCTTTTCGCTTCCACAGTTTCAATACCTCTCCCCCTATCCCTGACTTTTGATTATTGTTCCTTGCAGTGGTTTTGGCTGTATCCCTAATACAGTCACAGTTGCTATAAACTGAGAGCTCGTAGAGCTGAAATACCCAGAGGTTGCTTTGATAGAACCAGCACAGCAAATTATGATTGTTCGAAGCTTGTAGCTGGGTTTGGTTTTGGTTCATATATAATTTAGATTCTTTGCAGGCAGAGGGAATGCAAGAACCTCCTGCCCTGTCAGCCAACAGCAAGGAGCAGATCTGTGATGAGATACTGTTGAATTCAATAGGAAAAGGGTTAGGCCAGCACTTTTGACAATTCCACCCTTAAACTCTACATCCAAATCTGACCCGTTAAGAGCCTGAACCTCCATGACTGGCACCATGTGTGGTCATTACACATGAGCAAAGTGGGTGTGGAAAAACTACTGATTTGATAATAGCTTTGATATACTTGACTACACAAGGTGCCAGCAGAGGATAATCAGGCCTAAATTCTTCAGAGATTCCTTCTCAGTAGACGTATACATCATTTTACCATGTTGAGGCTGATCTTAACGCATCCTTTTTATTTGCATTCCTGAGGCTGGCTCACTGCATGCTTTTATGAGCAGCTTTGCATGGATCAGGCATGGGTTTTCGGTGGCAGTCAAACGGAGACACACAAGTTATTTAAAATAACTTGAATATCTCAGTTCGACTGCCCTATGCCCAGCATTGTGCTGAGTCAAAGGTAGGGGCCTCCCTTCAACTCAGTGCTACTCCAGTTGCCGGATGGTTTTAATATACTCGATTCACAGATTCAATCAGTCAATCAGAAAGGTCCATCTCACAATGGCGATTTTGCCGCCATCAGTGAAGATGAGCCCTAAGAGTTCTCAGAGCATTGCAATGTCTTGAAGTTTGTACAGATATGTTAGATGAAGAGAGAGTAAAACATGTGAGGAAGTGTTTGATTTTTTTATGCGGTTATCAGAACTTTAACCACTCTGCAGTGAAAATTCCAACTACAAATATTTCCTATTGGGCCAGTTTAGTTTTTGAACAAAGCAACGGATCTGTTGAGCGCCTGGTGACTAAGGGCATTGATTCTCCAAATGAAACCAGAAGGATCAAACGAAACCAACAGAGACATGCTGAAATATTCTTGTGGGCTGTACTGAAATTGCCAGTAAGGCTTGCAGGTTTATGGAGTTGTCAGCAAGAGGCACAGTAAAACTCCTTTAAGAGAAATACTTCGTTAGTCTGGTTAAAAAAAACATAAGATGTAAGGATATAGGTTATGATAGTTCTGTCCTCCTCAGGTCAGGCCGTTCTGAACGCCCTCTGATGACTATTAGCTGTTTAGGTTAGGAGGACAATCGTCGACTTCGGCATAAAGTCCTTATAGATCGGTTTGTTACAGTGCACCATGTGGCCGTCTGAGTGTACAGGTCAGTTTTGGTTATGCTTTGGTTATAAATTTACAACCAAAGGAAAGAAGCATGGCTGGGGGTCTGGAAAAGATCTGTCTAATTCTGTTGCTCCTGCCTGAGTTTTGTCTCCTTATACCTTCTGTGAGTCACCACCAGTGATCCAGCACTCCTGTGGCACTGTGTGTATGTAGTGAGGGAGCATGGCCTCCCTCTGAGAAACACGGAGGGACTGTCACTCAACTTCTGGAGGGCGGAGCCGGGGAAGCCATGCTGGAAGCAGAGGGGAGGAGCCCAACAGGAACCACAAGTATAAAGGGTGGGACCTACAGCTCAGACAGGAGGCAGCTGTTGAAGGAGAAGGGGAGAGGAGCCAGAGAGGACCCTGATGACTGCCTAACCCAGTGGACAACCCAGACAACGAGGGCTTGGTTGGACTACCATTGGCAACATACCTCAGGGGTTGAGGAAGTAGCCTAGGGGTAGCCAACTTAAGTCCAACTGGGCTCACACTTGCTGCCCAGGGCTGGCCCAAGAGGTTTTTGGCACTCTAGGCAAAGTGACTTTGGCACCTCCTTCCTCAGATGTTATAAAAGATAACATATTAATATATTTTTTCAATAGAAAAAAAATCACTTCCATTTAATTTGGTGCCCCTTAAAGCCTGGTGCCTTAGGCAACTGCCTAGTTCACCTCTATGGTTGGGCCGGCTCTGCTGCTGACTGAGCTGTGGAATACTCTGCTACTGAAAGAGCCCTGAGGTGGGACCTGGTGGGGTTGGGAATAGCTGCGTCCCCGTCATCTGTTATCACCCCACCTCTGGTGTAGTAAACTCACCATGCCCTGCAAAGCTGTGAAGGGTTACTGACTGCTTTGCCTGTCCTGCCCACGGCATCAGAATTCGGGGAGGAAACCTGGCTGAGGAAAAGGGGGTCAGCTGTATAGTATGTGATTCATTCTCATCATCACCTTCTCTCCACTTCATAGCACACGGAGAAATTCAGACATGGCCCTAACACCTCCTCTGCTCAGTAAGTTTGAAAGATCAAGCAAAAGTGGGTTTTAAAGGTTTCTCATGTTTTGAAGTGAAAAATAAGCACTGCTTCAAAATTTCATGGGAGGGCGAAAGGACCTTAAATATTTGGAGGGCTTCCTCTAATGTAGCTGATACAACTGGTCCCTGGCCACTGCTGTGTCCTTCGGGGCACATGGATGGCTCTTGAATTTGGCCATTTCTGCTGAGCTGCAAGCCAGACTCATGGATTTGAACTTTGAAGGAGCAGAGCTCCATAGTCCAAGGAGGCTTCAGGTTTTGGGGAAATCTGAGGTCACCAAACGATGGCCAAACGTCTGAATTTTGGACAGTCTGCTTCCTGCAGAAAAGTTTTGCTTGTATGCTTCACAAGGGACAGTCACAGTAGCTATCATCAGCCTGTCCCAGATGATTTTCTTCCCCACCAGAAGAGAGACAGATCTTCCTCCTCAGACCCGGGAGCCTCTGATACTGCATCCAGGGAGCAAGGCTGGTGAGATCCTGAGCCTCGTTCTTCACCTTTCCCCCCATGCTTTGCAGATTGTGTGCCTTATTTTTGACAAGTATAATAAGGCATTTCTTTAGACCACCGGGTCCTAGAAATCATCAAATAAAGGTATCTCCTCCATTTGAAGGCTATGTCAAGCCCCTGCTCCTTTCCCATTCCTTTACAGAGCTCCCTCTAATGAGAAAATGTTGCAAGAAGAGGCTTGCACTGCCTTGAACATGGAAAACATACTTGTGGTGTCAGATCCTCTAGTGTAGTCTTCTTCTTTATCCCCCTAAAGAAAAGCTGGGCTTTGTCCTGTTTCGAATCACTGCAAACTGAACTAATATCTAAGGAAAATTTTAATTCTGATTGATTCTTCTAAGCAGCATAATCCCTGTTCAGTTCTCAGGATCGGTTCATGGTCCATGACCTTTGAGAGACCTTCTTCTGCCTTTTCATAAGGCAGAGTTATGTCATGTGCATTACTAGTGTAAGGTCCTAGCCTTTTGAGCAGACAGGATATTCTCCAAATGTTTGGTGGTAGACGCAATTCGTACATGTCAGAGATGTATATGGAATGGCTAGCCCACCTTCTATAATATTCCAGTGATACTTAGGCCTCATCCCAAATTTCTAGCAAAGGTCGTATTCCACTCTCATTTCAATTTGTTGATGTCACTGCCTGTGTTTTCCTCAAAACTCTGTAGGCAGAGATTATACACCCTCTAGGTCAAAGGAGCCATCAGCGACTGTGTCACTGAGGCTGTGGCCTGTACAGAAAAATCTGCTCAAAGCTATTCTCAGGGCGGGTCTACCTTAGAAGCAACACATTGGCACAGCTGCCCTGTCTCCAGCCATCGTAGCACTGGTGTGGACCTACAGGGCTGCTTGCTGTATGGAGCTTGGTTCATGCCTTCATGGCTCAGCGCTCTCTGGAGGCCATGTGGAGAAGAGATGCAGGTTTCAGGCTGACGTGTCTCAATTTCTGTTCACCTAGCAAGGGCTCCTCACCCTGCCTCCTAGACAAAGTCACTACTACCTAAATACCTTTGGGGGGCAGAGCGGGGGTGATCTTCTGAAAGCAATACTACAGAACAGGAGTTACTGCTTGTAGGCACCCCTTTTTCTCCTTTGTGTGACAATGACTTGAACATCGAAAGGTCTTACTTATCTGGAACAACTCTTGTTGACCCTTCCTCCTTCCCCCAACCATAGCTCCATATACGGCTATGGAAGGCAGAGGGGGAACTGAGGGAAAGTTAGAGGGGACAGGACAACCCTCAGGCTGTAATTTTTCAGAAATGACTTGTGATTTTGGGTGCCAGGTTCAAGATGTTTTAAAGGGGATCGATTTTCAGGAAGCACTGACGGCTCACCCTCTGGAAAACAAAACCCTTGATGCTACGTCAAGCTGGGCACACCAAATCACTAGTCAGTTGGCTAAACCTTTGCTTATGGACTGTCAAGCTCCAGAGAGATGTCTGTGCCCTGTCATTGCCAGCTGCTTCTCATACAGGTCCCATGGGTAAGCATGCGACTCCTGCGTGGGTGGGCTCTTGATTCAGGTAACCCGTTTGTCAACGCAACCTGGATTATTTAGTGCTGGGCACTAGTGTTGCCGGGGAGCGTAATTCAGTTTCACTTGCTGGAGGTAGTCTGGGGTGGTATTGACACACCTCGTTCCATTTCTGCCGATTAACCTGGAGTCAATGCAGAGTGAAATCTGGTAAGTCATTTTTGTAGTTGAGGGGCGAGATGCGGTTGAAATTTGCACCCCGATGCCACATCCAAATACCATTTGCTACATACTGAGGGAAAAATGCCTCTCGGGCAGGTTGTGTGGTGTTGGGTTATGTCTGGTTAGGTGACGTGTGATGCTCGGTGAGTTGATAAGAGGTGACAATGGGAAACTAGCTTGCAGTAACCCTGGAAATGTCACGCTCTGTTCCTGCGGCTAGAAAGCATGAAGAGTGAGAGCAGAGCCATGCCGCCAAGAAAAGCTGCTTCCTGGTATCTGAGGCGCATTGGGCCAAACCACTGTCGGCACCCTGCTGAGGGCACAGAAGATGCAAAAACCACTTTCCTCCAGCGCCTGGCTTCCATGGGAAGGGCAGCACGCTCGTTGTACAAGATGGCCTGGGACTGGAGCACTCCTGAATGCTCCCAAGAGGAATATGATGGGAGGCATTGCTCTGGTCCTTCCTTTTCCTCAACAAAGAAGTGGCCGCCAGGGTGTGAGAGGAGAGACCATGAGGTTCTGCAGCTTTGGTGGTTGACACTAAGAAGCGCACTCTCCCCATCAGCTCTAGGAGCCTTTTTTCTCTGACCACATCAGGCAGACTGCCTCCAGATTCTTTCGCTCGAGCACTGAACCTCTGTTCCAGTCCTCCATGTGCTCTTCGCTTCCCCTTGTCTCCTCGCTTCTTTTGCCCTCCAGAAATAATAGCACCCAGCAATTATGTCGCACTTTTTCACCAGTAGTTCTTAAAGCACTGTGCAGTCTTTAATGTATTTATAAAGTCTCACTGCCCCCCTGTGAGAAAGGGAAGTGCTGTGACCCCATTTTACCCTCTCTGCACCCCATGGGGAGTGAAGGCCTGGAGAAACGAAGCCCCGCACGAAATCTTCCAGGTTACACAGGAAGTCTATGACAGAGCAGGGAACTGAAGTCACATCTTCCAAGTCCTAGGTCAGTGCCTTAAACCAGAGGTTCTCAAGCTTTTTTGTGTCATGACCCGGTTGACAGCGTGCACAACTGTGCGTGACACAATGCCCCTTCCGCTGCCTGAACCCAGCTGCAGCCATGGGAAGTTTCTGCCATGCTCAAGCTTCTCACAAGGACGAGATCTTGATAACACACTTAGCCTCATGTCATGACTCAGCAATGTGACACGACAGAGTGGTTGGGAGCTGCTGCCTTAAACATTGCCCAATCTGCCCTCACTTCTCCTTTCATTTCATTTCATTTCCCATCATTTCCCTTATTTCTCAGCTTTACCTTTGGTCTTTCATTCCTCACATCTCTGGCTTTTTCCCTTTTATTCCCTCTCTTTTTTTTCTTAAAAGAAACTGACTTTCACACCAAATAATGTGCGCCCTTTATACTAACTTTTGCAGTAGCTGCATAAATACACTCCTAATAATCAAAGCAGTTATTTTCTTATTTCTGGGCTTGAAGTCTGCCATATGCTACGTTTAAAATTCCAGGGTTAAAATAATCACTCTGAGAAAGCTCAGTAGCACAGGCTTTACGTCTGTGGACGGAATGTCAGCAAACTGCTGGCTCGGCCAAACTGTGTGGTCATTAAATCACTGTGATGTTTTTCATTGTCAGATTGAAGTTTTGCAACGGGAGCCTAAAAATAAAGTGCTTTCAATTTTGCATGTGCAGGCAATCCGTCACTTTAAGTTAAATGGATGACTTAAATGTCCTGTATAAGTACACTCGGCAAAGCAAGTGGATCATTTTCTTTGCCGAAGTACACTTTCCTTTCTGTAGTCTATATTAAGAAATCTTAGTAATAAATAATTTAAACCCAGATGTGAACATTTAAAAATGCTGCATTTCCAGTAGGGACCAGCCTTGTAATATTTTATACCTTTTCTTAAACAGACATTTACTATTCTGTACATGATAAATTCAGTACAAGCTACAACGAGGCTGGTGTCGTGTATTGTACCAGAACCCGTGCTGTGGGTCAAACTCTGTCATTGGAAGGGTGCTTGGCTCCCAGTAAAGTCAACTGATGTATTGTGTGCCCAACTGAAAATAGAAGTCAGCTTTTGTTTCCACCTTGGTTAGACCACATGGCAGTAAGGAATTAATTTGGATCCTTGTGTCAAGGAGCTATGGACAAATTGCCAGGCAACCAGGGCTAACCCTAGCCCAAATAATGCCCCAGGCAAGACACATCTTCGGTTTCTCCTCCTTTTTTAAACCTTTGCATACCTTATTTTTATTGCACCTGTAGCTCATTTCATGACTTTGATGCATGATTTATATGCATGATTTATCCCCGTCACATAAGATGATAAAGTGGCACACTAAGGGTGTGTCTACATTGGCAACTCAGGTTGACTTAAAGACGCTTATGTCGACTGACACAAAGCCGCGTCCACACTGGCCTTTTATTAAGGCGACTTAAGCGCTTCCTTAAGTTGATTAAATAACAGCGTAAATCGATTTAATAACACCACCTCTGAAGGTGTGGACGGGGAATAGCGCTAAGTCGACCTCATGAAGTCGACTTAAAGCCAGTGTGGACGGCTACTGTGAAGTTGACTTAACAAAGTCGACTTAAGTCAACCTAAAGTGTAGCCACTCTGTTAAATCGACTTAACAAGCTTGACGTTAAGTTGACTTAAAGTCGACCTTGTTAAATCGACTTAACAGAGTCAACTTAACTTTACAAGTGTAGACATAGCCTAAGATCTGTAAATCTGTACTCTGTTTTTGTCACTAGCAACTAAAGTGGCACCCCCAACTTGGTGCCCCCAAAGCCTGGCAACCCAGGGGTCGTTTGGCCTAAATACAGCCCTGCATGCATCTTGTATATGCCATTGCAAACCTCCTTGATGGTTTTATCTGGCATTACTCTTGGGTTTAAATCAAAACTTTTTTCCACTAGTGATCGCCACTTTGTACTGACATTGGCCAGGTTCTCCACTGATGAAAAAGGGTGCAGCTCTGTTGAAGTTAGTGGAGCTACATTACTGGAGAATCAGAATGAATAAATCCACCTGACACAACTCACAGATTTACTTCTGGTAGTAGCCATTGCTTAAATCTTCAACAAGTATCTTAATGGTGAAAAGGAAGCATACTTTGGAAAGTGTGTTGGCTTTTCTTCTTGCATTGTGTGTCACAAAACAGATGAATCCAAGTGCCTGCTTGTTTTAAGATTTGTTCTAGATTTGTTTTGCTTTTGTTAGACTTCCCCTGGAGAATGGGGGTGAAGGATAACCAGACAGCCTCAGGCACCCCACATAGTCCTTAGGAAGAGAGACGTGAGCCAGTCAGCACCCATAGGCTATGTCTACACTTACAAATTTAAGTCGACTTTGTTGAGTCAACTTAACAAAGTCAACTTTAAGTTGACTTAAAGTCGACCTTATTAAGTCGACTTAATAGAGTGGCTACCCTTAAGTCAACTTTATAAAGTCGACTTAACATTGGACATCGCTGTCCACACTGGCCTTGAGTCGACTTATGGCTTAAGTCGACCTAAAAGCAGGTGTTATTAAGTCGACTTAAGCTTTCCTTAAGTCGACTTAAGGAAATGCTTCTGTCAACTTAAGAAAAGCCCGGGGTGGACGCAGCTTTGTTTAGGTCGACTTAAGCGTCCTTAATTCGACCTAACTTGTCAGTGTAGACGCACCCATAGAGTCACAAATCATTTCAAGAATAACAGTACTGAAGATTTCTCAGTGCTTCACTTTTGATTAACTAGCCCTGCACACCCTTGCATGCTAGATAGGGTTAAATGAGGGTTGGTCTACTCTGCTGGTAGATTTCGGCAGCCGTTAATGGAAGATACACAAGTTACTCTGTGTAGATTGTGCATCTCCCATTGACTTCCTAACTTCTACTCAGTTTGGCATCCCCACTGTGGTGAGTCAAAGGGAAATGCTCTCTGGTTGACACAGCATTCCTTTTCTTGTGGGGTGGATTAATGGCACCAACTTCCAGGTTTGATTGAGTGGGTCTGCACGGCTGCTCAATCGATCCTGGATTGCTGACCATGCCGTTGGCAGGGTCGACATATCCTGAGACACAGACATTATAGGCCAGGTATTCTAGTGCTTAGTACTTACAGTCAGGGCCAGATTTCCAAAAGAGCTCAGCTCACATGCAGGCACCTAAAATTGCTCAGCACATCTGGCGACAGCTCCTCACCTGGGGCAAATAGTCATATCTCCATGGAGCAAGGAATCTGCCCTATGTGACTTTGCTAAGGTCTCAGAGCTGGGAAGGGAACCCATGTCTTCCCACTCACATTCATTTGCTCTGCTAGCTAAACCATACAGCTCAGTATCATTCACTTAATCCTAACCACTGCTTGCAAAACCCTTCCCAAAAGGCAACATGTAGGTACCGGGGTGGCATAAATCCCGTTACACCAAGGCTCGACAAATTTAGCAGTGTATTTACCCTGCGTCTACACTGCAGTTTCCTTAAGTCGACTTAAGCAGCTTGCTTTAGTTGACTTAAGAAAAATAAAGTCGACTTTCTAACACCACCTTCCTAATCGATCTAAGCCTTAAGTCGACTCCCTAGAGTCGACTTAAGCCAGTGTAGACGTGGGGTAGCCCTAAGTCAACTTTGTCGACTTAGGGCATGGGTCCCTTCTCGCCGTGACCACTCAGGTCCCGGCAAGAAAGGACCGCGGGGCTTGCTTCCTTCTCCCCAGGACCCGCGGTCCAGCTGATCAGCAGCTGGAGCGCGGACCCTGGGGAGAAGGA
>ML685781.1:13153082-13277138 GCA_007922175.1 Pelusios castaneus
CCACAAGGACCACACATGGCTGTGTGCAGCACATCCACTCAGAATCTGTGCCTTGTCCTGTCACGCAGAGTGAAGGCCAAAATCTGACTTCATTTACAGTGGGCACTGTCGAAAAGTTGCCATTTACCCTCCTACAGTTATCTGAAGTATGTGCAGAACCTCCCACTCTAAGTACCAGGTCTCCTGCTAATATTATAAAGACCTGAATAACAGGAAGGAGGAAAATGACAACACATTAAGGGGGCTGCAGACACAGAGGTAAATCCAGAGCAAACCCACTGAAATTCAGCTGCAGTGAACTGTAGAGTCACAGCTGTGTAACTCAGCCCAGAACTGAGCCTGTGTTTACACAGTGTTAAAGGTAAGTTATGCCTGTAATCATGAAACTCAAAATAGATTCGTTTTTCAACTGGAAAATCAGTCGGTGTAAAAAGCTTGCTACAAATAAAAGCAAAATAGAAGCACTGAGCAGAAGCCTATTTTCTACCATGTAGTATCCAGTGTTCATAGTCTTATGGGGACTACATACACTACATTATTCACTAGCCTAGAAATAGACAACCTTTTCATACACTTCTGCAGAAAGCAAGTTGCCTCAGGTAGCCGCCAAATACCGCTCACCCCAGCTCACTCCCTGTCCTCTATTCGTTCTCCGCTGCTCCCTTGCTCAGTAAAACACAAACCGTGTCCAATGACATGACAAATGTGCTTGAAAAAAGTGGTCTGAAATGAATTTCTCAGCTGACAAGCTTCATTTATTTAAAATACCCCTTAACATATGGAGGGATACACAATGTTACCAAGTTCAAATTTTCAGTGTTTGTATCTATAGAGCTGTGTGTCTAAAAAAAATGCTTTCACTTGTAGGTATTATTTAATGTTGGATTAAATCTGTGCCTGGACTTCCCATTTAAAGCCATATAGAGAGAATATCATAAAACAGACATCACTCTGGCATAATAAATCAGAGAAAACACAAGCAGAGAGTCAGGTCCCAATGGCTCAGACCCAGCAATTGGCGTTGAAAAGCTCATTATTAATAAGTGAATAGATTGTAATAGCTTTAGATAAGGAACCACCTCTCTGCACCCTAAAAGAATCCCTGTCTCTTCCCACTCTAACCTCTATTTATTGGGTATTTGCAGAAGTGAGCTGATCCTGAATAAATTCAGTGATCCTGAATAAATAATGTACAATGTAGCATGTTAACATTTTATTACAACTTTATCCTGATAAAAAGTTTCAAAAAATGATGCTGAAATACGAGTACATTCCTTTTAAAACAGTACTTCGGAAATTATATATTTCACTGATAAATGAGACAAATCCCAAATTTTTATTCATTTTTTTACATCATGATTGAGTAAGGACTTCAGAATTTGACCCAGTAATAATGCATTAAAATACTCCAAGCTATACATTATGATGTAACAATTGACACCTATGAGTTGTGAGAGACAGAGCCTGAGCCCATATAAGATGTAAATTATGATAATTCTCACTTTGCTGGGTCGTCTTGTTTAAAACTGTCTCACGTTCCACATACCATCATTATCTCTTCTATCCACAGAAACTTTAAAGTTTAAACATACTGAAACATAATGAATAACCATCGAAATTAAATATATTTAACACAAATATCTAAGACACCAAAATCCAGCTAGTCTTAAGAACCCATCTAAAACCCAGATTCCTGTCCCGAGATTTGCTCAGTGGGAAAGCCATCAGGGAGCTAGTTAAAACTCCACGATTTCCAAGCTGTAGTTCATCTAGCGTTAGCCCCAACCATCCATAAGTTACAGCAGCCCAGGCCTTATCTACACAAGAAAATGTTGTTGAAACAAGTTACAGCGATGATCCAAAAACGCTGCAATTACCACACTTGCACTCCATACAGCAGTCACCAAAAGTGTCACCAAAGTGTGCCCACAGTGAGACAGTGAGAACAGTGCGCTATTGCAGTTATCCTACTGTGCAACTCACCACCTTGTGCCACTGCTTGTGGGAAGGTGGAGAGGATCGCAGTGCATCATGGACATGAGTTCAACGTCCTGTGATGCAGTGATTTCCATCCTGTCATTCCACGGGTTTTTTCCCACCACACTTTGTGGCATTTTCCAATGGCCCAAATTTCCTGTGTCCCCGCCATGTGTATCTGAAAGGATGGATCCTTCATTGCTCTCAACTATTATTGTAAGTGTTCTGAACTCATCGCAACTGCAGTACATAATGAGCTATTAATCAGGACAGGAATCCAAGGCGCCAGACTGGCTATGTGCCATGCAAACAGAGTACAGGACTACTATTTGCATTCACAGATCATCTGCACACAGTGCACCCCCACTTTTGGGTGCATGAAACAAGCACTGAGTGGTGCGATCACATCGTTATGCACATCTGGGATGTTGAGCAGTGCCTGGCACCAGCTCTAGAACTTTTGAACACAAAAAACCACCTTCATGGAACTCTCTGCAACATTCACCCCTGCCCTGGAATGAGAGCTGCCCTCTTCATGGAGAAGCACATGGCAATTGCCATGTACAAGCTGGCAACTTCAAACTGCTCCTGGGAGGTCACTAATTTGGAGTGCAGAAGTCCACCATTGGAGCTGTGTTAGCATAAGTGTAAAGCGCCACTAATCACATTCGGCTGCAAAGAATTATGAGTCTTGGAAATGTGCCTGAGGTGGTGGGTGGCTTCAAAGGGATGGGATTCCCTGACAGAGCAGCTGCTATGCCAAATTCACACCACCGCAGGCAGTGTCATAACAGCTCTAAATTTACTCAGTTATGAACAAATTTGGAGTCCATACTAACTCTAAAACTAGGAAGGAATAAATAAATAGTTCTCATGAAGCACCTGGAAAACATACCCTCTAGAGACTAATTCTTTACTCAAGCTAGTGGGTGAATAGCTGAAGTGTAAGGAAACACAGCTGATGTCACCGCTTGCACAACGGCAAATGGTGTAACACAGGCCTCGACAAAATTGGCTCCCACCTAGGTGTCAGCAGTTTTATTTTTGGTGGCCAGAGGGCACTCCTCCATTATATTTCCCCAGCAGAGCTGGGATCCAGGCTACAAACCATGGTTGCCATAGCAACCTGGTGCCTGCATTTAATTTACCAGTGTAGATGCAGCCTGAGAGAGCAAAGGTGGTGTTAAAACACCTGTAACCTCCTCTTCCCTGGCCCTGGGTCTGGCTGGCTGCTCCCATTGACATAGCTTCTGCCTCTCGGAGCGGGGGAGTATTTACGCCTGGCTGGCTGGACTATGTAGTGTCTTCTCTGAAGCATTTAAAGGTGTAGACCTGCTCTTACACTGTCCTCCAGAAAAAAGAGATACTGAGAATTAGAAAACACAGGATGAAAGGGACAGTGCTGTGGGACATAATCTTTCCATTCTACTCATGCAAGCAACGCAGAGCTCAGATATGTTTGGGCACAGCGGCAGTGTCTGGAGTTGTGGTTCATCAATCGTAGAATCACAGAAACTGGAAGGGATCATGAGAGAAAATCGAGTCCAGTCCCCGGCACTCATGGCAGGACCAGGAACCCTCTTAAGCCATCCCTGACGGGTGTTTGTCCAACCTGCTCTTCAACCTGGAGATTCCACAACCTGCCTGGGCAATTTATTCCAGTGGTTCATCACCCTGACAGTTAGGAATTTCTTCCTAATGTCCAACCTAAACCTTCCTTGCTGTGATTTAAGGCCATTGCTTCTTGGTCTACCATCGGCAGTTAAGGAGAACAATTTTTCTCCCTCCTCCTTGTAACAGCCTTTTAGATACTTGAAAACTGTTATCATGTCCCCTCTTGGTCTCCTCTTTTCCAGAGTAAACAAATCCAGCTCTTTCAGTCTTCCCTCCTAAGTCAAGTGTTCCAGACCTTTAATCACTCTTGTTGCTCTTCTCTGGACTTTCTCCAATTTCTCCACATCTTTCCTGAAACGAGGCGCCCAGAACTGGACACTGTACTTCAGTTAAGACCTAATCAGTGCGGAGCAGAGTGGAAGAATTACTTCTCGTGTCTTACTTCCAATACTCCTGTTAATACATCCCAGAATGATGTTTGCTTTTTTGCAACAGTGTTATGCTGTTGACTCATATTTAGCTTGTGGTCCACTATGACACCCAGATCCCTTTCTGCAATACTCCTTCCTAGGTAGTCATTGCCCAATCTTAGTGCTCTTCACGCAAGAGTATGTCTGGCTAGACTGACTGGATAAGAAAATTAACTAGTGGCTGCTCTTGATTGGACCATTCACATCTTCTATGTCAAAACTGAAAGATACTTTAATTAAAGCTAAGGAGGTTTGTCTTGACAGATCCTTTCTGGCCCCACTTAGATCCATTCAAACACTGCTGCAAAGATCATTTTTCTGGCTTTGATCACATCAACATCAGCCCTCTGTCTGCATCCCTTCATCAGCTTCTTCTTCTCCTATGCCTCCAACATGAGCAGCTCATCTTTCTTTTTAAGGACCTTTGCAACCTGTCCCAGCCCTGGCTCTCATGTAGTGTATCAGCCCCCATCATAGTTCTGCAAATGCTGCCTGTCTTGATTGCCCATTCAAAATGTTTTCCAACAAGCACCTTTGTACCCTTAGATTTAGTTAGGGTTTCCAGGTGTCCAGGGTCTGAATGGAAAGTCTGGATTAACCAAAAGACCATCACAGGTGAGAGGGAAGTGCTAGGTTATCAACTCACACCAGTCTCAGCTGCCTCTAACCTGCATCCCATGGGCGGGCAGGCTCTGGCATCTGGCTGCAGTCCTGTCCTAACTGTAGAGCAGAAGGAACCTAGCTGGGCGGGTGGAGGTGGAAGGGGAGCAAGGTGGAGAGGACAGACAAGGAAGAGGGAGGGGAAAAGCAGAGGGTGGGGCCCCGGGAAGATGTGGAACAGGGGTTGTGGTCTTAGGGGAAAGGGGGGGGGGTGCTGTTTTTCCAAAATAAGGAAGTTGGCAGCCCTAGTTTTAGGCATTGAAATGTGGATTTAGGAGTCTAACTTTAAGCATAGCGGCTTGAAAACAGAGACCAGAAGTTCCTAGAAGGGAGAAACATTGATAAACAAGCAAGTACAAACCGAGAGAGAGGAAAAAAGCATTGGAAGTCAGCTCTCCGCTCACGGCTGCCAAGGGAGTTCTCCAGCCCTGCTCACCTGCCAATCACCTCTCCCTGACCGGCAGAGCAGTCAGCCTCAATCCGTTTACCAAAACACTTTGAACCCATCAGTCCTCCTCTCTCTTCCCCCCCACCTCCAAAGCCCTTTCAAGTCTAGATTTTTCATTCTCTTCCCTGTCAACTACTGTTCTTAGAGAAACAAGGTGGGGGAGGTAATAGCTTTTATTAGACCAGCTTCTGTTGGTCAGAGAGGCCAGCAAGAAGAGCTCTGTGTAAGATCGGAGCTTGTCTCTCACCAACCGAAGTTGGTCCAATAAAAGATATAACCTCACCCATTGTCTGTCCAATGTCCTGGGATCCACGCGGCTATAACAAAACTCATTGTTCTCGTCAACTTACGTTCTGCGTGAATAAGAAAGAAAGATACCTCCTGTGGCTGAAAAAATCCCCAAACTGTGCACCACAGGATGGGCAAGAATAAACACAAATCATATTTATAGCACTAGAGGGGTATGGCTTCACTGTATTCACTGGATAATACTTACTATCAAGTTAAGCACCAAAATAAATAAGTGGCTGAATGTACAGATTTCTTTCCCCTCCCAAAGCACTGTCTTTATTATTATTTTATTTATTGTGTCACTTGTCCCTGAGGTATTGGCCCAGGCACTGTGCGGGCACAATTTAAAATGCATTAGGTTCTGGCTGCTGGCATTTTGTGCCTGAGGGCTGGCATGTGGGAAAACAAAGGAACAGTTTGGTGAGTGCCTATTCCTGGCTCTGATTATCACAGACACCGGAGGATGGAAGGGCAGTAGGGAACAGCTGCCCTTTCTTTCTTTCTTTGTTTCTTTCTTTCTTTCTTTCTTTCTTTCTTTCTTTCTTTCTTTCTTTCTTTCTTTCTAGTATGGTCAAAGCACCTCTCTATTTGGGGTGAGACAACGTCAAGCGGCCTGGGGTAAGAGGTGTTCGGCACTTTCTGACAAGAAGGCCCCTTCAAACTACCACAGGTTGGGCATCCAAAATCCCATTTTTGTTCTTGAAAATCTTGGCCTGTGATTCTCCCCTTGCAAGAAGTGTGATATCCCCAAAGCCTCACTCCTTATTTGTAAAATTAAATTGTCTAGGTCAGGGGCCGGCAACCATTGCCGACCCCTGTACTGGCCCCTCCTCCTCGACCCTCAGCTGGTGCCGACAACCAGTTCAAGGAAAGAAGCCACCTGGAGTGGCTCCTCTCAGCAGCATTCCTGGGGATCCCTATCCCCAGGCACACCGTGGACAGAAGTTACCTGGAGTCACTCCTTTTGATGGTGACACACTACAGAGAGGAGCCGCTCTGGGCGGCTTCTTTACATGGTATCCTGGGGCATGGACATGGCAGTGACCTCCGCACTGCAGCCGCCCCCGAAAGAAACCACTTGGAGTGTCTTGGTGGCAGGAGTGGCAATGTCTCTGGCACCACAGAGGATGCCGAGTGCCGCTCCGAATGGGCTTGTGTGCCACTGTTGACAGCGTGCCGGGGGTTGCCTACCTCTGCTCTAGGTGATGGCTGCAGGCAGATTTTTTTTTTTTTAAAGATATAAAAATGTGTGTGATTTACTCTTCTTTCAAACTGCGTCCAGAAATTGGAATAGATTGTGCTTTACATGGGATAATTCTTTCAGGTTTGCATAGAAGTGTCTATGATCCCATTTTCACTGTGAAAATTATTCTCATCTCTAGCTGTGGAGCACATCAGGTAACAGGGTTGAAGTTCAGGTCATCCTGGTAGGGTTTCAGGTAGTGTCCTTGGCTCTGGCCCTGAACATTCGTTCTTCTGGCACTTTTAAAATCTCATGCTAATTTTCATGCTTTTTTAGTGCCTGGTGGGGGTCAGGTAGGTTGAGGGCTGGGGCAAATGCATGGTTAGAGTTCACATAAGAGGTCTGATAGCCAGGAGAGCCAGTTGAAGGGGAAAAGTACCATGAGGCCACTGGGTGGGGTGAGGTGGACCAGAAAGACTGGGTCAAGCCAGCTCCAAGGAGCAATGGCTTATTGCTCAGAGAAAGCCAGAGGGGAAGCAGGGGAGTTTATATCTGGACAGCAGCCGGTCAAGACCACATGGCTAATCAGGAAGCTGGCCCCACCAAGACTATGAATTCCCAGGTCATTCAGTGAGTTGTTACTTGACACCCAAGGCTGCTTCATGAGATTCCAATGAGTGTGGGTTTAGGCCATGAAACATGGCTTGATTCACTGAGGGAGGGAATGCACAAACCTCAAAGGATGAAATGAAGACGGGGGTTCCAAGTAAACGAGACTGTGTTTATTCAGTCTGTGCTCCATGGATTTCAGGAGGAGCATGTTCTGGAGGCTTTCAAATGCTGTTTCCAGGCCTATATTGGGTCCTTATTGGTCCTCAAACTGCGGGTCATGACGTGGATCTGTGAGGGTCATGAGCTGTGAACCCTGATCCCGGACAGGCGTGGAGATGTAAGTGTCCCTGCTTCCTCCTGGCGGAGGAACATGGGAGATGGGGTGAGTGGTGAGATACAGATATTGCTCACCCCCCACCCCCACATTCCTCCGTGCCCTCTGGGGGGCTGTGGGGAGGGAAGTGAGAAGCAACCCCAGCTCTCCCTGCATCCAGGTCAATTCCCTACCAGGGCAGTGCTGTGACGCGAACAGCAGCTGCTGCCGTCTGCCTTCTCCTCACGCACCTGAGATGGGGAAAGTGATCTGGAGGCAGGGATCCCTGATATTGCTCCCCACTGACTCCCCTTCTCAGCCCCGTATGGGTTTATGGAGGTGCAGCTTTTGAGGTGGGAGCAAGCAGCTATACCTGCCGCCCTGTGCATGCAGGTCTGTTTCCTCACATGGGCGTGGGAGGTGGTGGTGCAGGGGCTGGGAGCAAAGACGGTACAGTGCAGGGGTTCAGGCGACGGGAGAGTGCGGGGCCCACGGGGGTTAGGGGCAAAAGGAGAGTGGGGAGCCGATGGAGGGCAGGGACAGTTACCCACAGGGATAAGGGCGTCACCCTCGGAAGCGTGCTGTGTGAAAGGGGTCACCAATACAAAAAGTTGGAGAACCACCGTCTTAGCCAAATGCTCCTTTCGGTTACACAAACAGAGCCCCACCGAGTTGAATCTTGACACTTCTTTCAGGTGCTGTGAATGGCCAGTCGTGCCGCCCTCTAAAAGTTGTGGGTGGTTAAAGCCTCTTCCTGCATTTTATCTGGCTTTTGTCAGCAGCTGAATCCACCCTGCTCGCACGACTAGCAATTGGTGTCTCTGGGGAGATATAGTTTGGTTATACTCTAGGGCCTGCTTCTTGGCACTTCACAGGCGTGGGCCCCGGCTTTTCTCAGTTTGTTTGAATGGGCAATTATCAATTGCTGTGCATTTCAGCTGTTTGCAAACAAGCTTCTTTGGGGGATGTGGTAGCATATAGGTTTTAGCAATAACCCAGGTCGTGTTCTAAGCCATAAATGCAAGTCACGTTTAGGCATTTCATGTAGTGTTTGTAGTTCTAGACAATGTGCCTGGATGCAGTTTGTAGACTGGTTTGGCCTCGGGTAGGTGAACCCAGCCGACCTGGGACACTTCTCACGTGTGGTATTTATTATACAAGTACCAGAAAGTGGATGTCCTGTGGTGTTGTCAGCTCCAAATGTTCAAAAATCATGAGTCAGGCTCACCCCCCCAAAAATGAGGTTGACATTGAGATCATAAGGCAATGTAAAAATCATAGATGTGGAGTTCTTTTTGTTTGCCTTCTGCCTTTTGAGCCTTTAGGGTGCACTGGGATCACCTTTGGAAGCTTTCTCCCCAGCTACGAGGTCTAGAAATGTACTTTTCCTTTAAGAATGAGGGCTGAAATCATCACAGATCCACTTGACTCCAGGAGCTGGGGCTTTGAAGACAGAACCATGAGAGTTGGCAACACTGGTTTTCGTCCTGTGACGAAGTAGAGTTCTATCGCCTCCCCCTTTACAACTGCTGCAAGGACCTTCTGGCTATAGCTTTTAGCTTCAAGTCAGTAAATAGGAGGAAAGAAGGTTACGGTTAAGACACTGAGCTGGGGTCACATCTGGCTTCTATTTTCTGTTAGACTTTCTGCGTGACCTTGAGTAAAGTCTCTTAATCTCTCCGTGTCTCAATTCCCCATCCATAAAACGAAGACAATGATCCTTCCTTTCTTCTACTCTTTGTGTGTTTGGTCTATTCAGACTATAAACTCTACATGTCAGGGGCACTCTCTTCTTTTGTGGACGCACGGTCCTGTGCACAATGGGCTCCTGGTTTTCTTTGAGGCCTGTGATACAAGTAATCATGTTGTTCATTTTCCATCCCAACCTGCGTCTGACAATAGTTCTTGCTCTCAGCAGTTTGCCCATTATGATTTGCAGGCAAAAGCAAAAGAGAAGAGGAATGATGAGGCCAAATGCCAACAGTGCTGTTCATGGCTTAACGTTGAAGCACGTACATCTAGTCTGTTATCACAAGGCCTTAGTGCCCTGCTCTGTGATACGTGCAAGTTCACCATGAATGTTCTTCGACATATATATGTCAGACACAAAGGCTCTTTCTTTTGTGTTGTGATTTTAAGTGCACTCGGTTGGGTTAGCCATCCGTCTGGTGGATGACTCAATTGGAGGAAGCCACTTTTAATTCTTTTCTCTAAACCAGGGGTTCCCAACCTTTTTGGCTTGAGGGCCCCAGATATCACTTTTACCACCCCGAAGGGCCACCAGTCTTCTCCACTAGGTGCCCCATCACTGCAGCCAGACAGAAAGAGTTCAGCAAGGGGGCTGCCTCCTCGCTGATCTTCTGTCTCACTGGGTGCAGCAGCGGAACCCAGGTGTCCGGTGACCCTGTGTACTACACTTGGGTCCTAGGCAATGATTCCCTTCTACAGCCAGCGGGATGGAAGATCAGTGCTCCTCTCCCTTTGGCTCCAGCAGGGACCTCAGCGCCTAAGGACCCAGGTGGAGTGTTTTGCCATGCTCCCTGCTATAGACAGCAGGAGGGGAGTATTAATCTCCCATTCCCATGCTTGCAGCAAGGAGCCTGCACTGGTCTTTTAGCCCTGAGGAAATGTGCTCTACCTGTGTCCTTAGGCAGTGGTTCCCTTCTGCAACCAGCAGGAGGGGAGCCATGGGCCACTTTGAAAGCCCCTGAGGGCCACTTTTGGCTCCCGGGCCAGAGGTTGGGAACCACTGCTCTAAACATTGTAAAAATCCTTGGGTGGTACAATACCTTGAGTCCACAGAAGCACCATTTCTGCTGTGATTGACCAGGACACCAGCGGCTGACTGATAGGAGGAACAGCATTCTGTGTGAAACATTGGCCCTTCAGAGAGCAGTGGTAAAACTTCCATTGATTTCAACTGTGCCATTAAACAGTAACTCAGTTTAGGAAATCGTGGGCCTGATTCTCCACTGCTTTGTGCTTGGTGTTGTTATTTACCCTGTGAACAGGGTGAGTAAAAGTCCTGTGATCTACACCCAGGTGGTGGAGAATGCATACCTTGGAAGAAGGCGTTAAGGGGCTGCTAAGCATTCACTGCTTCAGACTGGGGACTGACTGGCTGTGCAGCGGAAGAAATGAGGCACTGAGTGGAAGAATGGTCTAGTGGGTAGGGTCAAATAGTCCCTGCTCTGCCACAGACTTCCTGTGTGACCATGGGCTAGTCACATAACTGCTCTGTGCCTTAGTTTCCTGTCTGTAAATAGGGGTAATAGCACTGCCTTACCTCAGCGGGATGATGTGAGAATAAAGACTTTAAAGATTGTGAGGCACTTACAAATTATAGTGACAGGGGTCATATAAATTAGGCAGATAGTAGTCAGGGTGAGTTGCCTAAACGCACCTGCTGTGTCTTAGTCACCTGCAGTGTATTTACAGTTTCCTTCACTTTGCCCATCCCTGGAAATAGTCCACTTGTATCACCCAAATATTTCAGTGGGACAGCATCACGAAGCCTATTAAAGAGCTACAGATTAAAGCCAGAGCTAAGAGATCCCCAACCAGGAATGAACAGAACAAAATACTGTGATATTTGGCACACGCTGATTAAGGTGGAATTCTGCGGCCTTTTAGGATTTGATTGCTAACCTTGTGCCTTATCAGAGGGGAAAAGTAATGTGATCTCAATGGTTTTGTGAGGCTGTGTTGGCAAGCAGATGAAAGCTTGTCTCAGGGAACCTGCTGGAGAGCAGGTCACTATAAGGGCAAGCTCTCCTTTTTCTTAGACACAGAATATCGATCAGTGTTTTACCTTTAGCAGAGCTCCTTGGTGGCATAAAGTTCTGTTTTTATTATAGCTGGGGCATGGTTATTATTATTATGGCAATTCTTCTTACTTGGTGCAAATAAGGCAACAATCAAGACTAGACATCTCTGTCTCTCTACTCCCACTGAAATTTTCCTTGGTTGATATTTGAACCAGAATATGAGTCACCTCCGTATTCTGCCTTGGTCCAGAGAATCCTGCTTGGAATCCTAAGATTTCTGAGCAGAACCCCTTTTATTGTTAGGGACAATCCCGGTTATGATGGGGCTGTTCCGTACTTTGCAGGGCATTAAAGTAGTTCTTAATTACCTTTGGAGGTGGCGCAACGCAGTGACGCAACGCCACCAGCCAAACGTCTCAAGATTGGGATGCCAAGTCTGTAACCCAGAGGGCAAAGATTGAAAAGATGGTTGACGTGTTCCATTTACAAGCCCAAAGCAAAATGCCCGATTCTGTAACTCTTACTCACATGAGCAATCTTTTCTCACGTGAGCAGTCACACTGACTTGCCCCAGATTGCAGGGGTGGCAGCCACTTTTTAAATGTGTATAGTGATACAGTCAGTGACGTTAGAGGAACTCCTCTGGGAGAATGGGTTCCAGGGTGTGCCATCAAGCCTACTATAGACATTGCATAATGGCTGTCCCACGGGATGGTTTACAAGGGTGCCTGACTGGATCAGATGTGAGGATCTGACAGTGGCCAGGATCAGCTGCTTCAGAGGTCACATAGGTCTTCTTTTGATATCTGAGTTAGAGGCTGGCTTATGCCCTTAAGTGGGAGGTTTAATATCCTGTCCGATATGTTTGCTATTAATTATGATATTAGCATACTGGGCAGTTTATATTTATATTATTCATATCCAAACGTTGGCCCAAACATCCAAACCCAATGTGAATATCAGTGTCTGTGAATGGCCCTCGTTGGACGCATTAAGTGCAGTTACTCACAATCCCTGTGCAGAACTATCCAGGCACCTTCACAGTCTCAACACAAGGCAGCCTTCCCAACTTCATTTTTTATTTAATAAATATTAACATAAAAGTCCTGGATTGAAAACCAGCTGAATTTACAGTTTAATGTTCAATGTCGTATATGCACACAGGAGTGAATTTTAGCACGATGAGTGTGTGTAATTAATATGTTCATAGACACTTTGCTCAGGGAGTTGGGGGGGAGGGAGGGTGTTTAAAATTTCCAAGAGAGTAAACAACCTGAGAATGATCTGAAGGTGCCACTAAAAACAGCAACTTTCATTAAAATGAATAAAAACAAATAAAAAAAGATCCCACTCTGTGAATTGGAGATGAAGGCTGAGATTTTAATTGTAGCAACAACAGAAAGTTCAGGTAAGATTCCCAGAGCACACCCTCCCTTGGGTTTATATTCTTACATGATTACACAGTCTGACTGCAGTAGTCGAAAATGCTACACGAGTACATGCAGCGCTCCAGGAAAGGTGAAGTTAAAACATAAAAGAAGAGACGGTTAAATTATTTATAGTGTCTTACTAAGAGGACCAGCAGCAGAGGAATAAATGCCGTTCATTCCCAGTTTTATATTAGTGTCCCAAGTATATGTCACTTTGGCCGGGTCTACACTGCGGACCTAAAGCGGTATCGCTACGTCACTTGACTCTTCTGATGTAGTTGTATCCACCTAATCCCTGATGTGGACAGCACTAAGTCGATGGGAGAGCTTCGCCCATCAATAGAGCTACCATTTTTCAGGGAGGTGGATTAACTGTGCTGTTGTCAGTATAACAAACAAAAGAAGAAGGTCAAGTAGTCAGTAAATTATTTCATCGGGAAACGTACCATCATTTACTTTGAATCCTGTAAAGGAATAACTGAGCAGGCTTTCTTCACAACTTTCCAAGCAAATTTACCACTTGATGGAGAACAAACATGATGAAAGTCCATCTTAAAAGAAATTGTTTTGGAAAGTTAAAAAACAGTGAATTTAGGATCTTTAGGATGAAAGTGCTGAATCAACAAGAACTGTAATAAAAACAGCTACGGAGCAATAAAGGGCTGGCAAGAAGAAGCAAAGATTGCTAAAATCCTCATGTGGATGGGACAAAATATGGCAAGATAACTTAATTTCAAGTGAAGGATTATTCTTTTTCAGGAGGAAACCATTTTTGCTCATGTTTGAATTATAGGCCTCGGCATACAAAGCAGCAGGGTCACCTCACAATCAGCTAAAGCAAGGGCGTCCTTTCCGTGGTAGATTTCTGGTTGCAGGTAAAGGATTCCTAGGATAGATACATGTTCCATAGATTCCTATGTGCTCTTGAGAGTCTCTCGCCACTCACCTCTTGTAGAGGCCTTAAGCTGGATTCATACAGCCCATGTAGCAACCCATTGAGTTCACGGGAGCTCTCTGTGGTTGTAGGGATTTCCATTGGATCCTACAATGAGCTCCACACAGGTACTTGGCTCCACCCAAACAGCTTGCTGTAGGATCAGGGTCTGTGTTTTTAAAATGGTCTGAGTGGTTTTGGACCCGCTGAAGCCAGATACCTACACCTAAGTGGCTGTGACATTTAATAATAAAGATTTCTTTACGAAGTGTCTCTTTTAAGAGAGGGATAGGTACTATGAAAAGGGGATGGTAATCATTTTCTTTCCTTAAGCCAAACAAACAAGGAGTCCTGTGGCACTTTTAAAGACTAACAGATTTATTTATCGCATGAGCTTTCGTGGGAGAAAATCCCACTTTGTCAGATGCTTTGAAGATAGGTAACTTACAGAATGGGAGGAAATTAAATGCAGGGAAATGTATGAAACAGGATCGGGTCAGGCTGTAACAGCAAATCAGAATAGGTGTTGGGATACAAACACTGGGGAACAGCATATAGAGGAAGGTGAGGTCAAATCACCTGTTGTAATGAGAATAAAAGCTGTAGGCTGTGTTTAACCGTGAGGCAACAGAGTCAAATTTACCTATAAGTTCCAATTCTGCAGTTTCTCTTTGAAGCTGTGATTTGTTATACATTTGTTTGAGCACCGCTATTAACAAGTCGTCAATGGAGTGAGCAGAGAGATTGAAGTGTTCCCTTATTGGTTTTTGAATGTTGTGATTTCTGATGTCAGATTTGTGTCCAATATATAAGGCAGGGGGGCATTTCCGGCACATGATGGCATAAATCACATTGGTGGATGAGCAGGTGAATGATGGTAGGCCCCATGGAAAGGAATCCACACAAGGCTGGAGGTGGGGGAGAAGGGAGGAGAATGTGGGTGCCTGCCTCTTCTTCTCCCACTCCAGCATCTGTATGGAACATTAACTGCCCCTTCCCCCCTCTTCTGTGTGTGTGCAGGGGAGGGGGAATGAAAGACAAGACAGACCTGGAATATCCATGTTTGAATTTTCCAGCTGTTGCCTTATTCCAATATTTATCTGGCACAGGATCCAAAGTTCTGCTTGTGAGTGGGATGAGGTCACCCTGACAAGCACTTCCAAATTGCTAGCCAGGGCTCATTACCTGCATTTGCACATAACTACATTAAGCTCATTTTATGATGACTGCTGTTGGCTAACTCTCATCAAAGATGAGCTATGAAGTATAGACACACACAGTGTAGAATAGGCAGCTCAGATTTCTCTGTCGCTGTCTTTCACCCAGCACCAAGGTATTTCTATTTGGTACTTAAAACTAATAATAAATCAGCAATATGATGCAAGAGGAAATGGGCAAAATTGGGTAGATATGTGGCATAGCTTGGATTCAGCTGGTTCTTACATAACTGTTCATCTTTTCTGACTTTGCAAAGGTTATTAGAACAAGCCAGCATGTGGAAAGCATCATCTTGAGACTGTCAGGGAAAATGTATTGTTTTAATGTAGATCTAGTTGGACAACTTGACAGTTCTGCACTGTGAAAAGCAGAAATCTCGAAACTTTTGTGTCACTGCTGCATCTGAGAAGGGGAGAGTGTTCAGACATCTTTCTATATTTGATTTCCTTCTCTCGCTGGACTTGTTTTTAACTCTTAAGAAATTTGTACTTTAATCTGGAAAATGAATAATTCAGTCCTCTAAAGCATACACATTTCCATTTCCTAATTTAGCTTTGAATGTACTCAGAGTACTTCAGTGGGCCTCCTTATCACGTGCAGGATTGTGGTGCTCTGTGGCCTTTTTCTAGTTCTTTCAACTCTAGAATCCACCTTAGAGTATTCTTCTTGAAATTGGCTCCCTCAGCTCACGCAGCGTCACTTGCTACTGCTTTAGAGGGCTTTGTTTTATGGCCCTGAGGCAGAAAAGAATTGCATGCAAGCAGGATGTACGAAAAGTACATGATTGCAGGCTTTTCAGTGAGGATACTAGCAAGAGACCTGATACGTTTCACTCTAACTCTGATGCAAAAGGATGATTTTGTGCTTAAGGGTGGGGGTAGGCAAGGATCTAGACTAGGTAACAGAAAGGTCAACATATGTTCGCCTTCAGTGTAAGTGAGGGAAAACAATGCTTCGGTGACACAAGAGGGAGCTATAGAATCTTGGGAGATATTTGCAAGGTATAACATGGGATAAAAGCATGTCAATTGATTAGAAAAATTAGTATAAAAACATGGTGGTCTCTCAAAAGACAGTCTAGGCATCTGTTAGTAATAACATTTCAGGGAAGCTGAGTTCTCTTTAAATTAGGTTGGTCATCTAAGATAAGTGAAGAAAAGATTGGAAAGGGGACTTTTCCCATCAATGACTGCAGATTGATTCTGACTGTTGAAATGCAAGGGAGGGGTCTTTCAAAGTTTTATAGCAGTAGGCATGTAATAATTGTGTGTGTGTGTGTGTGTGTGTATTTGCGTGCATGGGAGGGGGTATGAGATATAGGGAGTCTTTGAATGGTCACAGTTATTCCAGTAACTTGGAACTCCGTTATATTTTTATTTTTTATTACAGCTGGTCAAAATTTCCTTCTAGACATAATTGGCGTATTCTGCCCAGCTCTATGTAAAATGATTGCTCATAGGATTCTTTGCCAGACATAGGCTCTGCAATAGACAGCCAGTTTGGGACAGACTGATATTCCCTTCACACCATAAATCATAGAAGATTAGGAATGAAAGGGACCTCAGGAGGTCATCTAATCCAACCCCCCTGCTCAAAGCAGGACCAACCCCAGCCGCTCATCTGTCAATGTCCTGAAGTCTACGGCAATCCTGCAGAATTGACTATGAGGGCCAGTTGGAAGGGTGTTGTGCTGGGAGGACATTTCATCACCGTTTGTTGCCAGGATTCCTATTCAGCCCATACACCGCCCTAAGCTGAAAGAAAAGAAACCTCACCTCCCTTTATGAGAGGTGGGATGCTCCAGTGCAGTGATTAAAGTATAATTTGTTGGGCCCCTGGAACCCTGCTAATATCTGGGCCCCCTTCATGCATGTGCGGGCCACAGCCCAGATGGGCATTTACAACCACTTCTCAGTACCACATGTATCGGTTATCGCTCCATAAAAATATTTTAAATTTTCGATGGCATTTATGTCTATAGCAATTATTGTCACAAACTAGCAAACACTGCATCACACAATAAGTGTTGTGATAACCAATCGGATAATTATATAAAATGTGATATGTAATTGAACGCAATGCAAGGCATAAGCAGAAACAATTGAGACAAACAAAAACACAAAACTGCATTTATTGCTTGCAGTAAAACACAGATACGCAAACTCTCAAACTTTAGCTGTTCAGTCTCCACGGTCCATTCATCCACTGCTCTTGGTCCATTCATCCACTGCTCTCTCTGCTCTTAATTTATGTCCTGGTGCTGTAAAAGTCTGTCCACCAGGAAATCGACTAAGACTAACAATTCTTTTCACACGTCACCACCTCACAGCACTTTCACAATGTTCAGTCATTATTAACCTGAGCTGGATTTGAACTAGTCACAGGTGAAAGGTTCAGCAACTCATTCCCTCTCTCCCCAGCCAGTCAGTTCCCCTAAAATACGACAGCTACAGTAACATGTGTATGTTAAGGAGTCTTATCAAGAAAGCTTTTAAACCATCCTGCCTCACTACTGCATGAGATTAGCTGCAGACTCATCTAACAAAGCACTTCTCTATTCTTATGTGAAACGTAACATAGCAGAGAAAAGTCCAGGCATAAAAACACCGAGATTTGTTAACATCAGCCTCCTGCCTGCATGCACATACACAAGGGTCTTGGTGTCTAAGGAAACTCGAAAGGAAGGAATCTGTAGCAGGCTGTGAGCATTAGGCGCCAGTGCCTGCTGGTAGGAAGAATAGAAGGATCTGCCCTGCTAGCTATCAGTGGCAGGATGTAGACACTAGGTACTGGCTCCTGATGCACTGAGGAAGAGGAGAATGTCTTGCTACAGCAAGTCATGGGCACATAGAATCCAAGAACTGGAAGGGACCTTGGGAGAACATCTAGTGCAGTCCCATGCACTCAAGGCAGAACTAGGTATTATCCAGATCATTTCTGACAGATGCTTGTCTAACTTGATCTTAAAAATCTCCGAGGATGGAGATTCCACAACCTCTCAAGGCAATTTATTCCAGTGCTTAATTACCCTGGCAGTTGGGAAGTTTTACTTAATGTCCAACCTAAACCCCCCTTGCTTCAATTTATGCCATTGCTTCTTATCCTAGCCTCAGAGGTAAAGGAGAACGATTTTTCTCCCTCCTCCTTGTAGCTACTTTTTATCTATTGGAAACCTGTTATCTCTGTTATGCCAGGATAAAGCTGGGCCCAGGAGGCTTTTGGAATCCACTTCCCCTGCACTTTGCAAAGCTACACTGTGCTTATTGACAAGACTCTGAGCAAGGATTAGACCTGCATTTCCAGGTCTCTCACTCTCACACACACACACCCCTCCCCCCCGAGAATGAAGTATCCCAGATGAAAAATCACTGTAGGACAAACTTGCCTCTAGAGTAATGCCACTGAATTCACTGGAGTTACATTATGGATTATTTTGACCCTTTCTTCCTAACCCAAAGACATTTGGGAACTAGCTACCTAAAGATATTTATGAAAAAGCCAGAGATTGCAAACTCCAGGCACTAAAATAGCCATTTCCAACTATCTGCCAAGGATCCATTTCAGCCAGCTCTGCTCCTGTTTTCTGTGGGACTACCATGTGCTTCCAGGTAACCCACCATAACATCAGGGAAGTCACATTCAGATAATGCCCAGCAGTTGGGTACAGTGCTTTATTGCTGCTCTCCTCAGGTTTCAGCTCTGTGGAAGGCTAGGGTACAGAGCTCAGCTATTTACAACACTTTAAAGTATTGTGAACACAAATAATCTGTTGGAAGTGCTGGTGGGAGAGTCCTTTGCAAGCACTAACGTGATATAATAAATAACAACAACAATGTAGTTAGGAACTGTTAACACAGTGGTAGAATTTTTTTTATTAAATCTTTTTAAAATGGTTTAGATCATAAACTTGCCACATAGGACTTGCAGGAGAGGTGAACTCTCCGAGCCAATTCCTCTCCAGGAAATATAGATTGGGACATTTTCCAGAACCCTACTGTCTCAGGAGGTGTCCCCATTGCTCACATCCCACAGGCCAGCCACAGAGGAAGAACAGTCACTTCAAGAAATTGATGCCTTTTTGAAAGACTCTTTATAAATGACCATGACTTATAGCCAGACATGCCATCCCACCATGTGTCCCCAGGTACCAGCTGCCATAGCTCCATCCCATTTCTCCATCCAACACTCACTTCTCCAACCACCCCATCTGCCAGCAACCTGTTATTCATCTCCTCCCCCTCCCCCCCCGCACTTGCCCTCTTCATCCTCCTTTCTCATCCCTCTCTATAGCATCCTCCCAGCCCTGTCTCTTTTCTCATAGCATCATGTTCCAGGAGGGGTTATATTGCACAATATCTAATTTTATGAACAGGTAATTTTTAAAACAATATTTTTTTCTATTATTCTTAATGAAAGATCAGCTGGAAACCTGAGTTATTTCCAACGCTCCACAGACCCACCCTAGGGAGTTCGGGACTTGCGTCTCACCTTTCCAGCCCAGCCACAATACAGCCAGCAATCTGCAGCCCAGCCTCTTCCAGATAACTTAACGCAACCGGACCAGCTCCGCCCGTGCCTCCGCCCCATCCAAACACCCACCACCCACCCTCTTCTCCCAGCTGTTACAGGGAGCCTGGAGTTACTGCCTCACCTGCCACTGGGGCCCGGGATGATCCTGAACCCCAAGCAAAGGGTGACCCTGACGCAGAGAGGACAGGGACTAAAAAGGGTAGTGGGGGCGCCACCCCCCTGGCTGCTAATGCACCAACTCTTGCATGAAAGTGCCCCCACCCGCCTGCTGTTGCCCCACCTGGCTCAAAACCAACTCCCTTGGCCCAAACCAGCCCCTTGCTATTGCCCCCAAACCATCCTACAACTCAGTGCCCTACCTGGCTGGCTATTGCCCCACCTAGGCCCTGTTAGCCCACACCCCTGCCCGTTATTACCCCACTTAAACCCTGCTAGCCCACCCTGTGCCCATTATTGCCCTGCCTGGCCCAAAACCATCCATCCATCCCCCCTGCTATTTGCCCCAAACCACCTGTTCCCCCCACATTCTGCCCCTAAACCACCCGCTCTCCCACCCTGTGGCCCACCTGGCCCAAAACCAGGGTGGCTGGGCAGCTATTGTCCCACCTGGGTCTTACTCATTCACTCACTCCCACCCCCCACTATTGCTCCGGCTCTCACCCCAAACTGCTTCTCTGCCAGTCCCTCCCCCTTGCCCTGGCCCTCACTCGCCCTCTGGGGCACCCCGGGGGCCCCCCTGGGTGGCCTGCTGCCTGCCTCACCCCCCTGTCTTTCCCTCCCCTGTGCCCTGGGGCTCCGTAACTTACCCCTGAGCTGTGGGCAGGGGAGCAGAGCTGAATGGGGCTCAGAGCCGTGCCGCGGGGTACACATGCTTTGCTGCCTGCTGGGGAGTGGAGGGGGGACAGGGAGAGGGCAAGAGGGATTCAAATTTCCCTCCTCTCTTCCCCTAAAACGGAGAGAGGAGGTAGGTGCTGCAGCCGGGCAGGGCTGGCAGCAGTTCACACTCACTCAGTCCCAGCAGCAAGCCCTGGGTGGGGCAAAGCTGCTGAGCTGAGATCAGACAGGCCGGCTCACTCTCTGGCCCCAGCTGCGACTGTCTGTGCCAAGGCTGGAGACTCAGGGTGGATCCTCTGCCCTGCTGGGAAACAGGGCCAGCCGGGCTGGGTGGAACAAGCGTTCTGCTCGATTTTTTCAGTTCTCTGGGCCCTGGAATGCTGGGCCCTCAAATTTGTGGGCCCCGGAACGGTGTTCCAGAGCATTCTGCCTTATTTTAACCTCTGGTCCAGTGGTTACGGTGCTAACCTGGGATTTGGGAGATTAAAGTTCAATTCCCTGATCTACTACAGGCTTCATGTATGATGTTGGAGAAGTCACTGAGGCTTTCCCTTCCCTCTCTGTACAATGAGGCTACAGGCAATTCCCTGTCTCACAGCAGTGTTGGGAGGTGTTTGGAAGCACCAAAGATAGAATGGGTGGCGGGAATAAGGTTTCTGCTTTGCTTGTGGAATAAATGACCTTTTTTTTTTACCTGCCATTCAGTGGTGCTGGATCAGTTTTTATAGTGGGGGACTGAGAGACAGTGAACCAAACTGTAAATCCTGTATATACTGGAAACCACTTCAAGCCAAGGAGCGTAGCAGCACCCCACTATAACCTTTGTTTTAGCCTCTATGCTGTCAATAGGCTAGATTTGAAAACGGAATCAGTTTTAAACTTATTGGTAGCTTTGGGTTTTCCTAACAGTATTTTTCAAGAATGGCCTCTGAGTTTGGTGTCTACATTTGTTCCCCAGGGTGGCCCACAAAATGTGACCGGGTGCATCCGTGCCTTAGTTTCCCCTTCTACTCTCCCATGTTTATGTAGACTTCATTAATTAGCATCTGAAAATTGCTTTGTGTTCCTCAGACAAGACTGTAATGAGGAAATGGAAAGTATTTTATTAACTCTTGATGCGATATTTGTATGAGACAAAATCGAAATAAAGAAATGGTGGGATGCGTGATGTAACTGTCCAATTTATACATTCATCTTCCTTACTTTTTTAATTGGGGGTTTTAATCAAATAAGTGGCAATTCATTGTGCTGAAATGATAATGCATCAGTTAGGTGGTATTTTGTAGAGCTTTCAATATCTGGTTTGATCAGCGGTCCATACATCACACTAACGGCAAATCTGTGCTAACAGCAGCGAATTTAATGCTGTCAGTTTGATTTTTCCAAATCAATTGAGTTGTCAGAGAAGACGTGCTCAATCAATTGGGTAGTCAATCTGCTAAATCCCCCCATGAAAAAGAGTCAACAAGTGGCCATTTCCCATTGACTCACCGCAGTGGAGATGCCACAGTAAGTAGGCATTAGAAAGTCAAAGGGAGATACCCAGATTTTTTACATGGCTTGCATATCTCCCTTCGACTGCTGCTGAAAACTATGTGTAGACTAGGGCTAGGTGAGGAACCAAAAGCCATGTTCTCTCTCATTTCCATGTTCCTGTTTTCTCAGTCTTACTCACTTGCATTCAGTTGCCTAATCTTGTAAGTGGTCATCCCCCTTCTGCTTCTGCCTCCTTGCGTCCGCTCACAGCGAGGAGAGCTCTCTTCTGGTACTGTATGTGTTGGCCTGCCCAGTTCTCTCCTGGGACATGTGGTTTTGCTTGAGGAAACAGACTCTGTTTTCCACTCTGCTCTTCATATATTTGCTTGCATTTCTCTGTATGCTCTCTGTCATTCAGGTTTGTAGAGGGTGCCCAGGACACTCACACTATAAATCCTAAAGGAAACTCAGTTTGGCGGAAGGCAAAAATAATGATCCAAATTTTCAAACCTGGGTGCCTAAAATTTGGCTCCTAAATTCCTATGTAGGCTCCTTTATAGAAGTTGCCTGATTTTTTTCCATAGGTGATGAGGACTGTAGCTCCCCTGAGTTCCAGTGGGATTTATGGGAGGGCAGAACTGCTGAAAATCTGGTGTAGAATCCCAAATATGGATTTAGGATTCTGATTTCAGACACCGAAACCTCAAAATTGTTGTTTCAACTTCCAAATGGAAACATCAAAGCACAAAGAGGATACGTTGATTTGTCCCAAGGTCACCCAGCCAGTTAGAATCTGAATGAGGGTCTATTGACACCCACAGTGTCATCCAATATAGCTTCTTATTGCAGTGTCTGGTCTAACCCACCCCACTGCTTCCCAGCCTGCCTTGCTGAGTCCCAGTTGTGTTACAGAGAGCCTCTTTGACAGCCAGAGAGGAACCCCAACTCCACCTGAGTTCTTTCTTTCTTTCTTTCTTTCTTTCTTTCTTTCTTTCTTTCTTTCTTTCTCCTGGCTTCTGTTTTGCTCCCAGCTTGCATTTGGGTAAAAGGAGGAGTCCTCTTCTCCACTGATGAATAGAACAGCATACCTGTCAATCACCCTGTGGCTGTTACATGTTGGCAGTGCACCGGGCCATTGTTAGGTATCTGCTTTTGCCCTTTAACTAGTGTGCTGGGTGTCTTCGACCTATTCAGTGGCGCTACTGTAGAGTCCTTGCAAAAATGGCAGGAGGATCTGATTGGCTTTTACCTGACACCAACAATTTGTCTTCATTTCTCGTATTGAGCCATCTTCCAACCGGTTCTCTTGCTGCTGCCCTTTTGGGCTCAGATAGGATGCAGCAGGACCAGCAGTGTGGCAAACTCAGTGTAGTGTGGGTTCCTGAGCCCTGAGAATGTTACTAAAATACCGAAGACAAGACTGAGCGGTGCCGGGAAGGAGACTCCCAGAGGTGAGCAGACTGGCAGCAGTAGAAACAAGTGAAGCAGTTCGGAATGAGGAAGAGAATCATGGGAGGAGAGTTGGAGGAGACAGGGAACAGCCCAGGCAGGTGAGACAAAGACTGTGTGGGAGAGAGAGAAGATCTTAATGTGAAGCAAGAGGGATCCAGGAGCTCCAGTCTGCACAGGCCAGGACATTCTCTTTCATGATTAGGCTGCCTCAGAGAATAAATATCTGCAGCCATAACTATAAAACCTAGGCAGATTCCTCTAGGAAAGGCTGGTAACCATCCTGCAAAGGGTACATTTGACTCAGTGAAGACATAGCATGGGACAACACAGACATTGCCAAGTTTGAAGAACTGTGATTTATGAGGGACAGCTCAAGGTGTTTCGATTGTTGACAGAGCAGATATGTTACTGGGGAAGGTAACCGAAGTAGAGCATGTAAGTGGATTAAAAAAATGTAGATTTCTGGGGTTAAAAGGCAGGTTATGGGGGGAAAGCCTGAATGTGGGTTTGAGATACATTTTAATAAAGAGCAGGTACTAGACTTTGGGCCAGATGTTCCTGAATTTTGTGTTCATCTTACAGGGGAGAGAGAGCAGCTGTCAGATCTTCAGGCCCTCAATGTTTAGGGATGGAATTGCACAGCATAGGCCAGATTCTCAGCTGGTGCAAATTGGCACAGTTCTGTGGACTTCAATGCACCTACACTGTTTTACATTAGCTGAGGATCTGGCCCTGGGTGTCTTTGGACACCCTTATCCTGTTTATATTAATACCCCCCACCCAAACCCCTGACATCTCTTTTCAAGATGCATATGTTGAAGGTTCTTGAAATATAATTTAGGATACTCGTTTACATTTTCCACCTATATGGGTTTATATAAACACGAATACTTACCCAAGGCTCTGGGCATCTGGCATATATTTTAATTGTAATCCAGGTTTGAATTTCAAATTAAAAAAATGAGTTATTGCACGAGCAGGCAGCTTCAGATATTGATGACACTTTAATGCTGGAGGTTTTGTAGAATGCAGCCACTTAACTGTTGTTGCCGAATTTGCACAGGAGAGGTCTATTCCGACGCTGCTGAAGTCACTGGGTGTTCTGTCTGCCTGCCACTGGAGCAAAACAGGCCTCAAATACTCTGACAGGTATGCAGAAAATGATTTCACTGTTGAAATCAGAAATCTAGGAACGTCCCACTGGAAGAATGAGGCTAGGAGGTTATAAAATTGGTTATGATTCAGATCAATTGAGAATGCATTGCTCTCTTCACAGCTCTTAAATGCGATGCTGAAGGGCACTAGTAAAAATGCCCTTTGATAGATCACGTTTACTCCATAGAGCTGTCTCCGCTTGATACTTTTTCTTTGTTTTTTTTATCACTTGCAGTAAAAGAGGCAAAATAATAGCTGCCTCACTTGTGTTTGTTTTGCATGCTATGTGCAGCGTTACATTTTAAAAGGGGAGAAAATATACCAGTGTTATCAGAACAGATTAGCTGTTTATGCACAAAACACTCATGCTCATTATTTTATTAGTGGAGGTGAGAATCTTTTGGAGGTGTAGATTGCTGTTCACATCACCTTTGGCATCATGCATCTCCAAAGCAGCTACTACACTGGTGCAAAAGCTTCCTTAAAGTCTCTGCAGCCAGCCTGGAAAGATTTACCCCACTCTTTGGGGATGCTCTGATGTTATAGTGCCAGCAGAACAGCATCGTGTCTCACCTCCCTTCCCTGCCTGTCAGGGAACCAAGGTGTCTCTGTGCTCCGATCTCCAGCTGCTCTGGTGGCCTCTGGTCGTTGATGACAGTTATAGACAGTCTTAGCTATGGGGCAGCCTGGGCATTTGCCCAGGGACCCATGCTGGGAGGGGGCCCCACTCTTGGGGCAAGGTGGATACCAAGAGCTGGGGTTGGGCTGGGGCAGCCTGAAAATCTCCTGGCTGCCCGCCTGGTGCACACTCATGTGGGCCAGGGAGGGAGGAGCTGGGCCAAGGAGCAGCTCCAGGCCACCAGCCAGCTGAGGTGGGGGGCTAGGAGGGAATAAGTGGGTTGGGGAGGTGTGCGGGGCAGAGGGCTGGTGGAGGGCCAGTGGCGAGGCCAATGGATAGTGGGGGGGGGGGGGGCAGCGAGGCCTGGGGGGCTGGCAGCGAGGCTGGGGGGGGAGACATGGGCCTGGGGAGAGGCAGGGAGTGGCCAGTGGTGAGACCCAGGGGAAGGTAAGGGGGTGGGGGAGGCTGGCAGCAAGGCTGAGCAGGAACTGGTGGCATGGTCGGGGGGAGCTGGAGGGAGGTGGCGGGATACTTGGTGCGGTGGTGGTGGGGGGGTGAGGCCCAAGGGGTGGAGGCAGGGGCCCTGGCAAAGCCGGGAGAAGTCAAGGATGAGGGCCCCCATGCTGCATGGGTATCCCCATCTTACACTTTTGCCCTGGACCCCAGAGTCACTGAGATCACCCCTGATGGCAGTTGGCAGAAGTTAGAGCAGCCTTCAGGCAACTTCCAGCAGAGTGCTCCCGCATTGGAGGAACATAAAGCTGGCCTACAGCCACCATTACCTCCCTCTATTAAGTTGCGCTGGGCACGCTGCAGATGCCGTTGAGGCTCACGGTTTATATACCGTAGTAGCTGTATAAATATAACACGACGTAGCCTTCCAATTGCAAGCCAATCTGGCACAGGTGCTGGTCTGAAAATAGATGCAAACATCTTAACTCTGTTGTAGTGTTAGAGGCTGCTGAACTCCTTGGGAAAAGGGAAGAGGAAATAAACACCACTGCTTATGTACGTCCACTACAGGAGCCAAAGCAAATGGGCATCGCTGAGCTACTATTATACTGGGAACCATCAATGTGGTTGATGTTAGTAGATCATGCCCATTCGTAAACCTGAACTTGGACTTGGATCCCCCTTGGAATTTTCTCCCCTGAAAGCTCACGTGAAAAATAAATGTGTTAGTCTTTAAAAGTGCCCCAGGGCTCCTCGATTGTTTGGCTGAACTAGACTAACACAGCCACCCTTCTGGAACTTTAGGTGAGTAGTTTTCATTGCCTTAAGCAGTCCTGTTAAAGTCAATGGGATTCTTTTCACACACAGGAGTTCTAGGAGTAGGCATGGAAGAATAGAGATGCAGGATATACTGGAATGGGATTGTGATGGGAGATGGTCAAACCTCAATGTAGAGTGGAAGTCTCTTTGGGTTTTTAATGTTGCTTCACTTTTGTATTTAAACTTGGTTTACACAAATAGGCCTGCAGGAGAAGCACACTTTGAGGAAGGATTCCAATGAATATACTTCCAGTTGCACTGGCAGATGGAGAGAAGAAAATGAATGGGACATTTGGAAAGGTGGCTGTTTACACTGTAAAGGGACACAATCTCATCATCTGAGACCAGCCAAGCTGGAAAATCAATCCAAGCTTCCAACAATCTGGGTTTTTTGTAACCTTCCACAGCTGTGTTTTATATAATTAATGGGAGCCGGTAATTCAGGCAGCATGGTTCGAGAGTTAAAAAGGCATAAAAGTAGCAAAGAACATAGTGACTGTTTTTCTGGTTTTGTAGCAATCACCAAATTGCTGCTACGTGTCCTCTTCAGCTCTGAAATACGAAATATATTGGGGACCAATGAGTTTTCATGTAGTATTTGTCCAAAAGCTATTCCCTGTATTGGTCCAAGAGCTACCAGCTTTTCCTTCAGGAAGTCTTTTTGCATTCTCTTGAGCCAAATGAAGTGCTTGACACCATTTTATATTACCCTAAGCTTTTCTGAGGAAAGAAGAGTCAAGTCAGCATGTATTTTCTACTGACTCATTTGGCGTTTGCCATGTAGTTGGATGCTTAAAACTGATCACAACCTGCTATTCTAAACCCAGTGGGATTACTTCTTAGGGCATCAATCAAGACAGAATTTGTCCCTTAGGGTATGTCCACACTGGAGCCTTAGGTCGACTTAAGGACAGTTAAGTTGACCTATAGACTGCTGCGTCCACATTGGGCGCTTATTAAGTTGAATAAGTGCTCCCTTAAGTCGACTTAATAACGCCACCTCTGAAGATTGACTTAATGCTTAAATCGACCTTGTTAAGTCGACTTAGGAGCATTGTCAGCAGATTGAGGGATGTGATAATTCCCCTCTATTCAGCACTGGTCAGGCCGCATCTGGAATACTGTGTCCAGTTTTGGGCTCCCCACTACAGAAAGGATGTGGACAAGATAGAAAGAGTCCAGCGGAGGGCAACGAAAATGATTAAGGGGCTGGGGCACATGACGTATGAGCAAAGACTGAAGGAACTAGACTTATTTAGTCTACAGAAGAGAAGACTGAGGGGGGATTTGATAGCAACCTTCAGCTACTTGAAGGGTACTCCAAAGAGGAGGGAGCTAGGCTGTTCTCGGTGGTAACAGAGGACAGAACAAGGAGCAATGGTTTCAAGTTGCAGCTGGGGAGGTCTAGGTTGGCTATTAGGAAAAACTTTCTCACTAGGAGGGTGGTGAAGTATTGGAATGAGTTACCTAGGGAGGTGGTGGAATTTCTGTCTTTGGAGATATTTAAGGCCCGGTTAGACAAAACCCTGGCTGGGATGATTTAGTGGCAGTGGTCCTGCTTTTAGCAGGGGGTTGGACTAGATGACCTCACGAGGTCCCTTCCAACCCTATGATTCTATGACTTAAGCCAGTGTGGACAGGAAAGTCCTTAAGTTGACCTAATTGGCCTCCAGGCCCCCTCCCAGCTACCCACAATGCACCACTACTCCATCAACCTAGCACTTACCAGTGTGGACACAGGCAGTTAATAGGAGTTTTCAATGTGGACTCTCTATAGCTCCACACGTGCTATCGCTGCTCAGCAAAGAGTAACCAGCAGTGAGAGGGACAACGATACAAACATGCAATGATACAAGAGTTTCTAACACAGTGTGGTCAGCCAAAGAGGACAGGGCAGACCCAAACTTGTGAAAGTGTTTTTAAGAACATGCTGTGGACTGATAGATTCTGGAGGCCTGTCTGCCTTCGGGAGAGACTGGGAGTTGAGCCTGGCTCGACAAACTCTGGCCAGTGGGGCTCACAGAAATGGTCTCAAAATAACAGTGTGGACAGTGCTTTGAAGCTGGAGCATGGGCTCTGAAGTCTAGGGTGGAGAGTGGGCTTCTGAGTCCGTCCTCTAGTCCAAGCCACAACTTGGTCTGTTTGCTGGAGCACTTGTCAAGAGGCTGGACGTGATCCCTGCATGTACCTCCTGCATGAGAGCTGCAAGCACCGCTCTGCGGCAGCCCCCCTCCTAGTTACCAGCTCAAAGGACATGGCCGGGTGCATTGGGAGGGGGCTGTATTCTGACTAGTGTCACCTAGACAGGCGACCTCCTAGGGTAATGCTACATGCAGGGTGTAAGCGAGAGCAGCCTCAAGGCTGCTGTAACTTACTATAGAGGCTGGGAGGACCCTAGCTGTGTTGGGAATGCAAAGGTGGTTGGAAATGTCCTTCATTCTACCAATCTGTACCAAACCCAGGGATGGTACAATAAAAAATTGTGTTTTTAAACACACACTGGCCAGCCAAAGTAAGGAAGAAGCTCTTCTAGCTGTAACTATATTTAAATCAGTTTAAAGAGCAATTTGCTAATGGGGGTAAAACTCTAGTTTCAAATGAGTTTGACGGCATATCACTGGCTCTTCTTCAATGCCTGTATCATTGCTTTTGGCCCAGAGAGTAGAGGTTATACTAGCCATCCACAATCCCATAATAGAAGGAGAGAGTGGTAAATATATAAAAGATGAGGGGAGAGAAAAGAACAAGTGCAGAGAAGCCCTCAGCAATGGCTTTTGGAAATAAATTCAGAATAAAGCTAGGTTGTTTCCTCTAATTGAAATCCCTCCTGCTAATAGGTGGACATTTTGACAGAGGCTCTGAAGTAACTTTATTTAGGAGGGAGACGGAAAGGCACTGGGGTTTATGCCCCAGGCCGCCCCTGGGGGGGGGGGCGAGGGGAACGGGGCGATTGCCCCGGGCCCCACGGTTACATGGGCCACCGCAGCCCCTCCTCCCACAACCAACCCACTGCCTTTGGCAGCCAGCTGAAGGCAGCGGAGCGGGGCGGGGCAGACCGGGAGGGATATGCCCAGCCCCCTTCACCCCCAGGGAGGAGCAGGCATGCCCGGGGTGGAGCACGTGGGGCCTGGCCTCTGGGCTGGCCTGCCCCACATGGCGGGCTCCCGGCCCGAGGCCGGGACCGGAGCAGGCTACCCCCCTGCAGGCAGCCTCTGGGACCGGAGCCGGCTCCGGCTTCCCCTCCGCCCCCTGCAGGCAGTCTCGGGGCTGGGGCTGGCTCCTGGCCACAGGCAGCTTCCCGGCCCAGGGCCGGGGCTGGAGCTGGCTTCGCCTGCCTCCCACCCCCAACAGGCAGCTGTGGCTCGGCCTCCAGGGCCTGGGGCGGGAGCCGGCTCCCCGTGCCGGCAGCCTCGGCCTCCTGGTCCAGGGCCGACTCCCTGGGGGGCGGAGTGGGCCAGTGGGCCCACCATGCTCCCCTCCAGCATGGGGGGTGGGGGCCCCACTTTGGCCAACTGACCCTGGGCCCCGCTCCTCCCATGGGACAGCCCAGGTCATGCTAGGCCCCCTTTACCGCATTTCAGTGTCTGGCTCCAGTCAGCTGCTGGGTCTAGTAAAGAGATAAGTTGCTTAAAACTCCAGGCTCTTTACCAAAAGGGGTCTTTCTCCTGACCCCAAAGGATCAGCCATATTACCAGCTCAATATAAGTTTGGATCTTACCCAAAATACCATGTTGCCAGCCAATCCTTTAGTAACTAAAACTAAAGTTTAATTGTAAAAAGGAAAGCAACAAACTATAAGAACTGTTAAAGGATTAAAACAATAACATATATACAAATGATTTGAAAGTCCATATACATCAGGTTTTGAGTCCTTTGTTTTACATCTTCAGTTGTTAGAAATCCAGTCCAGCGAAATGAAGACTAAATAGTCCATGTATAGAGTTGGTTATGTTTCTCCCATGAGAATTAGCAGGGTGATTCCAGGCCTGTGTTGGCTGGGATCTCAATCTTGGGGTATGTCTACACTAGAAAAAGTTAGGTCGACTTTGTTAAGTCAACTTAATAAGGTCGACTTTAAGTCAACTTAAAGTCGACCTTATTAAGTCGACTTAACAAAGTGGTTATCCACTTTGTAAGTCGACCTAACTGCTCTTAAGTCGACTTAATAAAGTTGATTTAAGGGTTAATCCATGTCCACACTGTGCTTAAGTCAACCTAAGGAATCGATTTAAGTGTTAGGTCGACCTAACCGGTGGTTCTTAATAAGTTGACCTAAGCTTTCATTAAGCTGATTTAAGGAATTTCTTAAGTCGACTTAATGAAAGTTCAGTGTGGATGGGGAGTAATTTAGGTTGACTTAAGGCTACTTAAGTCAATCTAAATTGCCAATGTAGACATACCTTTGGAGTCCAAACTTTCTCTGAGAAGCTTGGACAAATGTGAGATAAAAGGATTACGCCCCAAACTTCCTTTATAGTTGTGGCAAGGTGGGCATTTGCAGGTAATTTCCTCATGTGGGCTTTGATGAGAGTGATGCTGATTCTTACAGAAAAGGTTCTTCAGACAATCCAGTCAGTGAGAACCATTTAAGATCTTAGGACAGTTCATGGATACTTTCTTGAGTAGAGAATAGTCATGTACATTGTCCTTTGAACTAAAACCGTCACTTTTTGGGCACCACAGATAATTCACTGCATTAGCACTGTTAACAGATATCTTACGTTGTCACATCAAAGGCCCATCAAGGTGTTAATGTTCCCTTTTGACCTCTTCATCAAATAGAACAACAGTAGCAGACAGGAAAACAGTTTATCTACCTTGTTAACCTCTAAGAAGATAAAGGTAAACATTATCAAATAGCTACCAAGAATACACTTGCATATCAAAGCTCTAGTCCACTTGAGTGGTCACCATTGTGTTTCCCTATCACATTTCTTTAAAGATCTGATTTGGGCTAGGTAGTTGCAAGGTTGCTCTGCCTTTGTGGGCCTAACGTGACCCTGGATATTGCAATAAGTGGGGTCCTTTGTGAGTAAGGCTGGGCTGGGAGGCAGTCCTGGGAGAAAGGGTTCTGTCTAAATAGGCCGCAGTGTGGTAGTACAACTCCTCTCAGATTCACTTAACTGTCGGCATGCACTGACATAGCCTACGTTGTTACAATAGACGACACAGTTCCCCAGAAGTATGTATGCTGCATACTTAGCCTGAGGAAATCAGTTTGCATGTGCAGTAAGTAGGATGAGTGGAGGAGGCTGTGCGATGGGTTTCCTAGGCTACGTCTACACTGGCAATTTAAGTCAACTTAAGGAGGCTTAAGTCAATTTAAATTAAGCCACGTCCGCACTAGGCTTTCATTAAGTCGATTTAAGAAATTCCTTAAGTCGACTTAATGAAAGCTTAAGTCGACTTAGTTACTACCACTCCTTAAGTCGACGTAAGCCTAAAGTCGACTCCTTAAGTCGACTTAAGGACAGTGTGGTCATGGAGTAACCGAGAAGTAGGCTTTATTAAGTTGACTTAAGGTGCTTAAGTCGACTTAACAAAGTGGACTCTTAGTCCACTTCGTTAAGTCGACTTTAATAAGGTCGACTTTAAGTCAACCTTATTAAAGTCGACTTAACAAAGTCAACTTAACTTTTGTAGTCAAATTCCAAAGGGGTAACCGTGTTAGTCTATTGTAGTGTAGACATAGCCCTAGACTTCACTGGAGTTGCTTTGCTTTTGCAAACTGAAAATACTGGTCGAGATTGGGAATGGGGGGAAGATACGCTATTGAATTTGGCATCCTTTGTAGTGAAACCACAAAAGCCTTGGTGGGGGCAGGATAAAAATGTCCATGTTTGGCTGATCTCTCAGGGGAAGCCATCTTGGTAAGGAACCATTGCCGATCTAGACCACTGGCAGTCCCTGAGGTGTATGAACAAAATCAGAGCTGTGTTTCACAGGCCACTAAACTAGCACCTACGTTTCATGATAATCCACACTGACCTCGAGACACTTGTGAGAGGTAGGACAATCTGTGCAGCTGCCCACGGACTCTGCACATTTACTGTGACTTTCTGCTGCCCCATGGTAGCGCAGCCCCCCAACCAGTGCTGGAGAAAAACACACCCCCAGGAAGGGACTTACAGCCACCCGAGGGAATTACTACAATAATGTGTGGGTGGATTCCTGCTTCAATAACGGCCTATATTCAAAGGGAGCATGGCAGGGTCCCCGCTGCTGCTCTGCTCCTTCCCTTCCCCCCACCCAAATCATGCCGCACCAGACCTGAGCCGGAGGGACAACACAGATGCAGTGGAGGCTAGATCATCATCAAGTTCTGATTGTACTGATTATTCTAATGGCAGCAACCAATGCAGTTCTGCATAGATGTCACCAATCCCCATTCTTTCATACGAAGAAGCAGGTGAATAAATGCCTTTTGCAATTACCATAGCTTTAGAATCAGTTTGAAGGGAAGACCAGGAAGTATTAAATTAAACCATCCACTAAATTATTTCAACTCCTATCTGTCTTTTAAAGAGGGTTAATAACTTTTGCAACATTCTATCCCAGTAGCACTTCTGTCTCCCCTATGACAGGGGCAGCGTACTCTGTCGGTATCCCTCATTACAGTCTCTGTGCTACCTCTTCCCTTGCAGAGGCAGCATGCCACAGCTCAGGGAAGAGGATTCCCAATGAACCAACCTCTATACTAGTGGTTCCCAACCTTTTTGGCTCTAGGCTTGGGGACTTCTGATGCCGTGTATAAGAGAGCAGCTTGAGGCCTCCTTTAGGTGACCCTTCCTCAACAATATCCCACACGCTCTCATCTCTGTTCTGGACTGCTGTGCTTTTAGCTGTGTGAGGTTATCAGCCTGGCTGGAAATGCACCAGCCCAATGTTGTTTTGTAGGTGGCAGCTCACAGAGATAAAGCTTTCCGGAGGCAAGGGTTTGGAGAACAGCTGGCACAACTGTTCACAGAAGGGTGCAGGCTGCCAGCGGCACCCTGCCATTCGAATAAGTTCACAACATTAGACAGGTGATGCTCAGCTCTTGCATAGAGGCACAGTGGGCTGCAGAGTGCAAGCATCATGTGGAAGGCAGTGTTGCCTAGTGGATATAGCACTGGAGTGGTACTCAGAAGACCTGAGTTATAGTCCCAGCTGTCATTGGTCTGCTGGGGGAGCTTTGGCAAATCATGCCATCACTCTGCACCTGAGTTTCCCCATCCCTACTCACCGTTGTAAAGCATTTTGAGACCTATGGCTGAAAAGCACTGTATAAGATCTAGATGGTATTACTATTAAGGAAACTTATGCTGTAAATCCAAGGGCCACACACCTTTGTAATCCCTCTGCCCTCTTCACAACAGCCACAGGGAGGAGGCCTGGTATGTGCTGGCAGAGTGGGCACATTCCCTTGTGTGCTGAGTACAGCATTTTTCAGTGGCCCCACTGTGGCAAGGTTGGGGTACAGGCTCAGCGCAACTCAGGAACTAAATGCCACAGTTTGGCTGTAAGTGAATGGCCAGGACAAATGGTTTGTCATCTTTCCGCTGGAAAACTGCCTCTTTTTATGACGGGGGAGGGAAAAAAAGAGGTTGTGCGACTCGATTCTAAATACCAGGAGTTCAAGGAAAGGAACTAAACCCCCTTGTTTTGCTAGAGATATTGGAGCTGTCTTAAGTTAAAAGGTTAGGAAGAAACTTTCCTTTGGGGTGGTTGAGTGCTAAAGAGGCACTTAAAGAAGATAAGACTATTGTGGAGAAACTAAATGAATTCTTTGCATTGGTCTTCATGGCTAAGGATGTGAGGGAGATTCCCAGACCTGACCTATTTATTTTAGGTGACAAATCTGAGGCCCAGTCCCAGACTGAGATGGCATTAGAGGAGATTTTGGAACAAATTAATAAATTAAAAAGTAATAAATTATTAGGACCAGATGGTGTCTACCCAGGAGTTCTAAGGAACTCAAATGTGAAATTGTGTTACGTAACCTATCATTTAAATCAGCTTTTGTAACAAATGACTGGAGGTTGACTAGTGTGGTTCTAACATTTAAAAAAGGCTATTAAGGCAATCCCAGCAATTACAAGCCGCTAGGCCTAACTTCAGTACCAGGCAGATTGATTGATACTGTTGCAAAGAACAGAATTTTCAGACACCTAGATGAATACAGTTTGGTGAGGAAGAGTCAACATGGTTTTTGTAAAGGCAAATCATGCTTCACTAATCTACTAGAATTTTTTGTGTGGGGTAGGGGATTATCTAGCATGTGGAACACAGTGATCCAGTGGATATAGTTTGCTTAGATTTTCAGAAATCCTTTGACAAGGTCCCTCACTAAATGTTCTTAAGCAAAGTAAGCAGTCATGGGATAAGAGGGAAGGATCTTTCCTGCATCAGTAATTGGTTAAAAGATAGGAAACACAGGGTAGGAATAAATAGTCAGTTTTCAGAATGGAGAGAGGTAAATAGTGTATCTGGACTGGGACTGGGGCTGTTCACCATATTTATAAATGATTTGGAAAAAGGAGTAAACAGCGAGGTGGCAAAATGTGCAGAATATAGAAAACTACTCAAGACAGTTAAGTCCAAAGCAGACTGAGAAGAGTTATAAAAGAATCTCCTAAAACTGGGTGTCAGGGCAACAAAATGGCAGTTGAAATTCAATGTTGATCAATGCAAAGTAATGCGCATTGGAGAACACAATCCCAGCTATACATACAAAATGCTGGGGTGTAAATTAGCTGTTACCACTCAAAAAAGAGATTTTGGAGTCACTGTGGATAGTTCTCTGAAGACATTCACTCAGTGTGTAGAGTCAGTCAAAAAGCTAACAGAAGATTGGGAATCATTGGGAAAGGGATAGGTAATAAGACAAAAAATATCATATTGCCTCTTTATAAATCCATGGTATGTCCACATCTTGAATACAGCAAGCAGATCTGATTGCCCTATCTCAAAAAAGATATAGTGGAACTGGAAAAGATAGAGAAAAGGGCAACTAACATTATTAGAGGTATAGAAAAGGATTCCCTGTGAGTAGAGATTAAAAGACTGGAACTTTTCAGCTTGGAAAAGACTGGGGGGGAGGGGGGGAGGGGGAATATGGCAGAGGTCTGTAAAATCATGACTGATGTGGAGAAAGTAAATAAGGAAATATTACTTACTCCTCATAACACAAAAACTAGGAAGGGTGTCATCAAATGAAACTAAGAGGCAGACCGTTTAAAGCAAACAAAAGGAATTTTACACAATGCACAGTCAACGCATGGAACTCCTTGCCAGAAGATATTGTGAAGGCGAAAAAAGAACCAGGTAAGTTCCTGTAGGATAGGGCCATCAATGGCTATTAGCCAGGATAGGCAGGGATTGCTGTTTTCCAGAGGCTGGGAATGGGTGAGGGAATGGATCAATGATTATTACCTGTTCAGTTCATTCCCTCTGAAGCACCTGCCTTTGGCTACTCTTGGAAGACAGGATACTGGGCTAGATGGACCATTGGTCTGATCCCAGATAGCCAGTGCTGGAGACAACATTCAGAGGGTAGGTGGAGCCCTGCTCTGGCAATTCCTATCTTTGTGCCAAGCAATTTAAAAGTGAAACTTGTTGACACACATTATTTTAAAAGCAAATAGTGTCTCTGGATTCAAGCCCTGCACACAGCACGGCTCACTGTTAGGCACAAATCAGAGGATGTGTCGGGACCACTCCTGCTCTGAATTAAATGCTGGGGGACAGAAAGGTGATTGTATAGCCTGCTTTCTAATTGGAAGAGAGACCCTGGTGGTAACTTAATAAAATCCTGCATCTGATTTATAGCTGACAAGTCAAAATGCCCCTGGCTCAATACCCTGCCCCATCACAATGAATTGGCTTGGTTTTCGTATTGAGAACAATTTACTCAAGGTTAAAGGCCAGTTTTTAAAGTGGAGAGCACATCTCCACGCACATTTGAGTGCAAAGATCTGTGCGAACTATGTAGATGAGATGACCGCCTCTGCCTGGGAGTGTCTTGCAAAGGGGGTTGCCTGAAAATGCACTTGAAAGTGAATTTATAATACGGCTGTGTGGTTTCCTTTGGTGAATTGTTCAGTGTGTACAGGAATGGTCCAAACTATGTCAGACAATAGGCTTGAACCAACCCGCATTGAAGCTGGTAGAAAGACTCCTGCTGATTTCACTGTGGGCATTGGATCAAATCTTATGCTCCCAAAATGGCAGCTTCTTGACCCGGTGGTTCCTCAGTCTTTCAGATCACTTTCAAAGTGGAACCAGCGTGGCTCCTGTATGTCAGGGGCGGAGTGAGAATCTGAGACTCTGCCCCGGGAATGCTCACTGTGGTGCCCAGGTATGAGGGAACTCCCTGCGTGCTAGCAGACGGGGAGGGTCGGCATGCAGCGGGGCTGCAGGCTCTGCTGTACTTCTTCCACCTCAGGGGACAGATGTGGGGGCAGATGTTTTTGCAGAGACCTTTCCAGCTATTTTGCAGCAGAAGCCCTTATGAAGCTGAGTCACTCTCTTTGCCTCTTAGAATTCGTCTGTCTCATTCTTTGGTTAAGCACCTGAATCACAGCACTATAAAGGCCTAAGGATAAAGAGCAAGGAGGCTCTTGAGTGTGTCTTGTTACCATATAAAGGGGATTTTTCTGAGAGGCAAACTTTCCTTGCTGTAAGCATAAAATTGTGCTTGAAAGGAGAGATTGTCACTGTAAAGAAACGAAAAGCCAGTTCCACCTGGGAAAAACTGGCCTTGCCTTTTGCTATCAGTCCATGCCACCAACGCTCATTCATATGCTAGGCGCACGGTGACACAGCGACCCCCAGTTGCTAACTGGCAGAGGGGATAAGGGATACATAAGGGTTCAGAAGCAGGCTTGTCCAACCTGCGGCCCGTGGGTTGGACTCCGGACCGCCAAGGGTTTTCATCGGCCCGCGGAGTGCTGCCGCAGGAGCCTGAGAGCTGGAGCAGCTTGGGCCCTTTTAAATCTCCCGCCCTGCTCTGAGCCATAGTGTGGGAGTGGCCCGGCTGGACAGCTGCCTTCAGGGGCTTGACTCAGCCCCTTTTGGGGGGGTGCGTGGTGGTGAAGGGATCGGGGAGCCTCTGTGGCTTGTGACCACAGAAGGGGAGCCCCAGCAGGGAAAGGGATGGGAGAAGGAGAGGAGGAGGAGCCTCTGCGAAGGAATGGGGGGGAGGAGAGGAGACGAGAGGTGTGCAAGGACAGGGAAGGAGGGCGGGAATTGGGGAGAGGGAGAGTCAGGGGCTGCCGGCGTGTGCAGGGATGAGTTGGGTTGAGGAGAGGGAAAGAATCACTGCATGCAGGGAAAGGGAAGGAGCCACGGGGACAGGGAAAGGGGGCCGAGTGGGGAGAGGAATTGCTGGCGTGCGCGGGGACAGAGAAGGGGGGCGGATTGGGGAGAGGAGCTGCTGGTGCATGTGGGGAAGGGAAGGGAAGGGAGGGGATTGGGGAGAAGGGGCTGTTGGTGCGCGTGAGGACAGGGAAGGGAGGGAAGGGTTACGGGGAGGGAAGGAATTGCTGTGCATGGGGTAAGTCCAGGAAGGGAGGGGAGGAGGTAGGGGACTTGGGAGAGGAAAGGAGCCACGGGGGGAAAGCAAAGGGGGTGGGGAGAGGAGCCGCTGTGCGCGGGGACGGGGTGGGGGTGTTGGGAAGAGGAGCCCGCCCAGGCGAGGGAAGGGAGGAGAGAGGAGACCGTGTCGGGTAAGGGGAGGGAGGGTATGGGGAGCAGAGCATTCAGGGAGAAGGGAAGGGAACGGAGGAGAGAGGAGAGGAGTCCGCCTGAGATAAGGGTGGGCAGAAGGGGGTGAAGAGCAGAGCAAGCAGGGAGAAAGGAAAGGAGCCCAGCGTGGCATGGCACAGCAGGGGTCAGGGAAGTTTGCAAAATCTACAAGAAAGAAGCCTACAGGGAAAAACCACCAGCCAGGAGTGGTTGGCAGACATCCTGTTCACAGGTACAGACAATGGATAGCTGGAATCTGCCAACAGGAACAGGGTGTCCCTGTATCTTTACCTCGCAGACACATTGCCAGCATGCATGTCTTATGACTGGAAGGGTCACAAGCAGCCAGGGTGTGCATCACTGGGGGGGAAAGACTTTGGGATGAGAGAAACTTGACAGGACCTGTCAGTTCAGGCCAGCTCTAGAATATGTGTCAGGATTTTATTTGATATGTCGCCATTTGTTTCTATTAATTCGAGATGAGCCTTCTCAAGTCTGTAGTCTTTGTTAAATAACCATATTCTTCTTCTCACTTGTAAACAAGTGGTGCATTAAATGGAGCATGGGGCTGGTAAATTGGGGTATAACATGCTTTGGAGTAACAGGCCTGTGATTTCTATGAGTGTTCAGTTGACCTGGGGCTAGACACCTCCAAGAGACGCTCAGGGGCTCTGGTTCGGGGTGTGCCTATCACCAGCCTGCACAGGGACAGAGGTGCATTTGTGCATGGAGAGGGGAGACTTGTATCGCACATGGCTGGGGGAATCAAGCAGCTGACCTCTGGTAGGCACAGATGAGGCTTCTTCATGTTAAAGGGAGAGGGTAGTAAATTAAGGTGCCTCTCAATGTTGAATGCTCCTGTGAAGCATCACACACACAATGCACAGCCCTGCTCGTCTTCCAAGAGAAGACCAGCTCTTAAGTATGAGAGTAGGGGTCAGATTCTCCCACTGAGTAACATTTTACTCCATTGCTCCCTGGGAATACTCATGGAATGGGGTCCTATCAGTCAGAGTAAGGCTGCCCACCTCGGACTCTGTGAGAAAGTTAAAAGCCAGCCGCATCCTGGTGATTGCATGATGCCAAAACTTTCTTGGCGTAATTACCAGTTACTCCTTTTCTCATCTCTAATGTCATTCAGGAGATTTTGCTGGGCTATCTTTATTGTCTTGCTAATTGAATGTCAGTTAGGAAGGATTATATGAAGATTAGAGAAGAATGGTGCAGAAAATATGGGATAGTATTTAACGCTGATGTTCTGAATTTCTACATTTCAAGGGTGTTTTTAAAATTGTTACTTGCCTTTTCAAATAATTTGTATAGGAATGATTGTTTTCCAGTGGAGAGTTCTATCAAAGAGTCATAGCACTAGAGAAGATTAAGTTTGAAAGGGACCTCAGGAGATCATCTAGTCCAACCCCCTGCTCAAACCAGGACCAACCCCCAACTAAATCATCCCTGCCAGGGCTTTATCAAACTGGGCCTTAAAAACCCCTAAGGATGGAGATTCTATCACCTCCCTAGTAAGTCATCTGGTGCTTCACCACCCTCCTTGTGAAAATGTTTTTCATAATATCCCGCACTGCAACTTGAGACCATTGCTCCTAATCAGGGGTGTAGCCAGATGTGATTTTCTGGCAGGGCCTCTCACTGATTCGGGTGGGCCTGGAACTGGAACCAGGAAATTAAACTGCTGGACGCGCTAGGTACCTTGACAACTGGAGCATCGGGCAGCTTAGTGATTCTCGGCCAGTCACTACCTGAACCTCCTGCTTCCAGCCATATGGCTGGAAGCAGGTAGTTCAGGTAGCAACCGGCTGAAAGCTGCCTGATGCTCCAAGTGTGAGTGGAGCACAAGCAGCAGAAGCAAAATATTGGGTGTGCCTGCTTTCAAAGTGGATGGGCTGTAGCCCATCCAGGCCCACCCGTAGCTCTGCTACTTCTCCTAATTCTGTCATTTGCCACTACTATCATTCCTGACTGCTCCTAATTTTTCTTTTTAATTCCAAAAATTAGTTTTTGAAAAACAAGCAAAATTCTGCAGTTTACATGCAGAAAAAGGCATGAGATTAGCACCATTGACTTCAGTGGGGCTACTTTTGTGAGTGAAGTTAAACACATGCATAAATGTTTCCAAGATCAGGGTCACAATCTTGTCCAAAGTTGTGAGTCCAACTCAGGTTTCTGTGGTGCAGTGTAAGTAAAAATGGATCCTGCAATCAGGTTATCCTAGGCAGATTTTTAACAACCATATAGAAATCCTTTGTCTTCATCAGGGCTCTTCATGGGCAAAAGGATCTTTCTGTGCACTCCCTTTGAACCCCATTGACTTTCACTTCGACTCCATCCATTGACTTCAGTGGAGCAATGTTGATTTCCACCATTTGAGAATCTGATGCCTTATTTTTTCATTACTAAGTGAACATAACTTGGACTTTTATATTGGTGAGATTCCCCTGGCATCATATATATATATATATATATATATATATATATATATATATATATATATTTTAAATCAAACATATACTCAGATGAAACTAACAGGCAGTAAATCTTCTCTTGACTAAGCAAGGCAATCAATTCTGACAATAAAGAGAGTAGCACTCAGCCTAAACCAAAGTCCTTGATCCTCCCGCCCCCGCCCCCCAACCTTTGTGGAAGTTTGGATCAGAACTTTGTGGCTCGGATTCCAGATAATCCACTTAACAAGGATTTAGTTCTTAATTCCCTGAAGCCAAATCAGGACACAACACAGCTTGTACCAATTCCCTTTACATTTTAAGGGCTTGATTCTCCAGCCCTTTACATAATCTTTGCATTAGTTTTTATTTCACTTTCTAGAATCTTCCATCCTTTAAAAGTCATTGGTTTTGCCAAGAACAATTCCTGAATGCTTCATGTACTCTGGATGCAAAATAAATGGCTAGTCACTTGGTGATTCTCACCCACTGCTAGCCACCTCTCTTTCCAGTTCTCATTGTCAGTTCATGGTGCATTTCTTTCATTGCCCTGTTCAACAGAGCTCAAAGACTCATAGACTTTCAAGGTCAGAAGGGACCGATATCATCATCTAGTCTGACTCCTGTACAATGCAGATCAGAGAACCTCACCCACCCACTCCTGTAATAGACTCCTAACCTATGACTGAGTTATTGAAATCCTCAAATCATGGTTTAAACAGTGGTCTTCAGCCTTTTTTGGATCAGCGCCCAGTTTTTCAATATTTTCACATTTGCAGTAAGTTTACCGCCCACCTACATAAATTGTTACTTTTTATAAATTGCCACTGTCATTAAATTAATTGTTTGTAGCACCCACCAAAAGTCACAAAACGCCCACCAGTGGGCGGTATCACCCAGGTTGAAGACCACTGGTTTAAAGAATGTAAGGTGCAGAGAATCCACCAGCAAGTGAGCTGTGCCCCATGCTACAAAGGAAGGCGAAAACCAATCATTAGCAGACCTTACCTTCATTACAGCTCTGTGACAGGAAATTATCATCTCCATTTGATAGCTGGGAAAGTGAGGCATAGGTTAGACTAAATGACTTGCCTAAGGTCACAGGGGAAGTATATGTTAGAGCCAAGAACTGAACCCATGCGTCCAGTGCCCCTTCCATTAGACCCGCTTTACTATTTGCAGGCTTTTTACCGGCAAACAAGACATTTTGGTTTAGAGCAGTGGCTTTCAACCAGTGTGCCGTGGCACACTGGTGTGCCGTGAGAACTCTCCAAGTGTGCCGTGAAATTTTGTACAAAGGTAATGAAAATCAATGTAAAAGAAACATCGTTTCATCTTAAACAATATTCTATCCAACCAAAATTACAATTTGTAAAACTCGTGAAAATTAATCATCAAATTAAAAGTGAGGTAGCGGTCTTTCAATTCTCAAAGGTGAACGTTCTAAATGCAGGCGGCCAATAGGCAAAATTGAGATGATGTGTATTTTTTTTCCAGTGGATTTTAAACATTAATGCATTCGATCCTTCTTTAGCTTGTTGTATACTCTATGTTGCAAACCACTCTAGTAAGACCATAACCATAGTAAAAGTGACATTTATGTACAAAGAACACAATGGCTGTGTGTTTTCAGCTGAAAAAAGCGGGTGTGCTATGGAATTGTTTGTCTCATTGAAATGTGCCGTGTTTCTGAAAAGGTTGGGAACCACTGATTTAGGCTGTTCAGAGCCATAGGACCAATTGTGCTCCCTCATATACTGGTGTAAAAATCCAGAGTAACTTGATGACTTCAATGCAGTTACTACATTCTATGTATGTGAGAGCAGACCTGGGTCCTATGACTTTTGTGTCTCTCCGGCCCTAATCTGGCAAAACAATTAAGCTCTTGTGCTGTAAATTAAGCATCAGCTTAAGTGCTGTGCTGGATCAAGGCCTGAAGTGAAGTGTTTTTAGTGCTGGGTGAAGTTCTTACGCTACTCTACATATCTTCTTTGTAAACTTGCTCATGGTCATCCGAAATTTGCTCCGCAAAGTAACTGTAAGTCCAGTTCTTTGCATTTACATTTCTATAATTAATATTATTTATGATAACAATTCTCCAGGGCAGGTAGTGGAAGTCAAATGAAAGGGCCATTGGGTTCTTTGATACAGTTGTGCTTAAGTAAGGCACTTGTTTAGAGAGAGAATGGAAGGGAAAGAGAGAGACAAAAACCCATTTTCAGGAGATTGATTTTGGGAGAGCTTGATTTGGGATGCATTGAAGGGGGCTGACTTGTAAAGGGTGAGTGCTCAGCAGTTTCTGGAAATAAGCCTCCCTTCAGGTGTCTCAGATTGGGCACCCATAATCACTAGTCTTTTTTGAAAACTGGCCAAATCATGTAAGGTTATTGTAACCATTTGTAATAGGGATGTAAGCAGCTAATCATTTAAACAGTAAGCAGCAGTCTTACCATTTACTAATTAGTTTAAAAATTGCCTTGGGAAAAGGGGGAACTGGGACGCCCCAAGCCCAGCACACTCCCCGCGAGCAAGAGCTGCCCAGCTGCGGCTCTACATGCGTGTGAGGGGGAGGAGAAAGTCGTGCTGGGTTTGGCTCCTCCTTGTGAGCGAGAGCCGCCAACGTGGCTCCCCTCCATATATTTACCTTCAATGTTCTAGTTTCGCAACATTTAAGGAGATTATTCATTAAAGGAATTTTTGCATCCCTAATTTGTAACCATTATGCCACATTGGTGGTGGTGTTATATCACAGTAACTGTTCCATCCCAAATTAATCATTTTAAATGTAAAAAGAGTTGATGTTTCCTGTGTCCAAAATGCAAATGACTCTGCGATGCCGTCTAGGGAAAGTGAGAGACGCATATGGGAAGTTGCAAGCCTGTAGAGCTGTCCCAAATTCTTCTACCGGAGGGTTCTGTGAAACGTAATTATACGTCCTACGGAGCTAGCCAGCCATTGAGTTCTTCTAGTCTGATGTTCTGTTTTTACTAAGGTACTAAAGAAGGCTCTTCGCTATCTAATTAATAGAGTATGGAGTATTGAGTTGAGTATTTAAAATATATGCAAATGTGGGAAGAGATTTACCATACCACTGATATGCACTGCTTTCTTCATGGCAAGCTCTGAACAGAAGTTGCATCAACACAGATGTTTTCATCCAATAAAGAAGAGGCACTTCATAATTACAGAATTAGAAAATGTAGACAGCTTATTTCACTCTTGCTGGTTTTGTTAATAAAACATCAGGAAAGCAAATAATTATTTGACATTCAATTACAGCTAAGATGTTTTCCCTGAAAAATAAGATAAGGGCTGAGCTTCCAATTTTATTATTGTGTCTAGAGAATCCATATAGTACATTTGAAATGAATAAAACAGATTTATTCCTTGTTGATGCAAGGGACTGTTTTTCTAGCATGTCCTCACACTGCATTTTGTTGCCGGTGAGCTATTGAATTGCCTGGCTAGTATTAATAATCTCCAATCTCTCTCTAATTGTGATAAACCTTGGAATGGCAGGCATACTTAAATCAAAGGCTCCCAAAGGGAGCTCAACTTGCAATGATAGTTTGGCAAAAGCCAGAAGGCTGTTGGTGCCTGATCCCACAGACCCTTACTTTTGCCAGTAATTATTACTCGTGGTAGTCCTGTTGATTTCTGTGGGACGTCTTTAATGGTTGATTGCTTGTATGGGTTCTGGATGAGGACAACAGATAGTTCCGTCTTCACTGCGTAGGGGCACGTTGTGTATGTGTCAACCGTGAGTTTCTTGGCTTGCACTCATCACGGTATGAGTGAAGGTGGAAGTGGGCACTGCAAAAGATATTCGGCCCTGCTGAGTCAGCACTAGGGTGGCAGAGCCAGATCAGCCTAAGGGAGGCTCTGAGACTGATAGCACAGAATCAAAGGGTTTGTCTACACTGCAAGAAAACACTGGCCGCAGGCCGGGTCAGCTGACTCAGGCTCCTGAGGTCAGGCTGCAGTGCTCTAAAATTGCAAGGTGGTCATTGGATTCAGGCCGGAGTCTGAGCTCTGGCGTCATCCCTGCATTCCAGAGTCAGCTGATGTGGGCCAGCTGCAGGTGTTTGATTGCAGTGTACACAAACCCCAAGTATGGCTTAAAAAAGAACTCTAAAATTCTCTTTCGATCTTTTCCTTCTATTTAAGCATCTCTTGCTCTTTTTTTCTTGCTTTCCCTTTTAAATGTGGATCTCGATGAGTCTCTAATATCTAAGATTTTTTGGGGGTATCTTTGTCAAAACTGAAGCTCGGTGTAACTTTAGGTGATGCTAAGATATTGAAAATGCATTTGGCTTTGGCTGACTTGACTCTCATTTCTGTGAAAGCATTTAGCACCAGCTATTAAAATTGAAGAATGGATTTCCACAGACAGCTTTCATATTTCTGGAACATTCTTGGATTCTTGCCTGTACCAGAAGTTGGTATTTTTTACCTTATAATCATTTCATAGGAGCACATGACTGGATCATCAAGTGTGGTCCCCCCATAACAACCTGTTATGCAAAGAGTGACAGTGACTTTGATGGAGATGTTTAAAAATAGGAAGAAACCATGATCCTGCAGGCAATCGGTACATGTTACGCTCATCCAAGTCAGCTGGAGTCGGGGTTGAGGGATTTGGTGCTTTAAATAAGTGACAAACATGTGCTACTCCTGGGGGAAGTCTACACCCAAAATTGACAAATTCTGCACCTAAAATTTTAACATTCTGCACACAATATTTTAAAGTTCTGCAAAACTACAAAAAAAGAGCCAGGAAATGTTTTCTGACATATAGAATCCTTCCTGGGCAGAAAAACAAACAGAGTCCTGTGGCACTTTTAAAGACGAACAGATTTATTTATCACATGAGCTTTCGTGGGAGAAAATCCCACTTTTCTGCAATAGACTAACACGGCTACCCCCTTGGGACTTGATTACTGGGTATAGTAATACAGAACTTTGAGTAATTCCTCTAAACTGCAATTTGGAAATGTATTTCCTACACCCCACAGAAGCAGGGTGAAGGCTGGGTGGAGCCAGGGATAAGGGAGGAGCTGAGGGAGAGGGAAGTAATTGCTTGGAAGGAGCCACCCTGCAAGTGAACCTGGAGGGTTGTTGGGTGGAAGTGGGAGAAGTAGGGAACAGTTTTTAGGAGTGGGGGTTGTAAGGGAGTTGGGAGCCTCCCTCATGTAGACCCTCGCTGTCCCCTAGCTTCTCTCGTTAGTCTGGTGCATCTGCCTTCATCTCACATTTCCCTGACCCCACCCCCAGCCAGTCCCTCCACAGTCCCCATGTGCCCCTGCACTCCCACTCAACCACTCCTTTGCCTATCCGTATGTGGGGGCTCTTCATCCCCACTCAGTAACTCCCTTCCCCATCTCCGCATGTGGTTCAGAATTCCCTGAGCAGTAACAATGTGCAGTAACTTTCTTATACACTTTATTCTTTAATTATTACATTAAAATATATCAAATCATAAACACAAATCTGGAGCCCAGTCTTGCTTCTATTCACAAGGCTAATTCTTATACCAGTAGTCACACTGATTACAATTGGATTACTTACATGAGTAAGGAATTAACCACATGACTGTGTGTTTGCAGGATCAGGCCTCTACACAAACAGTTTGGCTAAAGATAGTCAGGGTTAAAACTCAGTGAACACTTGATTCCTACAGGCAGCGAGGACAGTAAAAACAAGTAGCAATTGCCATGCAAATATGGTGGTGAGAGGGCTTGTTGGAGTAGAGTGGGTTGTGCCTGACAACATCAGTCTGTAGGTGTGGCAATTGATGTCTGTTTGATGTATATGCATCCATTACCCACTAAAGGAAAGTGCCATCCGGATGGAAAGCTGTTTTGGGTGTTCTGAAATGTAAGCCCCTCGGAGTTCTGAGTAAGGAATTTGGGGTTTGCCTTGTAGTCTGGATGGGGTGAGTTGGAACAGCCAGCAGGATTTGCAGTCCTTGAAAATAGAGCCTGTGCTTGGAACAGTTTTCACTTTTAAAATTCGTTGCAGGCGCAATACACTTTGCACCTGCATATTGATGTGTGCTGCAGACTACTGAAGGATGAGAGAGGGGCATTTGGAAATTATATTTATTTCAGGTTCCAAAGGGGGAGCCGTGTCAGTCTAGTTCAGCAAAACGCTTTTCCCAGAAAGCCACTGAGATTCACCACTTCACGGCTTTAGTCTGCAGTTATATCTAATGCTAAGCCCTCGGATCCCCTTTCTTTGTGTTTGCTTGCTATGGCTGTCTCGGTTTGCACTGTTTTCTTTCGCAGCATTCGGCTCTTTTATATTCCAGCGACATAAAATGAACCGATAATGGTCCTTTAGCCTGTCGTCTTGAAACTCATGCTGATAATCTAGCATCTGGCAGCTGAGTGACTGGCCAACCCCAGTGTATCTATGCAAGGTGCATTTCATGTTGCTGTCGTCTTATTGCTAGGCAGACAAACAAAGATTCCCTTGAGAGACTTAGGCCTGTTCCAAAGCCTAATGGAGTTAATAGAAATCTTTTCATTGACTTCAGTGAGCTCTGGAACAGACTGTTAGTGTGTGTGGTTATAGCGTTACCATATTTCCACTAAACATTTGCTTGCCAATATAATCTATTCTACGGCATGTTGCCGTGTGCTGTAGATTACTGAAAGATGACAGAGCAGTGTTTGGAAATTATGTTAATTGTAAATTCCAAAGGGGGAGCCGTGTTAGTCTAGTTCAGCAAAACGAACAAAGAGTCTAGTGGTACTTTTAAAGACTAACAGATTTATTTGTCACACGAGCTTTTGTAGGAGAAAATCCCACTTCGTCAGACACTTACGGATGAATGGGAGGGAAAAAAAATGCAGGGAAGTGTAAGTCATAAGATCAGGTCAGACTGTTAAAGCAATTCATTGCAGTTGTTTAGATTCATAGGCTATGTCTACACTTGCACTTTTAAGTCGACTTAGTGTGTCTACACTTAAAATTAAAGTCGACTTAAAGGGGAACTTACAAAGTTGACCTAGAGCATCCACACTGGACGCCTAGGTCGACTTCTAGGGGCTAGGGAGACCTTGGGCAGGTCCACGGTGGCGGGGGGAGGGGGGGAACCCCTTGTGTGCAATGGGGCAAAGGGGAACAGGGACCCTGGCAGGGCATGTGGGCAGGGTGTGACGCTGTCTGGATTTAGGGAAGCATTTATGATATTATTTTCTATCCATATATCCTAAATGCTATAATCCATAGGAGCTATGTCATGTTTGGTATCAATAGAAAGGTAGCAATTTGCTGGGAATGATTTATAGTTTATGTCTAGGAATTGAATTCGGACTAGAAATTAGTTTAGTTAGGAATTTGGTGTTATATCTATACTTTAACTTGTGTGATTTTATGGAAATGTCTGAGAGAGGCGGGTGTGTAAAACCATTGTCTCCTTAATGTTAAGGAATGTGCCAGGTGATATGGGCCCAGGGAGTAAACTGATGAGCCATTAAGGACACAATGGTTGTCTTCCTTATGTCCTTAATGGCTCATCAGGATACTCCCTGGGCCCATTCTACCTGGAAAATTCCTAAACATTAAGGACACAATGGTTTTACACCAACTGAGGCCTGGTGCAACCTTGGACAGCCCATCAGCTCCCACAGCCTCCATGACCCTCAGTCCATGAGGGACAGGAAGAGGCTGGGCCACACGCAGGGAGGGCTTGTCTTCCTACTCAGGTTAGAGTAATTTAGTCTTACTATTTATGTAATTTGGTGATATTATTATTATCAGTTTGTGTGTTTATAGGGGTATCGTGGGTTTATATGGCCAGGTCAGGGGGTGGAATGGAGGAGACGTGTTTTATGTTTGGTCAACGTGTGTTAAATGGTGAGGCTTTGTCTAGGTTAGAATTTACAGTTTACAGCAAGCTGGGAGAGCCTGAGTGGGGCCATTAGGAATTCGTCAGTTACACAAAGCACTGGAAAGAAACCTTTTGTTAATTGTAGGCCATGCCGCCAACATTTTCAAAAGTGGCTAACGATTTTGGGCACTTCAGTTTTTGGCTGCCTCAGTGGGGCCTGATTTTCAGATGGTGCTAAGCATCCGCCCTCCGAAAATCAGACTGTTTTCAGGTGTCACACGTAGGGTGCCCACTAGTTGAGGCAATCTAAATCACTAGCTATTTCTGAAAAATCTTGGCCTTAAACTCACTGGCTGTTGAGGTAGATTTAAGTTGGATTTAGGGAAAGTGTGACACATTTTCCCACTTTGCTGCTTGCATCAGCACGAGGGCATGAACTAACGTACTTTGGGTGAAGGAGACAAAGATGACCTTCGTGACTCCTTCCCACAACAGTGAGAATGCAGCTGGAAAAATGTAAAGCACACAAGCAGAATCAAAGCACTTATCTACTCAGTATGTCCTGTACACAGAACCCATCGCCATTTCGTAACGGGGCCAGAAACAGATGGCCAAAGCTCACATTTTCTCAGCCAGAGATCCTTTTCAAGTTGACATCTGCAACTAGAGTTATAAATAGCAAATCCATATATTTTTCTAGCCGTTTTGTTCTGTTGTGTCTATTCTCTTTTAACTGAAATCCAAAAGCAAATCCGGGTGTGGTGGAAGTTTAGAAGAGTCCCGTATGTTTATGGCCTATGGCTCTTGGGTTGTTGTGTAAATTGATTTACGGCTGATTTTTCTAAATTGGGTTTGCAAGGCCTTGTCTGAAAGAGATGGCTTGAAATCGCACTATGCCTTTCACGCAATCCTGGGGCAGTGTTTAGAGGCAGCCTTAGCCTATCTGGGACCCTAGGCAAAGGCCCATTGCGGGGCCCCCATAAGGCTCCCGGGTGCCAGCCCTGGCTGCCACCGTGGCCCCTGCATCCCACTGGGAGCCCTGAAACATCCCCTTGTGGCCCTGGTGCCACGCCAGGGGCCCTGAAAACCTCAAAAAGCCCCCCATGATTCCCCCACTCCACCAGGGGCCCCAACCGCGCCGTGACGCCAGCTCCCTGAGCAGTGCAGCACCCTGCTGGGCACTCCAAAACCAGGCTTACTGCCCTGCCGGGGCTCCCTATTCCCCCACTGCCATCCCTACGGAGGGTGAGCGGGCTTCCGCCCTGCTGCCTTCAGCAGCGAAGGCCAGGGGTGGAAGTGCAGGGTTGAAAGCGGGGCCCGAGGGTGGAGCAGACAGCCCAGGGGTGGGGCAGAAGTGTGGAGCCCGGCCCCTTGGCCAGCCTGCCCTGCCTCCCCCCATGCTGATTGGCCCTGGGCCCCGTCCTCCCACAGGGATAGACCCCCCCACCCCGCTGCTCCCCACTGCCCGCCATGGGTTCTGCAGCGCAGGACAGGAGGAAGATGCAGCTTTTGGGGTAGGTGAAGGGGCCTCTCACTGCTCGGGGCCCGAAGCGGCCGCCTGCTTCGCCCACCCCAAAAGCCACCTCTGGCAGTGTTACGGTAGCTGAGGCTCGTTAATGACTCCATTATAAACTCCTGTTTGTGGAAATTGTTTTCCTAAAACAATTACTATGCTGTGTTTATATTATGCAAATGTAGAATGACTGGAAATTTATTAGCGGTTGGTTAAATGTTTGCATAACAGACAATGTCTTTAACGTGTGATTAGTCCATCATAAAGGCTGCTGTCTTCTTGTACGTTGGAGAGGAAAAAATATCGACTGTGAATTTTAACTTTAGAACAGTGGTTGCCCCACAGAACTGGAAATGGATTAGCATGGATAATTGTTAAGAAGCGGGTAGCTTTACATTGTATGGTGCAGTGTAATACGCCGTGGAAAAGACATGATCGCAGCTGAGACCAGCTCATGCTACCAGAGACAGGACGTGTTGCGGAGATCCAACACTCCTAGCAGATGCTCCAGTTCTTGGGGCGTGGGGCCAGCCCTTGCATGCTCAGGAAAGTGCAGGGTGTTCAGCTGTGGCCAGTGCCTGTGTGGAGGATGGAAATGGAGAGGCAGGGGCTGGACGTGGTGTCACCCAACCCTTGTTATCTCAAGCACGTCCAGAAGTGTCTTTTGAAAGTAATATTTCACACCGGCACCCTTCCGAGCAGCGGCAAGAAACCAGCATTGTTTCTCCCTGTGTGCTCATCCTACTTCCTCCTTCGTGGTGGTGCATGGAGGGAGCAAATCTTGACCCCCAGCCCATGGCGTACTGCTCTTTACATGGGGAACTCAAGACCGGGCTGGGGAGAAGGACCCCATGCCCTCTTCCGCAAAGCCCCAGAGTCCACGTTGCCTGGGTGTACCTGCCTCTCTTGGAGTTGTCCAAGAACTGCATGGGGTTGTCGGATGCCATGCAGCTGCTTCTGTCCCTGGCTGCTGTCCTGCAGCACCCATTGAAGCAAAGGGGTAAGCAAGGGCAGAACAGGGCTAGTCATTTTACAAAGTAGCTTGTGAAGTGTCTGAAACACCTTTCAGAGGGGTAGCCGTGTGAGTCCTGTGGCACTTAACAACGACTAACCTATTTATTCAAGGCATAAGCTTTCGTGGGCATAATCCACTTCTTCAGATGCATGAAATGGAAACTGCAGCGTTAGGGATATAGACATGTGCAGAGAAGGGTGAGTCACATTATTTTCTCGAGGGTTAACGAGGTCAGTTCAAGTTCCAAAGGGGCGGCTGTGTTAGTCTAGGTCAGCAAAACAAACGAGGAGCCCTGTGGCCCCTTTAAAGACTAACAAATTTATTTATCGCATGAGCTTCCATGGGAGGAAATCCCACTTCGTCAGATGCTTTGAAGATCAGTTCAGACAGTTCCAGAGGGGTAGCTGTGGTGGTCTATTTCAGAAAAACAAACAAGTTGTTTTAATTCATACAGACTGGCTGTGGACCATTAATGACAATCGCTGAGAAGGTGAGAATGTTTTAAAAGGGGTAATTACTTTTAGCCACTCCAAGTCCCTATTCAGACTCAGTCTAAGAGTGTCAAGTTCGCATATGAATTCCAGCTCTGCAGTTTCATCCTGAAGTCTCTTTTTTAAGATTTTTTTTGATGATGTATGGTAACTTTCATGTTCATTACAGAAAGTGCAGGGAGGTTGAAATGCTCCCCTACTGGGTTTTGGACGTTACCATTTTTGATGTCTGATTTGTGTCCTTTTATTCTTTTGCGTAGGGACAGTCTGGTTTGGCCAATGTATGTGGCTGAGGGGCACTGTTGGCACATGATGGCGTATATCACATTGGTAGATGTGCAGGTAAATGAGCCCCTGTTGGAGTGGCTGGTTTGGTTAGGTCCTATGGTGGTGTCACTTGAGTAGATATGCAGGCAGAGTTGGCAGTGGGCTTTGATACAAGGCTAGGTGTCTGGGTTAGTATTTCTGTTGTGTGGTGTGTAGTTGTCGGTGAGTATTTGCTTCAGGTTGGGGGGCTGTCTGTAAGCGAGGACTGGCCTACCTCCCGAGGCTTGAGAGAGTGAGGGATCATCTTCCAGGATAGGTTGTAGATCTTTGATGATGTGCTGCAGAGGTTTTATTGAGGGGCTGGGGGGTGACCAGTGGTGTTCTGTTGCTTTCCTTTTTGGACCTGTCCTGTAGTAGGTGACTTCTGACTCTTTCAGTTTGTTTCTTCACTTCCCCAGGTGGGTGTTGTAGTTTTCAGAACGCTCTGTAGAGATTTCTCTCTGTCTGAGGGATGGGAGCAAATGTAGTTGTATCTTAGGGCTTGACTGTAGACAGTGGATTGTGTGGTGTGTCCCGGATGAAAGCTGGAGGCACGTTGGAAGATATAGTGGTCAGGTAGGTTTCCGGTTGTCTCTTTTGCTGAAACACCTTCGTGATTCCAACAAGCTGCCTTTCCTGGGAAGTTTAAAATGTGGCATTCTACATCAGTGATCCTGAACTCTTTCATACCAGGGCAGTGTTGGGGCCTCCTCCAACGTAGCTGGGAAGGGCAAAGTGGTTATGACCCTGTGTTTTGCAAACCAGGTTGTTACCTTAGTCACCAGGGAATGGTGGACATGATGGGGCTTTAGAGGCTTGGAGTAGTGCCAGCTTTACCCAAGATAAATCAGCACAGTTAGCACCCTGTCTGCAGCATTTCCTTGCGCTTTCCCATAGTTACTATAGGAAGTATCTTGAATTCTTAAAATAAGTTTTTGGAAATTTAGGGTCTAGTTCAAACAGAAATTATTTTGGGGAAGTTCTAGGGCCTGTTTTATGCAGGAGATTGAATTGCAGTAGCACCTTGTGACCTTAGAATCTATGAATCTATTTAAAAATATGGACAATAGCCACTTGCAAAGACTTGTTTAGAGCCTGGCTCTGGCACCCTTGGCAAGGCAGTCTTGATGATGGGCGCTGCATGAGCATAGTTAGATATTGAATTGTGCTTTACTGAGCCATGGAGTTCTTTGGTACTATTCAAATGAGCAAAGATGGCGGAGTCAGCCACTTAGTCATCAAAAACAGTTGGCAGGATACGGAGGGTCACCATCGTATGTCCATAGAAAGATACACAAACTGGCTTCTTCAACTAAACTTTCCCACAGCCACAAAACAAACAACACTGAAAAAATGGAGAAATTGTAGGAGCTGGGAGCAGGGAAGAATTTAGACCAAGTGTGTCTAAATACATACTGAGACTGTGAACATTTTTGTAGGGCCCTAAAATACTAGAAGGATGCCTACAATCTATAGGTTAGCTAGCTGATGGATAGATACTGTATATTCCATTACCTTGGGCATTTATGCTTTTAGTGTCCTTTAGGAGATGCATTACTCAAAGTTTATTAAAAACAAGAAATGTAATTGTAGATATTGTCCCAGGAAGAGGAACCAGAAAATTGTATTGCAGAACTCCTTTGCAGTTGACGTTGAGAAAGCTCCTGTCTGCTATGTGTACAGAGAGGACGTATTGTATGTGCAACCACTGCCTTAATCCAACGGGGTTGCAGCACTTTACAGTTGAAGGCGAGCGTTAGCTAATATATTTATATTTTAACGACTGCGCCTAACAATGGAATGAAAGAAAAGTGTTAGCAGAGGTCAAGCATTGTTTGAACGTGTTGCAAATGGTTTCCCAGGGAAACAGCAAATCAGTACTCGTAGCTTGCTGCAGCATCTCCAGAAGAGCACTAGACTCCAGCCATCGCCGAGTGTTTACTGTTGTACTGGGGACCATAAGCAATGCCGAGACTAAAGACGAAGTGAATGGAGAACGATTTAAAAGGATGAAGAAACATTCAGCACGAGTGTCACCATTAGCATCCTACAGTATTTCTGAATTAAATTCACCTATACCGGACGGTAAATGCTCTTTTACTGCATATGTACCCTTAGGGATGCAATTAGCTTACCTGCTACTCTTGTTCTTTTCCAGTTTATATAATCTTTATTTTGCTAAAGTAACTGAAGCTTTTAAGTATTTCACCCACTTTATTTCATTTTTTTTCTTTTAAAAGAAGTGCAGTCAAAAATGTCTCTTTTTTCAATATGCAACTGATATGGGAACAATTTTTGGTACAGAAACTAATATTAAAATGAGGAAGAACTGAAAAAAGTTGCTTTGTTTTCACTGTTGAGAAAGGTCCATGATTTAGTTCTTTGCTATCTTCCCCGGTTGTCCGTGGTATATACCATGCTCGAGATTTAACCCTGTGTTTTAAACATTTAACGTGTGGCACTAACTTCCTATGCTTGCTGTTTCTTAACTTAAGATAGAAGAGACAGAATTAGTTTCCTTACGCTGGTGTCTCTCCCCATATTTATTAGAACAGTAGCAGATATGAACAACTGCATAATAAACATATGCTATGGAATATCAATTGGGGAGAAATGTTTCCTATGTTATGGAACTGAGAGGGCAACCTAATGTAAAGTGCAGCTGAAATGCTCATTTTCATTCTACGCTGAGTGCTGACTAACTTCATGTCACACTTGCTGCTTGGCGTTACAGATGATTGCTATACGTTAGCTGGCGAGACAGATAAAATGCTTGGAATGCAGAATATATAACAATATATTCCTGGGGATAAATCAAAGACAGGGAGGAAAGCTTTGAAGAAGCCGTTACTATTGCTCAAGTTCAAGGGTCATTTTATTTGAATATATGTCCATAGGAATCCCAACCACTGAATACTCTCTTTCAAGTTTACCATATTTGCATTTAACGTGGCTCATAGAGCAGAGGAGATCTTTCAGAGGTTACTTACCGAGGCAGAAATGCATTTTAATTTGACTACTTAGGATATGTTGTTAAGGATGCTCTTGTGGTGGTGCTGTAAGGGGCATTGTATTTCTGGTTTGATTTTTGTGGCTCTTGCTAGCACAGGAAATGTTGTTTGCATTGTATGTTAAATCCAGTACTTTGTTCATGCTGAAAAGAAAAACATGGCACTTTTCCAGATACTGTTTGTTACCTCTCAACAAAAGCAATGACAGCAATGTGACTTAAAGATCCTGAGTCTGTAAGGATATGACTGACTAAATTTCAGGCCGTACTATTTTCCTATACAAGAGCAACTATTTTACAAATAATCTATTGCATTTAGACTTTGGAATATGTGTGATATGTGAAATCAATACTCACGCAGTTTGTTTGCAGCTGAACTAGTTAAATTTGTTTCTTTTCTGATGAAAGTCTTAAAGAAAATAGCACAGACAGAGCTGACTTCTTATGTTGACCCTGTCTATTGTCTTGTGGCACCTGATTTAAAGAAGTGCTAAATGTTAATTCATATATTCAACTGCTCGTCAATGTCTTACTTTAAACAATTGGCATTAAAATTATAATCACTCAGCTGAGTTAATGTTCATTCACCACTGGTGAGCTGCAAGTATTGTTTGTTGCTGCTGTTTTCGTGGTAGCACGTAGGGGCACCTGCCATGGACCAGAGCCCCGATGTGCTAGGGGCTGTACAACACAGAACAAAGAACATTCCCTGCCCCAAAGCGCTTACAATCCTAGTATGTGGCAAGTGATAGTTCTCTAAAGGATACCACAGTCAAAACAGGGTAAAGAAAAACAGTTTCAGAGGCCAATCATAATCTTATCCCCACTGTGGACTGCAGAAATCTCAGTTACACTTGCTCACTTCCACAGGAAAGAAGAAAACCCAACTGTGTAAATAAGAATAAAAGGCTGTGGAATATGACGGGGTGGTTAGATGGCAGAATTTATCATTTCAGACAGGCCAAGGATGGGAGCATTTGTCCCACACATGAAACGAGCAAGGCAGAATGAAAATCAAAGATCCTGCTAGCTCATATATTAAATGCAAACATGTGCAGCTGGATTCCCAACCCTGCAAAGATTCCAGCTGGCCTTTCCAATGAGTCTTCAGGGTTATAGGCACCTGACTTCCAATGAGTGAGTTTATGGTGCCTGACTCCTCTGAAAAAATCCTGACCTCAGCCTGACTGTACCTCGTTTGAAAAGTTATGACATCATCAGACAAAGTATTTCGTTATGACTTCCCGTGTAAGAAGATTCAAAATGACAGTTTTCAGAGACAACATGAGATCAGCAATGGCCTGCCAAGTGATTTGCTTGTCTCTGTCCAGTTCCTGTGGATAGGTGTTCAATAGCAAATAACTGGCAGCAATTTTTGCAGTCTTACTGAGAGTCTCAGTGGAAGCCAACGACTGAACTGGCAGGAAGACTGAGCCATTCACTTAGGTAGGTGAGTAGATAGTCACGTGTGCTGTAACAGATTATATTGTACCTCTTTTGTGGGTACGTGGTGGCTGGAGTTCTTCATCCAGTACCTTTCTTGAGCAGTAACCAAGCAGAGGTCATCATCAAATCTAAACAACACCTCAACCACATCTACAAATACCAATTTGTGTTTTGTCCCTCCTTTCCCAAAAGACTGAGGGAAGAGATGAGTTTCCCAAAAGAAGTGGCAGAGACTTTTCCTATCTGTATAAATCCCTCCTGTGGCAAGAGGGTCTGGTCTGGATGAAAACCTATCTTGAAGCTCACCTTCTAAAAACTGCAGTTGTCTGACGCTGATTTTCAGAATGGGAGTCCCTGGTGACAGAAGCCTCTTCAAAACTCTCAGCTCACATGATGGGATTAGAAGGGAGCGGTCCCTGCTCCCCTGGGAACATGCCCTACATCTGTTGATAGAGAGGGTCTCCCTAGCCTATCATTGCTCTGCTCCCAACCTGGTTCAGTGCAGAGCCTGTTGAACCCATCACAGTGTGTGTGCACATGTGGCTTTGTACGTAAATGTACACAATGTCTAGCACAGTGGCGCCCCGGAGAGGATCTCTTTAATACTAATATATAAAGCGGAGTTGTGCATCAAAGTGTGTGACTGTGCCTGTTAAAAGACAGCTTATGAGGCCTATCTATCTCCATGAGTTTATTACACTGTGTAATAGGAGAGGCTATCCACTGGATGATGATGATTATCATTATTATTATAATTTGAAGTATGAGTGGTTTCTTTCATAATGTCCAAAGAATGAGCTGGATTCTCCCCTCCCCAGCAGTTTTCTGCCAGTGCAAAGCCCTGTGTGTGTGGGAGGGGCGGGGGGACGGGGGAGGGATGAAGCTACAGGGGTAATGTACAGTAAATTTTATTACAAATGTGGTTCAGAATAAGAGATTCGCTTTTGATGTGTGTTTCTCAACTTTAGATCAAATGATTTGCGGTTAGGAATCCCAGCATTCCCAGCATCAGGTAGTGGGCCTGAACCAAATCCACTGAAGTCAACGAGAATCTTTCCACCGATGTCAGTCAGTATTTAGTCAAGTCCACTGGGACAGACACATTCTGTGCTGCCATGTTTGTGGCAACGGAATATCACTTTTTTCATTATTCTCAAAATACGTGTTAGAGAGAGATGAAACACAAGGAACTATGATTCTGAAGTTCAAACTCAGGTAAACTGAGAGTACCTCTACGCGGCAAAGAAAAACCTGCGGCTGTCCCATGCTGGCTGATTCAGGCTCGCAGCACTCAGACTGAGGGGTAGGTTCATTGCTGTGTAGACTTCTGGGCTTGGGCTGAAGCCATAGTTCTGGGCCCTTCCCACCTTGCAGGGTCCTAGAGCTGGGCCCCAGCTTGGGCCTGGAAGACTACATATCAATGGAACAGCTCTGAAGCTCTGGCATGAGCCAGTCACGGGTGGTTAATTGCGGTATAGACAGACCATCAGTGGCCCAGTTCCTTCCTTCCCTCAGAAACTCTCAGGAGGAAATGTCTTTGAAGTTTCCTCACAAAATCCAGTTAAACTTACTTCAAAGGGTTAAGATCATGCCCCACATATCCTAGGAACATTCTCCTGGGGGCAAGCTTAATCCCTCCACATATATCATGGAATTAGCAGAGGATTCCACAGACTTCATCGGTTCCCCAAACATCACAGATCCTGTGTCTATGCATTGGCCAACATCTCTTCCACATCCCTAGCTGCTTCATTTGTGTCATGCTGCTTGGAAGAGAGGTTGAGAAGGTGACTGTGTGTCTCCTTGAGCCCTGCCCTGAAGCGAGCTTCCTTCTCAACCACAGATCCCTGAACCCATGGAGAACTCTCTCCTAGGAGATCTGTACTCAGATGTTCCCTCTTTTGCATGGGGAATACTTGGGCCAAAGGTGAAACATTAGGGTCCTGGGTAGAACTTGTCCACATTTTTCAGCTGAAACTCTTTCACAACTAAATATGGAGCTTTGTCAAAATCAAAAAAATTATGGGAAAAATGTTGCTTTTGATCATTTTTTTTCACTGGAAAAATTAACTGTTATGTTCTGTTTTGAATGGACATTTTGGAATGTTGACATTTTAAAAAAACATTTTGATTAGATGTTGAAAGTTTATTTTCTTGTTTTCAAATCATAATTTTTCAGAACTTTTTGTTCAAGGAAAATTGTTAATATTTGTGTGTGTGTGTGTCCAGTTTTGGGACAAAAATATGTGCTGATATATTGGAATTTCCATTTTCCAAACAGCTCTAGTCCTGAACAGGGATCACATGATTCAGTCTAATGCTTCTAGATCCAAAATTAGCCCAATCCTATAGTAATTGGATGGTCCAATCCAACGCCCATTTAAGTCAATAGAAACCTTTCCACTGAGTTGGTTAAATTCCAAATAGTCTAAAATATCTCATTCTCCATCAGCGAGAAATTGAAAACAAAATATAGCCAATATATTTCAAAAGCAGTAGCTCATTCTCCATTTGCCAGTCCCACAGCAGGAATTACCTCCTAAACATTATTTCTGGGGCTGTGCTGATATTTTTACTGATCCTGGCTCATAGAGATTTCTATTTTTGGTATCGTACAAATTGAAGTTCTTGTTGTTCAAATAGAAAGAATGTTATTCACTGGAGCATTGTTCAAATGAGAATGAGGAAGATCTGTTTGGCTGAATGGAGAAGGACAAAATTAACACGGGAAAGATAATGTAATATTTCCAAGCTTCTAATGGGGCTTTAAATAACTAGATAACAGTACAAATATGTACTAAATGAATTTGAGCCAAGAATAAGGGAGCATGGACTTGAAAAGTGATTTGTTTTCCTGCAAGCTCTGTCTGCCCTTGTTACATTTTCAATAAAGGGCCAGATCCAGAGCCCACTGAAATCAGTGCAAAGAATCCTACTGGGATTTGGATCAGGTACAAGATGAAGTACTTCACACTCACACAGGGTTCACATCTAAAACATGCCCTTCAGATTTCCATATATTTGCACAGGGAAAATGCAGTTAGGACCAGACTTTTATAAGTCCGATTGCACATGCATGTACATGTTTGTAGGCAGAGTTACCACTGTGGCACTCAGCAGTTGTGAAATAGAACATGCAGTTAGTAGTGTGGGAAATACAGCCACATGAGCAGTAGCATCATCCAGTGGTTACAGTAAGGGATTGGGAGTTGGGATACTAGGCTGCTAGTCAAGAGTTTTCCATTGACACATCAGGTGGCCTTTGACAAGTCCCTTTAATATCTGTTTCACAGTTTCACTATTGTTGTTGTTCGTTCCTTGAGTTGGAAGATGACCATGATATCACTGATTGGTTGGGTTTCTGTAACATGTGAGTGGCTGATCAGGTCAGTTTGAGCTTTGAATTGTCTGTGGCACATTGAACAAGAGATGCTGCTATAGGTTACTTGATTCACAGTGGATAGGATGCTGTTGGGAGATTTACTCTGCTGGCATTTCTGCTCTGCCTCAATAGTTTTCCTCTGTGGCTCCAGGATAGATGAGATGTTGCCAGATAGAATGATCCTGAGCAAGATCTTCCCAAAACTCTGGGTCAATGTTGAAATGCCTGAACAATAACTTGAGGGAGTCTTTGCAATGTTTCTTCTGGCCTCCCTGGTTATGTCTACACTTGCACTTTTAAGTCGACTTTAACTAATAGTTGACTTAGTTAAGTTGACTTAGTGTGTCTACACTTAAAATTAAAGACAACTTAAAGGGGAACTTACAAAGTCGACCTAGAGTGTCCACAGTGGATGCTCTAGGTCGACTTTGTGGGGCTAGGGGGACCTTGGGTAGGTCCACGGTGGCAGGGGGGCACCCCTTGTGTGCAATGGGGCAAAGGGGAACAGGGACCGTGGCAGGGCATGTGGGCAGGGTGTGATGCTGTCTGGATTTAGGGAAGCATTTATGATATTATTTTCAATGGATATCTCATAAATGCTATAATCCATAGGAACTATGTCATGTTTGGTATCAATAGAAAGATAGTAATTTGCTGGGAATGATTATATAGTTTATGTCTAGGAATTCTATTTAGATTAGAAGTTAGAATTTGATGTTATATATATACTTTAACTTAGGTTAATACCATTGTGTCCTTAATATTTAGGAATGTGCCAGGACGATGGTCCCAGGGAGTTACCTGATGAACCATTAATGACATAAGGAATACAACCATTGTGTCCTTAATGGCTCATCAGGTAACTCCCTGGGACCATTGTCCTGGCACATTCCTAAACATTAAGAACACAATGGTATTAATGTAAGTTAAAGTATAGATACAACATCATATTCTAACTTCTAATCGAAATAGACATAAACTATATAATCATTTCCAGCAAATTACTACCTTTCTATTGATACCAAACATGACATAGTTCCTATGGATTATGGCATTTATGAGATATCCATTGAAAATAATATCATAAATGCTTCCCTAAATCCAGACAGTGTCACACCCTGCCCACATGCCCTGGCCTTTGGGGGGCATGCCAGGCTCCTCCTGTGCTCCCCCCAGCAGGGAGGGCATTGGTGCATTCCTGGGGTAGCCATAAGTCGACTTAGGGCTACCCCAGGGCTACACTGGCTTAATTCGACTTTAAAACGTCGAATTAAGCCTTAGGTCGAGTAGAAAGGTGGTTTAATAAAGTCAACTTAATTTTCCTTAAGTTGACTTTATTTTCCTTAAGTTGACTTAAACAAGCTGCTTAAATCGACTTAAGAAAAGTGTAGTGTAGACGCAGGGCCAATTAAGTTGACTTAAGCCAAGCTTAAGTCAACTTAATTTACCAGTGTAGACGCAGCCCCTGAGAGTGCTTTCCCTCCGTTAGCTCATCATAAAAGATCTTCTTTGGCAGTTGCTCATCTGCCATTTTGGTGACATGGCCTGACCATCTCATCTGTGATTTCATCAACAGAGTATGGGTGCTTAGAATACCTGCCCATATGAGAACCTCAAGATCTGGAATCTTGTCTTGCCATCTTATGCCTGAGCTCCCTGGCAGCAGCACCAGCCACAGCCCCTCCAACCCCCTATGCAGCACTGGCCGGGCCCCTGGAGGCCCTGAACCTGCCCCCCAGCATGGAGGATTGTTCTTTCCTAAATGAAGTACTTTGCATTTCTCTATATTGAATTTCATTCTATTAACCCCAGACCATTTCACCAGTTTGTCCAAATCATTTTGAATTGTGATCCTATCCTCCAAAGCACTTGCAACCCCTCCCAGCTTGTTATATGTTCCTATTCTTTGTTTCCTATCTTAATTAATTACTGATCCAGGGGAGGAGCTTGCTCTTATCCCATGACTACTTACTTTGCTTAAGAGCCTTTGCAGAGGGACCCTGTCAACAGGATGGGATCAAGGCTGCCCATCCTTGTGGAGAAAGAACAATCCATTGCACACATACAAAACGGGCAATGACTGCCTAGGAAGGAGTACTGCAGAAAGGGATCTAGGTATCATAGCGGACCACAAGCTAAAAATGAGTCAACAGTATAACACTGTTGCAAAAAAAGCAAACACCATTCTGGAATGTATTAACAGGAGTATTCTAAGAAAGATATGAGAAGTAATTCTTCCATTTTATTTCATGCTGATTAGGCCTCAACTGAACTTTTGTGTCCAGTTCTGGGCACCTCATTTCAGGAAAGATGTGGAGAAATTGGAGAAAGTCCAGAGAAGAGCAACATGAATGATTAAAGGTCTGGAACACTTGACTTATGAGGGAAGATGGAAAGAGCTGGGTTTGTTTAGTCTAGAAAAGAGGAGACTGAGAGGGGATATGATAACAGTTTTCAAGTACCTAAAAGGTTGTTACAAGGAGGAGGGAGAAAAATTGTTCTCCTTAACCACTGATGATAGGACAAGAAGCAATGGTCTTAAATTACAGCAAAGGTGATTAACCACTGGAATAAGTTGCCTAGGCAGGTTGTGAAATCTCCATCACTGGAATTTTTTAAAAGCAGGTTAGACAAGCACCTGTCAGGGGTGGTTTAATAGGTACTTGATCCTGCCATAATGCAGGGGACTGGGCTCAATGACCTCTCATGGTCCCTTCCAGTTTCTGTAATTCTATAGTCATAGTGGAGAGAGGTAAATAGTGGGTCCCGCTGGGATCCATATTGGGATACATGCTGTCCTATATATTCATAAATGAGCTGGGGAAAAAAGTGATTAACTGTGATGTGTCAAAATTTGAAGATGGTGCAAGATTACTCAGAATAGTTGAGTCTAATGTTGACAGTAAAGATTTACCTAGTTTTGAGACATTCCTTTGTAACAAAATGGCAGATGAAATTCAGTGTGGATAAATGCTAAGTAATGCACATTGGAAAACATAATCCCAACTATCCATATGAAATGATGGGGTCTAAATTAGTTGTTACCACTCAACAAAGAGATCTTGGAGTAACTGTGGATAGTTCTCTGAAAACCCAAAACCTTCCTTGTGTTCGGTCATTCATCTCCAATGACCAACTCTGCAGAGTTCTTTTGAAAATTCTCACAGTACTTTGCAGGTAACACCCATAATCAGAGGACCTCAAAGCATTTCATACAAGTAGGTGCATATTATTATCCCTGTTTATAGAAGTGAAAATTTAGGTGCAGAGAGGTAAAGTAACTTGCCCAAAATCACACAGCAAGCTGGTCGTAGAGTCAGTGATAGAATGTAGAATACATCTGCCCTAATCGGCTGCTTTCAATTCAGACTATGCTGCCTTTCCCTTCATTTCATAACAGAAACAGGAAGATGTGTATAAATTAGAGGGGGTTCACTGTTAATTGTGTATGAAGTTGCTGTCTTTTGTTTTCCAAATGAATTGCTGTTTGTGACTGATGATGGGATATGGCAGGAATTATGGATGGATGTCACAATAAAGTGTAGTACAATGATCTTCTCGCTCCGCTCTAGATGATAGTTAAATAGCATAGCAGAGAAGTGCCATACTCCACCATTAAGTTCGTTTGTTTTTTCATTAAATTCGGCAAATCCTTTAGGTTCTTTTTCCCTTAGGAAAAATAAACGATGTAACCTCCCTCTTCCCTTCCAAAGTTAAACCCACCCCTCTAACCAAGCAAACGGTTAATAAAAAGTACTTCACTTTGAAGGGAAATATTTTTGTAACTGTAACGTATCTTTTCCCCTATCTTTTCTTGGTATCTCAGAAGCGGCATATTCAGATATACTACCAGGCTGTGGCTTAGTTAACGATATCAAGAGTTTGACATGAGCAGACTTTTCTTTACTGGATAGAAGACAAATTGCAGACCTCAAACCTCTGTAACATTATGCACTCTGTAAAAACTACTAATGTTCCTGTCTGAAATTGCTTCCTTATGACTTTTTGTTGTCGCAACAAACGCAAAGGCCCAAATCAAAATGCTGTATCTGAACATACCCAAACGTGGGGAAAACCAGAATTTAGATCTGAACTTTTTGGGGCAAATCTAACATTCAGTTACCCCAATGTAAGTCCGGAGTTACTTGGCTGAGTTATTCTGGATTCATACCAGTGCTACTGATGGGAGAGTTTGGCTCTGTTCCTGGTCCCTATCTAGATAACAGTATAAACCCATCTGACGAAGGGGGATTTTCTTCCACAAAAGCTCATGAGATAAATAAATTTGCTAGTCTTCAAAAAGTGCCACAGGACTCCTTGCTTGTTTTCGTATAAACCCCAGATCTGAATTTTTCACAGCCTTGGTGTTCAGTCCCCTCTGAATGATGCAGATGGCTCTTACCCCATAATGAAACCCCATATCTGAACTCTACAAGTCTTCTGGAAATTTGGGTTCAGATCCAAACCTTGTAGCTCACAGTCCTTGCTAAGACTAACTGTATAGGAATGTCCTTGTTTTTACTAGCCATGCTCTTTATCAAGGATGTGTTAGTCTGCATGGTAGAAATGCTAAGTGGCTGTTGAGAGGAGGAGAGAATAGAGTGGGGCTTTTGTGTGTGTGTGTCAGACAATTGCCTCCTTTTCCTCCAATTGTGCTAATAGGAATAAAAAGCCACATGCTTTTTGAAAATAAAATCTTAAAGCCATAGCTCGCAACAGCCAATGATGGTTTATTGCTTTAAAATGGACAGATCACTCTATCTTCTGTCCCTAGGAACATTACAACTCAGCCTTTTGTGGGGGAGGGGCATGTATAGTCCATAGTTCCCTTGCTACAGAATTATTTCTTCCTCCTCTATTGCTGCAGAATTATGCATCAGAATCTTAACTTTCATTAAAAAAATATTTCTAGCCTTTCTAGTTGTGAAAATGACCCTGAAAGTGTAAACTGGAGTGTAACCAATGCACTGATGTCTTCCTGAGTCTGCAGACAGCCTGACACAAGAGTTCTGTGATATATGAGCTGCTGCTTTATCTCACTTGATGCTAACTCTGACAGCAAAAGATTAAAATTTAAATGGCATTTCATTGCTGATCACTTCAGCAGAAACATCCAAATAATGTGTTTATCCCTCAATTCCAAATTGCCTTCTACACAGCCCTGCATGTCAAAACCCACCAGCTGTTTCTGTGACAACTTGTCTGACACAAATGGACTTTGTCAACGCAAAGGCAAAGCGTTGGTGAGACGAAAGTCTGCAGCATATTGAAAACTAAAAGTGTGGGGACAGTGTCAACTAAATGGATTTCAGAATAAGTAACAAGGACTACGGTGCTCATGTATTATTAATTTTTATATTCAATTAATGAAAAACCATAATTTTAAAATGTAATGATTCTGCCACAGTTTCTTTCCAGTCAGTTCCAGCTGAATGCAGCACAATCCAGGGTCCTTTTCTACACAATTTAGGTCCAGCTTGCCCTGGAGCATACGAGAAAATACTTGTGTGGAACCGGTTGTGTAAAAGAGTCCCCACTGCATATTGACTTATTGTCTTGATTATTGCAGCATTCGAGGTATGAAGGACATGAAACTACTCTGTAAAATTTATGAAATTATATATCCTATTTGTGTCTGTTTTAAGGAGGGTAACTGTATGTGAACATTGGGTTGATTCAAGGCGGGAAAGAGTATAATGGTTTCAGATAGCCACCCATCGGCCAACACTTCATACGTTCCACAGAGGCCATTAGCTTTGAGGTTTTACCTCTGACCAGCTGCAGAGTTCACTGGCCTAGCTTGCCAGGGGAAAGGATCCCAGGTTGTAAACACAGGGGAATCAAAGGCCTGGGAACCTAAGACAAAGGGTGTTGGGTGATAAAAGTGATTCTCTCAAGGAAGAGGATGGACAGTTGTTGGAGAGATGAAGAGATGCCTACAGTCCTTGCCATGGGATGGCAGGCTTCAATGTAAGGTAGACGTGTATGTCAACCTTTTTTTTTTGTTTGAAAAACTCTTTCACTCTTTTGCTATGCCTTGTTTCTACTGTTAAGAGAAGGAAAAGTGCCTGGTCACTGTATACACCACAGGTCAGAGCTCCAAGAGGAAAGGTTTACAGGTGACGAACCCAGACGGATTGGCTGGGTAAGCACAACTGATTCTCAGTGTACTCTAGCCAGGTATCTGGTGGGAGAATCACAGAGCTCCATCCAAGGAAGAGATTGAGACCTGAGGGCTAAGGCAGGTGCAGTCAGAGAGCCCGGAGGAGTCAAGGGTGCAGCCAGCTCTGTTACCATGAATCTTTAGGAAATAATAATTGATTCTAGGCTGACCCAATGTGTTTTCTGTAGCAGATACTCTCAAGGACGCTAGGGGAATTGAACCATAGAGTATTCATAGAAGATTGGAAGGGCCCTGAGGAGGTCATCTAGCCCAACCTGCTCAGGGCAGGGCCAACCCCAACTAAATCAGCCTAGCCAGGGCTTTCTCAAGTCGGGCCTTAAAAACCTCTAAGAATGAAGAGTCAACCGATCCCAGTGACCCACCTAGCCTTCCAGAATTGTTTTTTTTTTAATCTCACTGGTATGAAAGGGCTGTTCCTTGTTGTAGATAACCCTTCTGTTATTCAAAGTCTGCCTAGATTGGGGGAGATTGGCAAGGATCTCCTTCTGTATAGTAGACACTGGAACATACTGTACAGAACTGACCTGAAGATGAGTCACAAAGACATTTTTATATTTAGTGCTTCAGTGAGTTTTGACTTATAACTTTTTTCAGGAAGTGTATTCTCCCTGCAGGTTTTACCTGGCCCATTTAAAAACAAACAAACAAAAAAACTTACTCCACAAAGTTGTTAATGGCAGCTCTAGGATTGCAGGATACATATATAAGTCGACTTAGGGCTACCCCAGGGCTACACTGGCCTAAATCGACTTTAGAAAGTCGAATTAAGCCTTAGGTCGATTAGAAAGGTGGTTTAATAAAGTCGACTTAATTTTCATTAAGTTGGCTTTATTTTCCTTAAATCGACTTAAGTAAGCTGCTTAAGTCGACTTAAGCAAAGTGTAGTGTAGACACAGGGCCCATTAAGTCGACTTAAGCCAAGCTTAAGTCGACTTAATTTACCAGTGTAGATGCAGCCCATGAGTCCTGTTGCTTGATTTAGAGACGGTAATGTCTCAGTGGATGTTTACGTACATGGTGGAATATGAGGCGCTCTGATGCCAAGTGTGGAGACTCTGAAGAGTGGAGAGGCTGGAGGTATTCTGGTCAGGTGGATGGGGTAAAATGTACCCTGTATGCAGAATAGTGACCTAGGGTTACACAGATCTTAATCAATAGATAGCAATGTCATTCAGGCCCTGGAACAGAATGAGCCCCAGAAAAAGTGGGAAGGTTTGATATTCCATTCTGAGAATAAGTGAAAAGAGTCAACAGCGAATATTCTTTTGGGAGTGATCAAAAGCCACTGGAGGAAGGTGGCCTAGTGGATAAGGCACTGGTCTTAGAGTCATGAGCACTAAATTCAGTTCTCTGCCCTGGATTACCCGTGTGTCCATAAGCAAAATGGGGTGATATTTCACAGGGGTGTTGTGGGGGTAAATCTGTTAATGATTATAGGCACTCATATTCTACACTGATGGCTGCCATGGAAGTACCTCGATAGACTGGGCTCAGTGCAGATATTGAGTACATAAAATGCCCTGACTGCTCTTGAAATCACTGCCTTCCTATGATGCTTTCTTGGGGGTGTTATGCCCCTAGTCAGTGAGAGAGAGACTGGCCGATGCTAAACAAGATGACAGCTCTCAGTCTGCTAGCCCCCCTGACAAACCTTCTCTGGACTCTGCCGGTCTTTACTTTACCATGTAGGTTAATTCTTGGGGCACCTCTGGCCCCAAACTTCTTATTGTATGCAGCCCCTGTCCTTGGACACTCTCAGGACTTTCCAGGTCTGCTGCCTCCAGAGAAACAATGCACACAGCACCTTACTTGTTTCAACTGTGAAGGCATGTGCTACTTAGCATCACAACTCTGAGACGACTTTATAGCAGAAGGAGAAGCTTATTAACAAAGAAGAGAAATTCAAGTGAGCATTGAGTAAGGATAATAGAAAAAGTGATGGTTACAAATTAAAAAAAGAAGTGTAACATGCTCCCGAAAGACTGATTGTTACTTTTAACAGGCTGAAACCTTTGTCCAAGATAAGTTTCTTATATAAAACAACTTCTCATCATCAAAAGCCCTCTGGGCTGGGATCAAATTTTCATGGTTGCAAAAAACACTGTCCTTTTTGCTCCCTCAGTGATGGATAACCAAGGGGTTCTTTTTCCTTCTTATACTCCAGCAAAACTTTTAAATGTTTTGTTTTTAAGGGTACCCCTGGATAAGATCCTTGATCCAACTGTTTTCTGCTCCTGTTTGTTTCCACCAGGCGGCTTTCTCATCCTCTATTAACTTGTTATTCCTGTTTACCTCAGGTGCAAATGAACTTCCATGTATTTGGCTTTATCCTGTGTAATTGACACCAGCAATCTAGGCAGAGTGGTAAATCATCATTCCTTTGTCTGTGAAAAACTTATCAACTCTTCCTGGTTAAATAATATAAATATGTTTTTAGTATGTACTTAATGGCTTCTTGACTGGCTCCCGTACACACATCACACAACGCTCATGATGACAAGTATGATAGAAGCTTTCATATGATAATTCCCCTCTATTCGACACTGGTCAGGCCGCATCTGGAATACTGTGTCCAGTTTTGGGCTCCCCACTACAGAAAGGATGTGGACAAATTAGAAAGAGTCCAGCGGAGGGCAACAAAAATGATTAGGGGGCTGGGGCACATGACTTATGAGGAGACACTGAAGGAACTCGGCTTATTTAGTCTACAGAAGAGAAGACTGAGGGGAGATTTGATAGCAACCTTCAACTACTTGAAGGGGTGCTCCAAAGAGGAGGGAGCTAGGCTGTTCTCGAGGGTAACAGAGGACAGAACAAGGAGCAATGGTTTCAAATTACAGCTGGGGAGGTCAAGGTTGGATATTAGGAAAAACTTTCTCACTAGGAGGGTGGTGAAGCATTGGAATGGGCTATCTAGGGAGGTGGTAGAATCTCCATCTTTGGAGATTTTTAAGGCTCGGTTAGACAAAACCCTGGCTGGGGTGATTTAGGGGGAGTGGTCCTGCTTTTTAGCAGGAGGTTGGACTAGATGACCTCGTGAGGTCCCTTCCAACCCTATGATTCTATGATACCTGACATGATATCTTTAACAGGTCAATGCTATGACAGTGGTGTGTTGGGTGTAGTGAGTTTGCCAGGCGTCCTAGATAATTTCCATTCCATGATGGTGAATCCTTTGCCAGATGGCAATGAAGGGCTCTGAGGGTCACACTCCCCTTTTACTCTGAGGAGTGGGTGGGTGAGTTGTTTCACCCTCTTTGGGGACATGGCTTATTCCTCACATTCACTGGTGCATGGGAGGGCAGAGCCATAAATTCACCCTTTCTGCCATTTCTCCACCCACTTGCTTATCTAGGCTTGCATAGAGAAACAACTCTGCTGTTGCTCCAGCCAGGAACTGCCAGGCAGGGTTGGGTTCTTACTCCTCTGGGTAGTCCTGTGGCCAGACCCATCATCTGTCCCTTGATAGCCGCACATGACGATTCATAGAGAGAATATATATCTCAGTGGAAAACACTGCTCTTACTACACAATTGCAAATCCAGAGGGACATCAGAGAAACTGGAAAGAACCATGAGAGGTCATCAAGTCCAGTCCCCTGCACTTATGGCAGGACCAAGTACCCTCTTAAACCATCGCTGACAAGTGTTTGTCTAACCTGCTCTTAAAAACTTCCAATGATGGAGATTCCACAACCTGCCTAGGCAACTTATTCCCGTGGTTAATCACCCTGACAGCTAAGAATTTCTTCCTAATGTCCAACCTAAACCTCCCTTGCTGTAATTTAAGCCCATTGCTCCTTGTCCTATCATCGGTGGTTAAGGAGAATAATTTTCTCCCTCCTCCCTGTGACAACCTTTTAGGTACTCGAAAACTGTTACATGTCCCCTCTCAGTCTCCTCTTTTCCAAACTAAACAAACCCAGCTCTTTCAATCTTCCCTCATAAGTCAAGTGTTTCAGACCTTTAATCATTCATGTTGCTCTTCTCTGGACTTTCTCTAATTTCTCCACATCTTTCCTGAAATGAGGTGCCCAGAACTGGACACAATACTCCAGCTGAGGCCTAATCAGTGGGGTAGAGCGGAAGAATTACTTCTCATGTCTTACTTACAATACTCCTGTTAATACATCCCAGAACAGTGTTTGCTTTTTTTGCAACAGTGTTACACTGTTGACTCATATTTAGCTTGTGGTCCACTATGACATCCAGATCCCTTTCTGGAATACTCCTTTCTAGGCAGTCATAACCCATTTTGTGTGTGGATTTTATGGATTCCTTTACCCTCTGTCAAAGCATAACTGCTCTGTGGAGAAAATAAAGAGTAGCTGTGAAATCTCTGCTTTTCGTTCTTGTAATGTCAGCCAGAAGTAATGCAGCATATGTAGGCATCTGTGATCTGCAAAATTATGTTCAGTGTCTCTTTGCTCTGCCATGTAATCTGTGATTTGCTGTCCTTTGGAACTTGCTGCTAATAAAATAGTAGGCTTAGATAAAGTAGCTGGAATATATCTGCTCTCCTTTGCTATCAAAATATACCCTTGAAATATATTTAGATTCAGTTGCCTATAATGGCATAGCCCAAAATTTTCAAGCTCTAACAGTGAACTGTTGATTAATTGTTGTGCTATCTAATTGCTTTTGAAAATCAGGAAAGAATATTTCACAAAACCAAATAGTGTTGCTAAATTAAGTATGGTCTCTTTATAACAGTTTGTGTGTGTGTGTGTGTGTGTGTGTGTGTGTGTGTGTGTGTGACTGAGAGAGAGAGAGAGAAAGAGAAGCTTTATCAAGCACCAGATCTGGATTTATGACTTGAGGTATGTCCTGTCTCTCTTAATTGTGTGCAAACTCTTTGTGATACACAGATCTATATTATACTCACTTAATAATTGATAAGTAAGGGACACGGGCTACATTTTCAAAAGTGACTGGTGATTTGAGGTGAGACATCTTACAGACTGATTTTTGGAGGATGGGTGAATGGCACATAGTGACTTTTTGAAAACTTCGGCCTAACAGTATTGGCCATTTGAACCCCGTGGATTTCAGACTGTGAACATTGTAAGTTCTTTGACTATTGTAGAGTAAGGTATCATGGTGTGCTGTAGACGAGAAATGTTCCAAATCCATCACAATACTTATATGTTGTGTTTTCCATCATCAAAATGCTTTATACATTTTTCCTAACCCTTATGAGGTAGGTAATAATATCCCCCTTTATGAGGCAGGAAAAGTAGACTAGGAGAGATGGGTCACACAAAGCCTGGCTGTCAGAGTCAAGATTACATGTCGATAAATTGTAGAGTCAGTTGCTTGACTACACATTGTTTCATTGTGAAATATATTCAAGAAACCAAATAACCAATGTTAGTCTGACTTACTGCTGTAAGCCAATAATAATAACGTATAGGGTAAATGTTCAATATTATATGAGTGTCTGGGAAACCATCCTGTGCAGTGATAGGTTCCGGAGGGGTAGCTGTATTAGTCTGTGTATAGCAAAAATAACGAGAGTCCTGTGGCACCTTAAAGACTAACAAATTTCTTTGGGCATAAGCTTTTGTGGGCTGCAACCCTCTTCGTCAGATGTACCTTACATAGAAGACGTGCTCCCATAGTTACACATTTCGGCTAGGAGTGTTTATACGATCATTTTACCAGTTATAAAACTCATTACATGTTATGAAAATCCAACCCATCAGTTTCTCCTAGTTCCTTAATTTATTGTTCTGTTCTTTTCTTACATTTGTTTTGGATAGTAACATTCAAGGTACTGGTCCATGTATGTGCCTCCCTAACTTGTATTAAGACACAGAATGAGTACATCTTAATTTTGACTGTTTTCCTATTTGTTTATGCCAAATGCTGGGTTATATTATTGCAGAATATTCTGGGATGTAGCTTAGTATAAGCTACAGAATTCTGGGAAAAACATAGGCCAGTACAGCTCTTATAACTGCTCAGCATTCATATATTGTATTCATATATGCTAATCTAATATATGGGCTTGCTAACAACAGTTTAAGAATTCTTGGTTCTCTCCTAACATTAGAGCACTTGACCATGGCTCTGTCCACTAAGATGAACAAGGAGTCCTGTGGAACTTTTAAAGACTAACACATTTATTTATTGCATGAGCTTTCATGGGAGAAAATTCCACTTCATCAGATGCTTTGAAGATGGATTAATGGATTCCATTAAAATGGAAAACTATAAAGACTGGGTGTTTTTTAAAGAGATTGAAAATATCAAACTGATTCCAAAGAGCATCCTCAGAGTAACGCTCATTACAGATCAGTAACACCATAAGGCCTATACCCCATATAAATCCCATTTAATTTTCCAAAATAGGACTTAAGTGGGTTTCAGATGTAGTCCTTGCATTGAACTTCTGTACGGGGGTGAATTGCTGCCAGAGAAGACACTGGTATCCAAACTTTAGGAAAGAGAAGACTATCTGATAACAACTTTGAGACAGATCACCCTCAAAGATTTAGATGAAGGTTCTGACTGTTGTCTACCTAATGTAGAGTAGTTGAATTGACAGGATCTGGATTATAAAATTTGCAGCTGTTTGAGAGAATGTTCTTCTGTATAATGACAAAAGTGTTGTGATGGGATGTAGAATTCCTTGGGTACCGCTTGGGAGCTAGGGTACCACTCATCCCTCTGTCTGACCAGCTTGGGCTTCCTTTTACAGAATGAGTTATGATAAGACACTACTGTACTTACACAGCCATCCATAGGGACCACACCTAGCCACTTACGAGCTAACAATGGAGAAACTGTAGCTGGTTCTCCAGCCCAGGACCCCAAGACTATATTGTCTAGCCATGATCAAATAGCCTAACCAGTGAAGATTATTGTCCTTCCCTCAAGTGGAAGAAACATGCACCAGCTTTTGTTACTGAGCATTGTTCATCTAAACACGTCACTCAGAAATAAGCTGGTTAAGGTAAAACATTAAACAAGTTTTTTATGACAGAAAAATAGATACTAAGTGATTAAAAGTAGCAAGTGCAAAGCAATTAAAAGTCCCTACCAAAAATAAAATAAAATAAACATATGATTGCAGTCTAAGTTCTATACACTAACAAGATTTGAGTTAGCAGTGTCTCACCCTTGTTAGCCGGTACAAGCAGTTTCTTAAATGCAAGCTGGACATCCTGGGACTCCTCTCCGCACTGTCAAAGCCCTTTAGTCGTCCAGATGACCCTTCAGATCTTGAGCTAGGTGGGAGAGAGACGCAAAGTGATGATGTCATGCAGGATGATTTAGTGGGAGTGGTCCTGCTTTTAGCAGGGGGTTGGACTGGATGACCTCATGAGGTCCCTTCCAGCCCTAAGATTCTAGGGTTCTTTTATAGTCTGTTCCAGCACGTTAGAATAGTTGGGGCATGTGATCTGGGGCATTGTCCTCATTGGTCAGTCACTAGCAGGTTGTGAAAGTGCTCTCTACAATGTGGTGGATGTAGCGGATTCCTTCTTTGGTGGCTCATTAGCATGTCTTATCACTTCGTTGTTGTACCTGCCTCACAACTTGTTCTAGTGGCATTTACAGAAATATTTTCTAACTTCACTTACTCTGGTAACACATACAATCCAAGAAGGGATCAAGACTTTTAAAATAATACCACACAAGATGTACTTTGTACAGTACATACCATAATTACCTGACACTGAGTAATATGGAGCTTCTGGGATGTTGTTCTCAAACAGAGCCGCAACAGTACCTAAAAACATAATTGTTAGTCCTGTTTCTATCTTCCACTATGTTGTACTTAGTGCTGGCAAACGTGACGTCAGCTTTACACACAGGAAAGAATGCACAGCACCCAGCCTGCCTTCCAAGAGAAGGATGTAAGTTGTTTCATGGACTCTTTCAAATATATTGCCCTGGTGCCATTGTTTGGCATGGAATTACCCACACAAAGAAATCCCAAGTGATGCATGCTATTTATGTAAAGAAGGATGTAATCATTCTATGTGTCTGCTATATGGTTGCACAGCTGGCAACTTACAAGCAGGTTTTCTATTCAGTTACATTGGAAAACAGATTTGATTAGCATCCCAAGGCCATTAAAGTCATGGCAAAGCTAGTAGCTGTCAGTGTAAGTTTAAAGAATACCACAGGTTTTGCTAATACTGTTACCTATTGAAAAATCAGCTGCTAGGGGAGAGGATAGGCAGCCACAATCAATTTCCAAATCCATGTCTTACATTTCCCTGTTCCATGTTACCTTGACTTAGTGACTGTGGAGATGATCCTTAGATGCTGCTTCTGTGTTGATCGGTTAAATGAGTCCCAAGCCTAAAATAAATCTGTGAATGTGTGCAGGACATTCATCACATGAAAGAGAAAGGCCAGGCTTCGTTGGCCAGATTCAGATCATTGTGCTGATGTGCCCATTCTCCTCAGTCATCTGCTGTTTCTTCATTCACTTGTGAAAGTTCTTGCTCATGTAACAAGGTGTCTTCCTCAGCGGCAAAATTTGTATCAACGTAACATCTGATTGATTCCAGCTACATAGTTCTGGGTCTGGGTCTTACCTGCCACCTTCCACCTCTTCTTCAGCCTCTTAGGGATAGGCTCCTACTCCTTCTATTTGGTGATGTCTCCACCCAGCAGAAGGGAAAAGGCAATTTCTCTGAAGACCCGCAACTCAGATGCAGCACACCAGAAGGAATTTCAAGGCTGTATATGGGTCTTAAGTCATAAATGCAGGCTTCTTCCAGTGATATAACAGTCATCCTGATTTCAGAGGTTATTCAATGGCTTCAGGTTCATTCTGTACAACCATCAAGGACCTCAACTACTAATGATGGAACACTCTGCAGGATGTAATAAAAAGGAAACTTTCCTCTTGTGAGTATGTCACCAGTAACATCAGTGGAGGATCATCCCCAAAAATTCCCTTCCCATGCCATGGGGAAATGATGTTGTCTGTTTCAATGTCAGTGGTCAGGAAGGGTCCACGTGAGTACAAATGCCCCTTTGACTGTTCAAAGCAAATGGATGGCACATGGTAGCTAAGAAGGTTCTTCCATTTAGGGCTCTGATACCTTCAGGAAAAACAGTTCATCATCATAGGGCATTTCTGTGTATGGGGGGAGAATGTTGAGAATTCATTTTTGGCTGGTGGGGACTTTGATTATTACACTGTGCCTCCTCCTCAATGAGTCGTTTGTATGCATTTCACTGTCAGGATGTTTGAAATCCCATAGTGCTTTTTACTCAAGGGAGCTTACAGTCAAACTGATGCAAACTCTTTCTTCTCAGGTGCCTCACGATCATCTGTCACCCGATGCAAGCCAGGAGCCAACTGCCCCAGCACACACAGTGGCATCCGTAGGCAGCTGTCCCCTTTATCTGTTGCCGAAGATTCTGCCGCTCCCATTCTTGAGCTGCAGAGTCGAAGCCCCTCTGGGATTTGCCGGCACAGCAGAGGCGAGGGGCAGATCAGATCAGGTAGGCACAATAGCTGCAAAACTGGCATGGCAATAGGCCTGCAAAAGATTGCTTTCATCTGTCTTGGAAGGATGCTATGGTTGGTGCACAGTCAGAAAGCACTGATGTTGTTTCCAGAGCCGTGAGCAACACAGCCACACAAAAGCCATTCCTTTGTCTGTTGCAAACTGGGGTTTGGAGGGAAGAAAGAGTGGAGGGGGAAAAGAGGAGTGGTCCCTAATAGGAATACATACTTTAGTATCTCAGAAGTTGGATGCATAAGGCACAGAAGACCTTTAAAGGAGGATAAATAAAAACACAGAGTTAGCCTTACAGCTTTAGCCATGCCAACACCCCTTTAAAAGCCAATTCTATTCCTTCTCAAAGCCACTGGTGCGTTCACTTCAGACCATGGATGTGAAGAGGAGAAAGAGCGAGAGGTGGAATGACGTCTAGGCAAGACCATCAACCCTAGCTCAGATCACCAGTCTGCTACTGAGGAAGACATCCAGGCTGACTGCAGGCTGTAGCCTCCTGTTTCCTGCCACAGGGTAGCCCAAGTGAAATTGTAGCTGTGGTGCTTCTGCTGTCTTCTTCATCAGAAGATCAACATGGGCACTGGTGGCAACTTCATCTGTGTGGGTGGGATGGGAACAACTATGATGTATGGGCCTGAGGTAGAGTTTTCAAGTCCGTTGACTCCTTCTAGCAGGAGAAGAGCAATTGGCACTGACATAGCATCATTGCTCAAGCTCCTTAGAAGAACTCTGGAGTCAAAGTGGCCAAAAGTGAAGGAGGAAGCTGAATCTCCCAGGCACATTGAGAACATGGGAGATGAGTCTCCTCTTCTCTCTCTCCATTGCCCAAATTCTGAAAAGATGTAGCCATTTCTAGTGTCCAAAACGTTGGGTAAACTGAAGGAGCTAGTCCTGCAAATGGAAATTATATGATGGCCAAAAGCACCATTCAGTAGAGAGTCACAGAGAGAACTGCTAGGTATCCTGGAAGAACATCTGAGATAACCTGAGATAAGGATGAATAGCATGCAAGGAGGTTCATGCCCAAGACACTAGAGACCTCATTTTGATCTCACTTATCTTGGTGTAAATTAGGAGTGACTTCATTCAAGCCAACCCTTGTGTAAACCCCAAATCAGAATTAATCCTGAGTTTTCTAAGGGAGGACATGGGTCCTTCTGAGGAGTGGTTAGCGCCCTGACCTAATTCTCCTTGAAATTGGCATCCTATTACTTCTGACTGTGTGCCCTTTCAGTATGGGAGTTCCCTTTTAAGCAATAAGATCTGAGCAGCATTGTCTTGGGAAAGTTCTGTAGGTAGACAGGGACAGTGTAGATCCACATGGGGAGTAGTCACAAAGCTTCAGATAAAGCTGCCCTTTTTATATCAAATGGATGGCAGACAGTAATGGGTTTAGAAGAGAAGCCTGGGGTTATGCTGTTTCATGTACCATTCCTTTGCAAGACCCCTTTTCTGTTACCATATTGCCATTCAGATCTCATAAGCAAAAGACCATCTTAGCAATAGCGAAAAGTTAGACACAAAACGTGTGGTAATTTTCTGGTCACTAGCTGCCTTCTGATACCATGTTCCTCTTGCCACAATGTCTTACCAGTTCTGTCCCTTCCCCTCTATGCTCCTTTGTTTCCATCCCCGTGACTGGCTATGTCTATTGCTCTGTTGCTAACTGGACTAACTGCAGACTCAGAGGAGCTCTGACATCTTGGTGATTGTGAAACATTATTTACAGGTTGCTTTGACTGATGTGTTTATTTTGTGATAGCTGCTTCTTCAGCGTCTGTGCATAGGTTCTGTTTCCCTGCCTAGGCCTGGCTTCAACCTGATGATCAGTGGAAATGGAATCTTTGGAAATGCCCTACCCATTTAGCATGATTTATTTATGCCCATTATACCTGTAGGCAGCCCTCTCAGAATCGAGGACCCAGGTTCACGATTCAGGATTGCTGGGTTTTTTAAAAATTTTGCTGGTGGATGAGACTTTTGAAGTGATTTAGGAGCAGAAATCCCATTGACTTACCAAAGAACTTAGCCTATTCCACCCTATAAGATTAATCAAACTGGGGCTCCTGTACCTTTTCTAACCAAGCAAGAACTCACCAGCAGTGTATATTTCTCTTATTTTCATTAACATCCAGGTCTGAGACTGCAGAATCCAAACCAAATGCTAATGGTATCTTCATGAACAGTTATAATAATTACATAGTTGTTCAGTAATTGGAAAATGTAGGGCCCGTGCAAAGGTATTTTAGCCTTGTTCTGTTATTCTGTGATTACATCTAAAGGGGTCACCGTGTTAGTCTAGGTCAGCCAAACAAACAAGGAATCCTGTGGCACTTTTAAAAACTAACACATTTATTTATCGCCTGAGCTTTCGTGCGATAAATAAATTTGTTAGTCTTTAAAAGTACTACAGGATTCCTTGTTTCTGTGATTACTGTAACTAGTAGATCAATGAGAGTTAATTACTTGGTAGTTCCACTTTGCAGGTAACCTCACCTGTGGCTATTACATAATATCAGGTTCTATGCAAGCATCTCTGGTTTGCAAACAAAGTATAATTTATTTTTCAGTAGCAGGTGTCAGCCATTATTAGTACTATATACCTTGCTCTGCCCAGAGCCGTCCCTGGGGGGAAAGAGGGGGGGAAATGGGGTGATTGCCCTGGGCCCCACAGTTATGTGGGCCCCGCAGCCCCCCCACGGCGGCCACACTCTTCCCTGCTCCGTGGGCCGGGAGCACTAAGCCCAGCCTCTGGGTTAGCCCTCCCCGCTCCTGGGGCAGAGCAGGTGGCTGGGGCCCACCTCTGGGCTGGCCTGCTGCAACCTGCCCCATGTGGCCAGGGCCAGCCCTCGGCAGCAGCCTTGGGTCCCTGGCTGGGGCACTGACCGCAGCAGCCTGGGGTCCCGGCTGCAGCTGGATCCCTCCACCAGTCACCCCCCCGATTCCGGGGCTGGGCCCAGAGCTGTGTCCCAGCCGGAGGCCTCAGCCTCCCCAACCAGGCTGGCTCCCTGGGGGGGTGGAGCAGCCCGCCTCCCCTCCAGCACGGGGGGGGGGGCCCATCTAGGCCAGTTGGCCTGGGCCCCGCTCCCCCCATGGGACAGCGCTGGCTCTGTCCCCTTCCCCATCAGTGACTGCATTTTGTAAAAACTACCTTTACCGCTGATTATAGACTAACACGGCTACCCCTTTGGAATTATCCTCCGCGTGTTATTAATAGACATTTAATTTTATTCAAATTGTTTATTCGCAATTAAACAGTGGAACAAGTAAACAGATTTAGAATCTGAATCCCGCTTGCACCCTCAGACATCAATTTGGGCATGAATGAGGCTCTGCTGTCCCTGCCTCTTGTGCTATTTGCTGGAATAGCTGCACTGTTGTGTTTCTGTAACAACTGTTTTAAGATGGTAGTTTGTTGGCCCATTACTCAACCCCCAACCTAGAAAGTCAGTGGGATTTTGGACTGGACTCTTTGACTCTGACTTTGACTTCTCTGGCTTGGGTGGCTCAACCAGCAGGTCAGACTTCTGTTGGCATACCTCCTTACCACCACTACAAAGTTGCAAAATGCCCTGTTTCCTCATTAAAAAGTTCTTGGTTACTCCATTCTCTTATATAATTAAAAGAAACACTCCTGTGATCAAATTCACCCCAATGAACCTATACTAGCTTGATCCACTAAGTATACATAATGCGTCAGAAGCAATTACGTAAAAGGGAGGTCAAAGCTGAGATCTGAAATCACATGTTCTTATATAATAGGCTACATCATCCTGCGTTCTGTCTTCACAGATGCTGTGTGGTTCCTGATAACATAATGAACAAATCAATACTCACAATATATAATATCTTATGCTGGTCAGATCTATAAACAGTAAAAATGTGGAGTTAAGGGAGCTGCTATTCATGTGGAGTACCTACTTATAATGAATTTTAACATTAACCTCTTTGTTCCTGACACCAAAACACCATGGCTATATCTACACTAGAAAAGTTAAGTCGACTTTGTTAAGTTGACTTAATAAGGTCGACCTAAAGTCGACTGAAAGTCGACCTTATTAAGTCAACTTAACAAAGTCGAATTAACTTTTCTAGTGTAGACATAACCCCTTGTCAACCTTATTAAGTTGACTTAATGCTTTGAGTCGACTTAATAAGGTCAACGTAGGCGCTAATCTTCCTCCACACTGGCTTTAAATCGACTTAAAGGAGTCTACTTAAGGCTTAAGTCAACCTAAAAATGAGGTGTTATTAAGTCGACTTAAGCTTTCCTGAGGTTGACTTAAGGAAATGCTTAAGTCGACTTAATAAAAACCCAGTAAGGACGTGGCTTTGTTTAGGTCGACTTAAGCCTCCTTAAGTCGACCTAAGTTGCCAGTGTAGACGCACCCCATGGTGCAGTCTAATGTAGTAAGATAGGCTGATCTCACTACTCTACTGGCACATTAGATCAAGGAAGGAGCGAAATGTATCATTGTCACAGTAACTAGAGTGCGGAATGATAGATATTTATTTCTTCTTGGTTTGCATATACTGATTTTATTATCAGATTGACCAAACTCGTTTGGTTCCATTTCTGTTTCCAGCTATACCACTGCAGATCTGTCTTGTTTTAGGTGGTGAACTTTAAAAGAAAATGACCAAACTGTTTTTTTCTCAAAGCTTGAAAATAAAAATGTGGCTTCTGAGTTGAGCTCTTTGAATATTAAAGGTTTGGTCCTAGTTTCAGATCTGAGGGTTCACATGGGTTGCAAACGTATAATACATAGGTTGCAAACAGGTGTTTTGAGTTGTAACTTAGTTGGCTCTAAGAGTGACACAGCCGTTTGCTACAGGCTTGACTGACAGAAGAAGGACCTGATAATGAAGTGCTTCACCAGAGTTCTGTTACCCTGTGCTACTGTAATTTGGCTGTATTTTGTTCCTCAGTGTGAAATTGCTATTACTTTATTACAGAATCCAAAGGGGGAGCCGTGTTAGTCTAGGTCAGCAAAAAAAAACAAGGAGTCCTGTGAGTTCCCCATCTTCAAAGCATCTGATGAAGTGGGATTTTCTCCCATGAAAGCTCATGTGATAAGTAAATTTGTTAGTCTTTAAAAGTGCCCCGGGACTCCTTGTTTGTTTATTTCAGAAGTTCTTCTTTATAGCACTCCAAGTGCTTGGCTGGAGGGCTGTGTGTTTTGTTCAGAGGGTTGAAGTGCCAATGAGAACAAACATTGTGAAGTCCTTGAAATGGATCCATTATGCCTGTGACTCTCCTCTTTTTTCAGGAGAAGAAGGGACGCAAACCCATTCCGAGAACAACAGCCAAGAAAACCAAGCACAGACCCGCTGTCAGTCTTGTACATCCACATTTCTTAAGGTGGTCTGGGGATTTCTAATCATCTTATCAGTCTCCTCCTCCTGGGTTGGAACCACGCAGATAGTGAAAATCACATATAAGAACTTTGACTACCCATTTTTCATGACTTGGTTTTCAACCAACTGGAACATTATGTTTTTCCCTGTTTATTATTCGGGGCACCTTGCAACTGCACAGGAAAAGCAGTCTCCAATCAAAAAATTCAGGTATGTTTTATTGAGACACTGTCACTTTTCTCCCCACTCAGATGACAGCTGTTTTCTTAGACTCTAGTTATATAATTTGCTTTCTGGTGTGGATGGGCCAGAATAAAGGTCCCATTAATATATAGTTTAATCGACGTTAATAGTTTCTTTACATAGGCTTGAATCAATGGTTAATCAATTTTTATAGCTTGTTATTGAGGTCAGCAGGTCAGTATGTTGTTTATAACCATGGATTGTAAACATGGATTGTAACTTGTATTGATGTGCTTATAACCATATATAGCAGATACTAGTTGTCTGTAACATACAACCATTAACCAGACATTAACCCTTTATAGGACTTTTAAAAATGGAAACTTAATATAAAGTCTAACCAGACTAAGCCATAGCTGGCCAAGATGAAACTCAGAGCTGGGGAGATGGTGACCAAGGGGAAGATTGTGGCTTGTCTTAAGGCCCCCTGTAGGGAATTATTGGTATGAATACTATTTCCCTGCTCCTTTGTGTAGGCTACCCACGTACCAGGCCACAGAATGCCTTGAGGGGAGCAGGGAGATGGCTTTCATCCTTTTCCCATGAAGACTGGGGGAGCCGGGGAAGGAATCCTGAGTTATAGAGTCACAATTTCTTCCTGAGCCTGCTCTTTAACAATGCAGCTACACATTGTCGCCGTGAGCAGACTCGGTGTCGCCTGAAGTGAAGAAACGCTGGAGCATAGTTGCAGTTATAATTTCAGTCCTACAGGCAATGACACACACATCCCTGCTCCTTTTTAATAGCCAGCTTGCAATTGCACCCAAGACTGCAATGGAATTCCACTCAGAAGGGGTAAAAGAGTCTGCCAGTGCAGTCATAGGGGGATTTTAAACAATGATCAGATTTGGATTCTCTTGTTCGTGTTGGAAAACACATTGCTCCACAAGCAACTGCGCTGGCTTCAACAGTGTAATTCAACATGTGGGTATCAGATTCTGGCCTGGACTTGTTACTGAGGTGAAATAAAACTGCCATTGGAAACACTAAGACTATGTCTATGTCTACACTACAAAAAGTTAGTAGTTAAGTCGACCTAATAAAGTGCTAATAACGGGGACTTAGTAAGTCAACCTAACTGTCCTTAGGTCGACCTAATAAAGTCCACTTAAACGTCCACACTGTGCTTAGGTCGACCTAAGGAGTCGACCTAAGGATTAGGTCGACCTAACCGGTGGTTCTTATTAAGTCGACTTAACCTTTCATTAAGTCGACTTAATGAAAGCCTGGTGTGGACAGGGACTAAGTTAGGTTGACTTAAGCCTCCTTAAGTCGATCTAACTTGCAAGTGTAGACATAGCCTAAGAGTTTGCGGCATGTGGGCCAAATTCCTCCCTCAGACACACTAGTGGTGATCCCAGGTCTGAAGATGGTCCTAAATTATTATTTCCATCAAATCACTCTGTGAAGTTCCCCTCCTCCCCCTGAATCTGGTCTGGTGTGCTGCTGTGCCTTCCCTATAGCCCACTCACGAATTACCCTCCTTCACTAGCTGGACCCCACACCTAGGTCGGTCCACACCAGCCTCCTGCGTGTAATCACTCTCATGCCGTGGATATGCGCTCTACAGCCACGCAGAGGAAGGACCCTCAGCCCCCAGATACCACACTAGGAACTTCCATCCCACAGGAATGGGGACCCTTCCCCAGTCACTGTAGACTCATGGACTCCAGTTTGCCCATTTATCAAAGCAATGAGAATGCTCCAGCCTTGCCCTCTCATACCCTCTAAAGTTCACATAGCTTTAGATACAACAAACTCTACTTTATTGATTAGAAGATGATTTTAAGTAAGTATATTGCAAGTCAACGCACAATCATTTAATAAAGCAGTCAGGAGTTATCGCAAGCAAATAAAAGATATAAAATGCACCCTCCCCTGACATCACTCTCTAGTTTATTCTCCTCATTCTTACCACAAGACTGGCGGCTGGCAATGTTCAGCCAGTATTGGTCCTCCTGGCCATGTGGATAGGTTCAGTCTCTTGGAATAGTTTTTAAGATGGTGTTTCTCTGGCAAAAAGCATCTAACAGTTCAAAGTGTCTGTATTTGTTTCCAACCCACCTTCCCTCCTCTTCCTTCTCTCAAGTGATCTTTGTTCAGAAAGGATGGGAGCTCTCTCCCTCTCCTGCCTAGGTGCTACAGACATTTAGCTTGCCCATTATCATTATTATTTTCCTCTGGCTGTGTGCTTGCAACGCTGGCTGTTTGCATGCTGCTGGGAGGCCGCTCTGATCATCTCCCTCCCCGCTGAGCCATGTGAGATACCTGGGAACAGGCGTCACATCTGAACACATACATGATGCTGCAGGAGACATGTTAGCATGCCAACACAGTTTGCACAAACCACACAGTTACATTGCAAAAGTGAACAGGAGAGTTACACAGATCATACCCTAGGGGTGTTCAGATGTGCATCCCCTGACACAATCCATCTAAAATTGGACAGTTGGGCTTATTTTAAGCATTGATCTGAAGGCCACAGTGGTTTGTGGAAGAACGACGCCCTCATCCTGGCCCTTCCTAAGCCGGCGTGGTTTGTGAGAACACCAACCGCTAGCCGCTTTGCGTCTGTGCCTGAGGCGAGGAAAGAGAACACAGCCCAATAACGAGAGATACAGAGAAATGAATAAATGTCAGGACGAATGCTGTGCGGTTTTCTGTGTGAACTAATCGTTTCTGCGTGGAAACGGGGGTTACAATTTTACTGGAATTAATGCACTCTGTGGGTCTGGTCTAAAGCTCATTGAAGTCAGGGAGTGTCTTTGGCTCCAGGCCTGAAAAGGGAGGTGCTGCTTTGGTTGATGTTGATTGGGAGTTTAATACTATCAATTGAATGTAGACTTTTGGGCCTGATCCTGGAAGCCGATGGGCCTATCCTGCTGAGTTTGCTGGGTGTAGAGAGCAGTCAGCAGCTTGAAGGATCCATCCCCCCTGTGCCATATGTCTGAATAATTCTGATGCTGGGATTTATGATTTGAGAGATCTTCTCCACCCATCAGTCCTGCTGCAGTATGGTTTCAATATGTTCTTATCCAAATTAACGTGCTTTTATTGTTAGCTCTCCCATTCCCCAATGTCCTCTGTCACATGTATGACCTAGGAAATTCTGAGAGCTTTCCTCCACTCACAAAAGGCCCATTGATTTAAAAACAAGCCAGTCCCAAATCTTAGAGACCACAGAGTTGGATGTATGTATGTGCGCGCATATGGGGATTTTATGCACACAATACTAAATGAGCAGATGCAAATCAGGTACATGGGTGTGTACCAAAGGCAAGTTAGGTGCTAAGACTAATGTGCAGGCATGTTTGCTAGTAAAAAAATCAGAATTTGCCAACAGATTTTGTACAGCTCTCAGAGTATTTCCCATTCTAAGTATACAGTGCCATCACAGGACCTAATCAAGCCACTTTCCTCTATATGCTGTTCCCCAGTGTTTGAATCCCAACATCTGTTCTGATTTGCTATTACAGCCTGACCTGATCCTGTGTCATACATTTCCCTGCATTTAATTTCCTCCCATTTTGTAAGTTCCCCATCTTCAAAGCGTCTGATGAAGTGGGATTTTCTCCCATGAAAGCTCATGCAATAAATAAATTTGTTATTTCCTTTGCTGGCTTTATTTTTTTTTTTTTTTTAAATAGGTCATTTGTTCTAATCGATTCTGGCCCCTGCCTATCCCTAGGCTAGTAATGTGTGTTTGGTGATGGCTTTTTATTTCTGTAGGACAGAGTGATTCACTGTTGGCTTTAAAAGGCGTGAAATTTTGTCCAGTGGGTTCCGCAACAGACCATAACAAATTATGCCTATAACAGCTCAGCAACAACAATAATAATGTCATCTGCTTTCGAAATATCACCCCAGCCTATCAAAGCAAACAAAGCCTTTGTTGCTTTTATGCATGTAAAAAAAGATAAAAAAAAGAAAAAAGTCCTGTTAGGACAGAAGCCTTGGTTTTCAGCTCTGGTTTGCTGGATTACGAAGGGTAAAGTCTTTGAAAATGGTTTGAAACTCTCACAGATTACTCTTGAGATTTACTTTCTTCGGTCTCAAAAGTGACTCACTGTGGTAACCTGTTCCCTGAATTTCAATTTGCCATTTTAGCCTTCTCGAGGTAGAGCATTTTAACACAACTCCCAGCATTTTCCTGTTGTTCATAGCTTAAGCCAAAGAGCTTGATATGTGAGGGAAGCATGAAGCGCGAACGCTTCACGGGGACAAGTAATGTGGAGCTCACAGGGGCTATGTCTACACTTGTAAATTTAGGTTGACTTTAAGTCAACTTAGTTAAGTCGATTTAGCATGTCTACACCTAAATTTAAAGTCGACTTTGGGGGGAACTTACAAAGTCGACCTAGAGTATCCACACTGGATGCCTAGGTCGACTTCTAGGGGTTAGGGGGACCTAGGGCAGGTCCACGGGGGTGGCGGGGGCTCCCCTTGCCCAGTGCCAGGGGGCTCAGCCTTTGCCCCATTGTACCTGGGTACAATGGGTCAAAGGGGCAAAGGGGGACAGAGACCCTGGCAGAGCATAGGGGCAGGATGGGCGGCTCTGCCCTGCCCTTTGGGGGCACATGCCAGGCTCCCCCTGGGCCCCCCTCCCCCGGCAGGGAGGGCAGTGGTGGAGTCCTGGAGTAGCCCTAAGTCAACTTAGGGCTACTCCAGGTCTACACTGGCCTAAACCGACTTTAAAAAGTCGACTTTAGGCTTAAGTATAATTAAAATGAGGTTTAATAAAGTCGACTTAATTTTCCTTAAGTCGACTTAAGCAACTTGCTTAAGTCGACTTAAGGAAACTGTAGTGTAGACACATGGTAAATTAAGTTGACTTAAGCAAGCTTAAGTCGACTTAATTTACAAGTGTAGACGCACCCAGGGAGAGCAGTCACCATTAAAAGGTCCGTCTTTGCCGACCCTCTATTTCCAGTAGTGTCTATCTACAGTAGTATCTGCGCTATAGTAGATATAGCATCTCACATACCACTGAGCAAGGGCTGTTACCACATGCCGATTCCCTACTGGTGGGTGCTACAGGCGATAGAGCGCTAACACACAGACACTCAATATAGAATATTTACCAGGCCTAGGAATCCGGAGAAGCCGAAAGGATCCGAGTAGCATTGAGGCCCTGACTACAAACGTCGTTTATGGCTGTGGGTGCTAGCAAGAGATGACTTTGCTGGGAGGTGTCGAATTTCTAGCACCAAGGACAATGCACGATAACGAGAGGCAGGCAGCAGTCCAAGGAGAAGCAGCGCGCCAAGTGAATGCGGTTTGCCACACTCATCCTCTTGGCCTCTGCATCCACCCTGCTGCTCAGCCAGATTTCCCCAGACCCCTGGGGAATTACATTGCTAAACACAAATCCTTACTTGGGAGGACATTTAAGATGAGGGACTGGAGTCAGCCCTGGGGTGCCTGGTTCAGCCCTGAAAGCGGTGCAAGAGAAGGCAGAACCAAGCCAGCCAAGAGAGGCGATAATTCTGTGCTTCCCCTGGGTCACTTCTGCCAGAGAGACTACTAGTGAGCCGCCCTCCCTGCGTGGAACCTCTGGGGGAAACCTGGCCTGTGGCTGCACACCAAATAGCCTTTCCCCTTTCTCTGTGCTCCAGTTCTAGGGCAAACAGCTGTAGCTTGCAGTCAAACCACACTGGGCTGGGCTTTTTTCAGAGCTCAGAGGCCAAGCAAAATCTGCCTGGCTCAGTATTTGAATGGAAATGCAGTGTGCTGTAGCCAGTGGTTTTTGTGATTCAGGAAGCCTCACTCTGCCCTCAACGTCAGTGTCAGTCTGGTGTCAGTAGGCATTGTGTCTTTGGAGCGCCAGCTGTCAGCTAAGACATAGACTCAGACTCTGAGGTCAGAAGGGACCAATACGATCATCTAGTCTGACCTGCACAATGCAGGCCACAGAACCTCACCCACCCACTCCTGTAAGCTGGTGACTGAGTTATTAAAATCCTTAAATCGTGGTTTAAATACTTTAAGGTATAGAAACTCCACCAGCAAGTGAGCTGTGCTCCGTGTTACAGAGCAAAGCAAAAAACTCCCAGAGCCTTTGCCAATCTGCCCTGGGGGAAAATTCCTTCCCAACCCCAAATATGGGGATCAGTTAAACCCTGAACATGCGGGCAAGACTCACCAGCCAGATGCCCAAGAAAGAATTCTCTGTAATAACTCAGAACCCACCCCATCAAATCTCCCATCTCCGACCACCACCAGTAGTCAAATATCAGTCAATTACCAAACGAGGTTGTCCCATCATGCCATCCCCTCCGTAAATTTATTAAGCTCAGTTTTGAAGCCAGCTAGGTTTTTTCCCCCACTGCTCTCTTTGTAAGGCTGTTCCAGATCTTTACTCCTCTGATGGTTAAAAACATGAAAGTAACCGAGTGGCAACTTGTGGCCATTGAAGATCTTGTGGTACTTTTTACAAGAGTAAGATAATGGAGGCCCTGGCCAAATTTTATATGGACAATTTAATTACATTCTACCTAACTACCGTCCCCCAGACAGTCTGCACTGGATTTGGTATTCCCGTCAGCTGTGGAATGTTGCCGTGTGCTGTTAAAAATGACTGCTGCATTACACTCCCAGAGGCAGATGCAGATCAGGGCTGAGTTAAGGGCCAAGGGAAAGGCTGTAATAATCAGTGGTGTATTCTGTTTTACAGGCTCTGAGGGCAAGGTCTAAATGGTTGCTTGAGGTTCCTGATCATGTGGATGTGCCCAACGCTGAAGGCTAAGGCCTGTGGACGCAATAGGAACAGCTATGTTTGCTAGAGGACAGTTTTTAAATAGGCTGTTCTAGCCTTGGAGATGAGCTGTTGGGTTTACTACACTTTGGATTCCAGTTTTCATCTAAGCCTGTCTCTTTGGGGAAGCCTCTGCTCATTTAGAGAGGGGACAGCCTGTAGGGCCCTCTCTCCTTCCCCCAACTGCCAGGCATGGCTGTTGAGGAGGCAACAGACCAGACCTTCTCCATGCCTCCACCCCTCTTGGCAGGACTAGCCTTTGGGTCTGTAGGATGCAGTAGCCAGATTGCAGGGCCCCCTTCTAGAGAACTGTTGATGGCAGATCCGGTGCTGGCTTCTCTTAGGTACCACTGAGGGATGTGATCTCTCTCCACCTCCCAAGACTGGCTCTCTTTGTCTGCCAATGACCAGCTCTGTGCCCCACTGGCCATGGTGGATGTCAGAGATAACCTGTCCCACAGCATCTTTCTAACCCCCCTTTCCCTGTACGGGGCTATGTAGAATGCACAGCATGGTGATGTGATGCAGAGTGAGTGCTGATGAAAGCTGTGCATCATGTGATAATATGCTGGTGGCCTTGGGGCTGTGTGTCATCTCCCACCCTACGTCAGGCAGGTCCCACCCTCTGCCCTCCTATTTTATATAGTACAGATTCCGACTTGGTTTACACCAGCAAAATCCAGACAAACTCCATTGGCTGCCGTTGAGATATTTTGGATTTACTGATATTGTAGGATCCCAATCTTGGCCTCATTGAAGCCAGTGGCCAAACTCCCATTGATTCCAGTGGTACAAGATCAGGTTCTTAACTAGCCTCATGGGCGGATTTTATTATAGGCGGGAAAGGCTATTCCTCCCCAAAATCTTTCCCATAGCTCCCCAAAAATCTTTCTTTGCCTCCCTTCTTGCTGGGAAAGCATTAGACATGGTCTGCGAAAGTATTTTTCCTTGACTTGCTCTCTCTGCTTGCAGATTGCTGCAGAATAGCAAGAGACAGGAGCAAGCTATCTGTGACACTAATAGACACAGAATACTAGCAGCCCATTGGTCTAAATTAGGGGATCATGACCCTTACAGACAGCCCATCCCAGCTTTGGACGTTTCAGGTTACCGGTTAGGTTTACAAACTGTTACAAATACTGTGAAGGATTTTGTTGTTGTTTGTTTTTAAACCAAATTTAGGGTTACACTCTTTTAGGACCTCCCCTGCTGGTCCTTTAATATGATGCTTCCTACCCCATATCAAGCAGTTGTGTCTGTGGTGTACATCCAACTACTTCTAGTAAGTAATTTTATTTTTTAGCTCCTTTTGCTTTTTAAAATTTTTGAGGGGGCCAGAGTCTCAAACTTCATGAATTTTATTGATGTTTGGTGTTTACTTTTTTAAAATTCTGACAGCTACACACTAGATGTGTGCCATCTTTAATTCTACCCCTCCTTTATTTGTTAATTATAATACCCATACACTTTTTTCTACTTTTTTTTAACACCTTTTATTTTTTGCCATGCAACATATCAAAACTGGATGCGATCCACAATGAGTTAAAAGCAGGGATTTCCCTACACCCTCACCTAAATTTTCCCAACACCCCCTCAGTTGTCAGCCACTAGTAACATAGTGTTATACCAATTTAGTCATTAGTTAGAGCCTGGAATTGACTGAACTGAACTCACTAAGGAGTAAGGGGGTTCAGATGCCAAACCAGATTGATTCTGAGTTGAGAGAGAGGAGGAGGTGGGGTGGGAAGGTAACGGATGCCTGAGTTACAAGCACTTTCTGATTAGTAATCAGCTCTATCTTTTAACAAGGATTGAGCAGGTCAAACAGTGTTTGTAGCTCTTAGTTAGACTCCATACAGAGTCTTTCGTTATTTTAAGTGACCATTATCGCTAAAATCACTGATAAGTGCTGGTGCTTAGACCTGCTTTGGGACAGTCAGTGTTTCTGTGGAGCGACTGCCAGCCTGCATCATCGTAAGTTCCCCCACTGAGACATAAAATCACAAAGGTTGGGTCACAGTGTGCAGGTGGCAACAGAAAGTGCCTTCTTCTCCTTTTCCCTGGAAGGTGAACTCATGCAAAAGCAACTCTGAACTGTGGGTCTCCAGTATTGACCAAAGAGGACAACATGGGGAGTGGAGTACAGTGGCAGGAGAAGGGAGAGGCACATTAAAGAAACATTTGTTTGTTGAACTGTGTTTTAGTGACTTTGCTCCAGAATGCTGAAACGTCCCAGTTTTATTAAGCTCTCCTCAGATGGAAGCCCATACCCCTAATTATTTTAGTTGCCTTTCCGTGTACCTTTTCCAATTCCAATATATATTTTTTGAGATGTGGCAACCAGATCTGCATGCAGTATTCAAGATGTGGAAGTATCATAGATTTATATAGTGCCATTATGATATTTTCTGTCTTATTATTTATCCCCTTCCTTTCTTATTGGTACCTAACATGCAATTAGCTTTTGTGCCTGCCGCTGCACACTGAGCAGAATTTTTCAGAGAACTATTCACAATGGGCTCCGACATCTCTTTCTTGAGCAGTAACAGCTAAGTTAAACCCCATCATTTTATATGTGTAGTTGGGATTTTGTTCTCAAATGTTCATTGCTTTGTATTTATCACATTGAATTTCATCTGCCATTTTGTTGCCCAGGCACCTAGTTTTATAAGATCCTTTGTGAAACAAAAAACCCAGAAGGATGTAAATAAAGTGCTTCATAGAAGGCTTGAGTAGTCAACTTTATGTGATAATCTAATAAAATGGTCATGAAACACTTTTCAGTTTTTACTATGGTGCTATACAGCCTCCCTTTGTCGTTCCTCCCCCCCCCACCTCATTGGCCCTTACACACACACACACACACACACACACACACACACACACACACACACACCTGTAAATTCAAACACCCTCCCCCTAATTTCAATTCCTGGGGAAAACACTGGTTAAAAGAGACTGTCAGATTCTGTTTTACTACACATTGAAAGTGACCTTATTGAAGGCATTAACCCTGGTCAGATCATTGAGTCCTATGCTGCAAAATCTGGTGTGGGGCCTGGGTCATCTATGGAGCTGCCTTCCCCAGGGAAAACTCCAAAATCTGCCCATGATGAGCCTGGAATCAGGACCTCTATTCCTTGGGATGAAAAATATCATGTATTTTGGCCCTGATCCAGCAAAGCACTTTAGCATTTACTCATCTTTAAGCACTTACTAGGACCATCTGTTTTCCACAAAACATTTAAGCACAAGTTTAACTTCCAGTCAAGTCCAGGGGACTTAAGCACTTGCTTACAGGTTAAGCTCAGTTTATGTGCTTGGCTGAATCAAGGCCTGTATTATTTTGCTTTACAGATAAACAATGCAGGACACAAAACATCATCTTACAGTTCTGGAAAACGCAAAGCTCTCTCTTTCTCCAGGCAGTATCTATGATCTGATGTTTGCAAAATACAAGTAGTTGTAAGAGTTGCTACTTCAGCAGGTGTAGCTGAGGTTATTTGTGACTCTCACTATGCCACTCTGCTTATTGAATGGTGCATCAGGACACAGTTTGGAGAAGCAATTTGTTACCAAAAATCACTGCTTTACAGAGCAACTTTGTTTAGTGGTGGCAAAGGGAGAGATGACTCTTAAGTAGTATGTAGGAGTGAATAAAGGAGGTGAATATAGAGGCGCCCCTGGAAAAAAAGAGATGATAAGAAGAGCAGAACTGTGGTTGGATGAATGGTAGGATTTTTCTCATGAAACAGAAAAAACTAGCCATGTTGTCCTTCATCAAAACATGAGTTTGAATGGACTTGATTGAATTTAAAAGCACAGTAAATGTGACTTAGTCTGTTTTTGTTACTCTGTGCCTTAGTTCAGGAACAAGGGGAAGCTCCAATGAGTTAATGGCCAGGATATTTGTATAGCGCACAGAAGAAATAACTGCCGAATGATACATATACTTTAGTGAACGGGCAATTTCTCTGTTGCAGGAAGTAGAGCCAAATACTGGAATAAAAATAGATTCAAATGGCTGGATTAGTGAAAGGGCAGGGTAATTTGATGACTGATGTTAACCCAAATAATGCTATAACTTCTAACAGCTTTTCTAGTGATGTAAGCTAGGCAAAATGGTGCATTGGGCTCTGTGACACAAAGCTAGCTGCCTGAAGGGGTCAAGAAGGAAAATCATTTCCTATGTGTTGCATACCACACTTGTTTATTACATTATGGATTTTTTTTTTCTTTCTTTTATTTGAAGCATCAAACATTGTCCACTGCTAGATGGAGGACATTTATGGACTAGTGATCTGACCCAGTGATGAAAATCCTTTGTCCAGTTTCAGAATGTAGACTGTGGAACTATTGTCCTCTCATATATGTCCATTTCTGTTGGCAGTAAGGGCTGTCCCATCAAATGTCTACTTCCAGAGGTTTGTGGTAGCTCCATATCTTATCTCCTAAACTTGGAGATTACTGGAAATTCAACCTGTTTCTGGTAGCACCGCTATAACTACAGTGGTTTTTTGCTAACTTCTTTTTTTGGATGAAAGATGGCTTTTCAATGAAAAAATTTTTATGGAAAAATTTCATTTTGGTTTTAGTTTTTCAGTAACATATTTTCAGTTTTTCACTAAAAAGTTGGTTTTGGTTTTTGAAAAACAAATAAATTGTTTTGTTTTGTTTTTTTTTTGGGGGGGGAGCATTTATTTACTGAAACCAGCCATGGAAACCAAAATATTTGTATTTCCATTTCCTTTGAAAAAAACCAACAGTTCTGTGAGAAATTTGGAAAAATATAATTTAAAATAATCTGCATTTTGCGACGAGCTTTAACTACACAACAACACGTTCTCTGCAGACACTTTCTGGTCTCACATACGTAATGCACCTATGCAGTTGTCTAGACATTGCCACGTGGCATTTTGAAAACTCGTCGGTTTAAGGTCTCAAGGAATTTAGACTAGTTTCTTAATAGTACAAGGACTCCTGATGTTCCAGTTTAATGGGACTTAGTTTCAGTACACTGGGATTTGAGTTAGGATGCATTCATTGCAGGGCTGGATTCTCACAGGGGCTTAAGCCCCCCAAAAGGGGGCCCCTGGCTCCAGCCCTGAAAACCCTGCAGTGATGGCCCCGCTCGGCGCTGGCAGGGCAGGAGTGCTGAGAGCTCCTGTCCTGTCGGTGCTGGGGGAGGAGACGAGGCCCTGGGGCCAAAGGCTGGGCTCTGAGCACCTGCCCTGCCCCTGGGCCTGCTGGCCCACCCCTGGGGGCAGAGCGGGGCCGGTCAGCCCTGTTCGCTCTACCCGTGGGGCAGGGCTGGCTCATGGTGCAGCCTCTGCTGTGGTCCTCCAGGGCCCATGGCCCTGGGGGGCTGTGTCAGAGACTCCCCGCCACCCGGCGCCCCTAACCCATGGTCAGACTGGCCAGAGTGGGGCGAGGCGGGAGTGCCCTCTGGCCCCAGGGACCCCCACAATGATGGGGGGCCAGGCCGGGGGGCATCTAAGCGGGGGGACCCAGACACGGGGGGCCCTCAGTGAAGGCCAGCCCAGTGTACCTAGGCCAGTCAATCCAGCTCTGCTTCCTTGGTGAGGTAATGGAGTAGTAATGTCAAAATACCTGCTGTTTCAGGACGTCAGTCCTACTTTGAGTATCTCCTGGAATCCTTTTAATGAAGAAGAATATTAAAAGAGGAAAAAGGTTACTAGAAATGGGCTGACCTGCTTTGAGAAAGACAGTGAAATTTCAGAAGGGGTGCCTTTCAGCTGGTTGGACACTAAGCAATCCAATTTATCCTCTGAATCAGCTTGGGACACTATTTGGAATCGGGTTACATAGATTATCTCTAAAACCAGAAATTTTAGCACTGATATTCCTGTGTCACCCTATATTACCTGCCCAAACAGCTTCACTCAGAGCTGTGTGACGCTGCAAGAGAATATTTGTTCACGGTTTTTATCCATTTCTCCTAGTGAGCACAACTTTCTACTGTGTGTATGACAAAAACATAGTAAAGTGGACCCATAAAATGTAGGTTGGGTTTTTTGGCAAAACAGTCTTTTACGATCAATTTTGCTGATAGCGGGAGTTTTTCCACATGCCTAGCAGGAGCTGTCTGGATGTATTACATTCAGAAGTTAACTATTTCAAGATGGCAGAGTACTTCAGTTAGAGGGGATAGCTGGCTATTTCTGAGTAGTGCGTTTTATTAGTATCTTACTCTGTCCCTAGTTTAGACCACACTCCTATAAAAGAGAAAAGACAAGCCTCCACATTGGGGGTGCAGCCATTTTCAAGCCATGGCTTTGAATCCAGGGACTTAGTAGGCACTTTGCTCAGACCTCTTTGAGTATTATAAGCATCTCTGAGTTATGCACTTGAGAACTCATTACCCATGATTGTTCCGGTTTAGAGGCTGGTTCTTCCAGGTAAGTGGCTCCTATTCTATTTGCAATATTGCCCTCCATTAAGTGACTGAGAAAAATAGGCTATGTTATGATCAGTACTGAATATATCGCTTTCTTGGGAGCATACAGAGTATTCAGGAAGCCCACTGACCTAAGTCTAGAACATAATAAAAGTCTAGAACATGTTTTCCATGCTCACGTGATCATTAAGCAAAATACTAGCTGAGTATTAAACTGTTTTCTTTTCTTAGGGAATGCAGTCGGATTTTTGGTGAAGATGGTCTGACGTTGAAACTCTTTCTTAAAAGGACTGCTCCCTTTTCTATTCTGTGGACTTTGACTAATTACCTGTATTTACTGGCTTTAAAGAAGCTGACAGCCACAGACGTCTCTGCCCTGTTCTGTTGTAACAGAGCATTTGTCTTCTTGCTTTCTTGGATTGTGCTGAAAGACAGGTTCATGGGCGTAAGGGTAATGACTTATATGATTTTCAACCATCTTGACTTTCATAATCAATCTTAACTCCATGATTTAAAGATAGCCATTATGCTAAAAACAATGTATGTATATTTTGAAACATTTCTCATTAACTTTGTGGTGCAAATCTGTATCTGAAGACTGCTTAGGGCTCTCAGTCTCTTAAAAGAATAGGGTGTGAGTCTGAAGTCCAGCAATGCATTTCAGATGGTGTATTACCCAATTGATCTGAGAAGACTTCTGGTTACCTTGGGTATTAAAATTCTGAAATACCATTAGTTAAGTGGAAAGCGCTGTTTTACATGTTTATTTTTAACTTTGTGATAAACTCGTAGGGCATTAGAATGATTTCATTCGTAGTTTCAGGTGGATAATGAATTAATCATATTACAGTTTGCTCTGTGCTTTTTCAATATAATGCATATTTCTAAGGACAAAAGCTTATTTTTTCCCCACTAAACAGGGCTTACATGGGACTTAAGTTGGGCACAGGCCATTTTTGCAGGGGTGAATTTCACGTTGAGTGTTTAAGTCTGGGAGAACAGTGCAGATAGGAGTGGCAGTGGGGTGTGTATTTTTTGTTGTCCTCTGTTCCCATCCCCCCAACAAGAGAAAGAACTAGCCGAAGTGGACATTGGGGAAAACTGAACATATTTCTTTCATAAATATATATATGTAACATGCAGATCTGAGCATGCAGAATGGATTAGGAGCTGTCTCTGAATTCTTGCTCAGAAATGTCCAGATTCGGCACCATTTCAGGCAATGAAAATATTCTCCTTGACTTCGAAGGGAGTTGGGTCAGGCCCTAACAATCTGATCTGGTACCCGTGCAGTCAGTGTGAGTTTAGTTGTTAAGGTCAAAGGCAGGGCCCAGGTCAGGCATCTAGAACTGGCCTGAGCCACCAAAACTATTGGATTTGATGATGATTGGCTGTGCATTCTTTGATAGACTCCTGCCAGCTATTTTATAAAATGATTGCTTCAACAGTTTTTAGGAGTTGAAAAATGTAGCCTTTGCTTATTTCTTTAGCCCTAGCTTATAAGCATATATCCTGTCTTATATATGTTTATCTCTCATTATAAGTTTAAGGAATTTTAGTTTTATAAATATTCTTATAGAGGTATGTTTCGTGTAAGTAGGTAAGTTAGCATAACTTTTGTATTAGCAGCTGAAATGCAAGAAAACCTACAAGCCTCATTGTAAAATTTTTATAAATTTCCAGGATGAGTCTGTATGTAACAGCTTTGCAAATGTAGGTGGATGTGAAGTTAAAAATAGAAAAGTAGGTTTTATTTTCCGGCGACCAGACAATATCAGCTTTTCATGTAATCTAGGTGAAAGGTAGCGACCAACCTTCAAAGTGATAAACAATCTTAAAATAAGACATTTGACATTTTGATGGAACACCACAAAACCCACAAAATGGGTAAACAAAACTAGGGGAAAGGTGACATGGAATAAGCTGGTGGGGAAAATACATCAATTATACGCATGAACCCCTGAACCAATAATCTGAAAGTACCTTGACAGTTGTTGGGGTAAGGGCCCATATTTGGGTAAGGAAGTATGAAATCATTCGGTTTATTTTGAGAGGGGTATAAAAGTGTAAAGTCTGTAATGTAAGGGAAAAAGGTATTTAAGTCTCTGAAATTCGGGCAAGCTTTGAAGCTTCCATACCTTTCGCTCTGCAACCATCTTGCCTGGGCCGAAGAATAATCAGAACCCATGAACCTTTTCCTTTTCTTTCTTTTAGGATAAGTTAGGGAAATTGTAAGTTAAATAAGTTTATTTGAAGTTATTAGGGCCTACACTCCTCACCTCAACATCTTTATCCTGAAGGAGTGTAAGTATAAATTACTTGGTAACTATTCTATAGGACATAGGTTAAGCTTAGTTGGTTAAGGTTTAAGATTTGTATAACGTGTTAAATATCCTTCTTATTATTACATTTTTTTACATTTGAACCTGTTGACTGGATTGTGGGATAAATTTGGAATTTTGAAGACTTAGAGTAACGATTTACCCGATTATTACAGAAGAGGGTTCTAGTCTGACTCAGGCACAGATAAAATTACAAATAAGGACTTCCCCAAGGAATAATTAGACTTACAAAGGACTCTTATAAAATGTATTAAGAATCCTTTGTAGTTCTAATTATTCCTTGGGGAAGTCCTTATTTGTAATTTTATCTGTGGCTAGGTCGGACTAGAACCCTCTTCTGTAATAATCGGGTAAATCATTACTCTAAGTCTTCAAAATTCCAAATTTGTCCCACAGTCTGGTCAACAAAAATGATCCTTGAATGAAAGGGCAAGAGAACCTGGATTCTGATATCTGACATGGCTTTTGGAATTGCAGGCAGGTATACTGAGTGGAAAACGTGTTCTTAGGTTCTGCTCATGAGCGGGTAGACTCCAGATCAATATGGCATAAAGCATGTATTTGTTTTTAAGCACGAGTGATCCCATCTTATGTGTTTTGCCAAATTGGGTCCATGGAGGAGCTTCAAGTCCCGGGGGCCACTTCCAACTCAGACTAGATCGCTAATGAATTAAACTTTTTGCTCTTTGGTACAACTCCTGTTGTACGTGTGACATGAGTGTAGCAGACTCTGTCTGGTGTCCAGCAGACTGGTATCCATATGTCAGACCCCTGTTACCCAGCATCCTTTTTGGCAGTCCCAGCAAAAAGACAAAGGACTAAATGTGCACTGAAAAGTAATTATTCACGAACTTTTAGAGATTACCCTTTGAGAATAGAGATGGCGTATGTTAGAACCTGGGCGCTGTGGGGGAGCTTGTATAGCTACTATGCCTCAGTTTTCCCATCTGTAAAATAGGGATAATAATACTGACCTCTGTTGTAAAGACATTTCTGGTTTAGTAACGAAAAGATCTATGTAAGAGCTAGGTGTATTATAACCACTGTCTGTGCCGTCTCTTTTCACGTCAGTTATTGTTATACATAAGGGTAATGCTAACAATGTGCGAGGCATTGTCCCAGTCCCAGAAAGCTTAGCAAAGAGCTATGCAGGTATTTAGCTTCAAGTATGTGATCAGTCCCATTAAGGGAAGGATGGAGGTAGATATCTTGACAGGGTTAGGGCCAAAATTTCTACAATGCCCATATATGATATACACCCCTTTTTAAAATATTAAATCAACATCAGCTGTACCCAGCTACCCCTCAATCTGTCTGGAGCTAATTCCTTGTAGGCATAACAGAAAGAGTTATGCCTTAAAGAAGGATTTGAAAGAGGAAAAAGTAGTGTCCTTGCAAACCACAGGCAGTGGAGGCTCCGATATGAAGCACCAAAAGACCGGGGTTCAATTCCTGTTGCCAACAACTGAGGCAAGGCTATCAATATTCCAGATAAAAAAAGATTCTGTCACATACACGACCCCATTGGACTGACTACATAAAGGAACATATTCCATGTGCATGGGAGAAATTGCAGCAATAGGGGACTTTGTTCTCCTGAGCTGTCATTTTAGGAGCTCTAGAACACACAACACTTAGTTGTGAGCCATGTTTCACACCTGCACTGGCTATGGGGGGGATAGAACACATGTGGAATCTGGGCAACAAGTACCGGGGCCTTGGCTTCTGACTTCTTTCCAGTGCACCAGCCGACAGCTGAGCTGGCATGAAGGGGGCTGAAAGCTGAATCAGATATAGGTTGGCACAACTAACTTCTCCTCTTGAGCAAGGGGGGAAGGAGAATCGAATTGTAGCAGCTTCCAGAAACATGGTGAGTGATCCAAATAATTTGAATCACAAGTTCACTTGTCTGATCCTAGGACATTGAAGCTCTAGGCTCCAGGTCAATACACCATCTAGCCCATTAAAAAGAAGAAATCTTCTACTCGTTTTTAGTAATCTCCATCTAAAAGTAACAAGTTTTCATGAAGGACAAACACGTATGGATTCCGTTAAAATAGATGCCATAAAGGAATGATAGGCGAAAATGTATTAAAGTTTTCAACCTTTTTTTTTACTGTACAATAAAATGTACAGTATTGGGCGAGAAAAAGTGTCAGCTTTTGCTATAAGTACATGCAACTATTAATGCTATACATGTAATAAATTTGGCACGACAACATATGCCTGAAAAAATGAATGTCAAAATATAAAAGGAGCTGTTTCCACCGGTGGCTGTGCCGAAGCATCTAGATTTCAGACTGTGCAGTACTGGAGAGGTAATGAACACCATTTTCCAACGCTATAGTCACAAGGATTATTTTTAACGATGTTTATAATCGGACCAGTGAGTGCCTGGGAAAGGGAATGTGACAGAGGAGTGTGAGAAGTTCCAATATACATCCAGCCCTTTTGAGTTTTGGCAAGATCCGCGCTCCTTTCACTCTTGAGACACGCTGAAAGCAGATACAATTAGGTTATCTTGAGAAATAAAGGAAGAGAAAAATACTGGACTAATAACAAACTCTCAGCCACTTTTTACAAAGTACTAAACTCCCACAGGCAGGGCCACATATTCGAAAGAACTCAGCGTTCATTGACCTTATGAGCTGTTGAGAATCTGACCCTTCTGTGTCGTTCCTCTGCGCGAGTGTTATCTTTATAAATAATTGTAAAGGACACCCCCTCCAAACTGCACATGGAAGCCCTAATCTTTCAAAAACTTACTCATGTGCTTAATTTTGCACACCCTGTGTAATTCCATTGGAGCAAGCCAATCACTCACAGCGCATAAAGTTAAGCATGTGCGTAAATCTTTGCAGTTTGGATCTAAGGCCTAGTTTCAACAAGGCATTTATCATGTGCCAAAGTCTGTTCCTGTCCAGGAGAGCAGTTAAGCACTTGCTTAACTTTAAGCACACGCTTAAGTCACATTGACTTGAGAGTCAAAATTACGCACACACTTAAGTGCCTTTGTCAACAGGGGCCACTGGGACTACGTTTGAATTTTCAAATTTGGCTTTGTCCCGTTTGAAAGAGAGCCTGCTACTGGGTCATATGAGAGAGATGAGGTGGGTGAGGTAATATTTCATTGGACCAACTTCTGTCAGTGAGAGAGCTAAGGTTTCGAGGCTTACATGGAGCTCTTCCTCAGGTTAGGAAAATGTAGGCAGATTGTCACAGCTAAACACGAGCTGGAATTGTTTTCACATAGATTGTTTAGCCCATTTCAAAGTTCAAGGTAAAGTGGCCTGTTAACACTTCTCTAGTTACGAGGGGTGGGGCTCAGTGGATTATAGATTGTTGGAATAAGCCATAAATCCAGTGTCTCTATTAAATCTATGATTTTAATGTTTAGCAAAGTTGTAAATTAAAGCTCACTTGTCTTTTGAAGGTCTTGTGCAAGTTTCCTTTGTGGATGAGGATTGAGGTGCCAGAATGAGAATGAATGCTCTGTGAAAAGTGTTCACCCACAGACGCCGAGATGTTTTTGTGTTTTATCATTTTTCTGATACTCACTGAGAGCATAGTGAATGTCTGGTTTCACCCACACAAATGTTGGGGCATATCGTGCATTCGGTGAGGTACGCCATAGGTTGTGGTAGCCAAGAATAGGTCCCATGGATCTTGAAAGGCGTGTTGTGGATGCTCATTGTAAAAGTGGAAATGAGTCTGTTGTTCTGGAGGATACGAGTTGGTGAAACCATATAGGATGTCAGCCTGTAATTATAACCCATATTCAATGAGAATCACATCCTGAAAGAAATCTTTCCTGAACCCCCACCTGTGGCCTTCAAACAACCCCCAAACCTCTCCAAACTCATCATTAGAAGCAAGCTCCTCACAGATCAGGATGCACCAACTTAAACTAGCATCGGACCTCACCAGAACAACAAATACAAAATCTGTAGCCATATATTGTGAAAATACAATGATCAGTAAAACCTATCAGATATAACATTTCATGGATCACTTAACAGATCATGGGGTTCTCATGACCCTTGTAAGCCCTGGGGTTCACAGCCACTTTCCCATTCTTTATGTGTAGAGGGGAGGGGTCTCGAAACTGTTTTTCTGTGGTACCATGGGGTCAAGGTATGGGAAAGTTTGAGAGACACAGGTGTAGTGGTATGTAGCTCTCGTATAGTATGTTTCATCAGTAGGTCTCCTTTGTAAGATGCTTTGAGGTCAGTGTAATTAACCCCATTTTACAGAGGGGGAAAGTAAGGCATGGGAAAGGAAAGTGACTTGCAAGTTCTTCCAGCTGGCCAATGGCAGAGCTTGGGGTAGAACCCAGCTCTCCACAGCTCCAGTCACTCTTTCCTCTTGTATAAAGCTGACTTTTTACTCAGGTGCTATTATTCTAGTAAAGGTTAACAGTAGGTCTTGCTCTGGGGATACCTTAGTGAATAAAGGTTATATGGGGGAAGAGAAGTTTAACAGTTTTTGCAAACAAGAAGATGACGCTCCACTCCCACAATAACCTTTCCACACTCAGCTGAAAAAGATTATCCTCTCATTCCTTAGGCCTTGCTTGGGAAAGGATTTAAGTTAACCTGAAAAAAGGCATCCTTATACTGGAATAAGAATGTCCACATGAGGAGCAGATAGTGATGTGTCCATATAGTGGTATAATTGGTAAAAGTTTCCAGTGTAGGACTGGCCTTAGGTGACTTGGCCTGAGGGCAATAATCTGGAATAGGGAAATGGAAGGAAGGCATTCACTATGCCCTCTGGGGAAGTATTCCACAATCCATAGGCCTGCCTTGTCTCCTGGGGAGCTCCTGAAAAATCCCCACCAATCCACATTGCTCTAATCCTGTCTGTAGTGGAGTTGACTACAGTTGAAACTGGACCAAATGCTGCAAAGATTTTAAGCATATAAGTAGGCCTGTTGAGTTCAGATACTTAAAGCTAAGGATGTGCAGATGCGTATGTGGGTCCAGAGCCCTGGTCGTGTGAATCTATGAACTCTATATGTTCATTGAAAACAAAGACCTTTGGGAACCTCTTGCCACCTCTCAGTGGGTGCGTCTACACTTACAAGATAGGTTGACTTAAGGAGGCTTAAGTCGACCTAAACTACTCCGAGTCCACACTCAGCTTTCCTTAAGTCGACTTAAGCATTTCCTTAAGTTGACTTAAGGAAAAGTTAAATCGACTTAATAACACCTCATTTTAGGTCGACTTAATGCTTAAATCGACCTTATTAGGTCAACTTAAGCCAGTGTGGATGGGGATTAGCACCTAAATCGACCTTATTAAGTCAATTTAAAGTGTTAAGGTGACTTAATAAGGTCGAAAAGGGACTATGTCTACAGTAGAAAAGTTAAACCAACTTTTGTTAAGTTGACTTAATAAGGTCGACTTTAAGTCGACTTAAAGTTGACCTTATTAAGTTGACTTAATAAAGTAGACTTAACTTTTCTAGTGAAGACATAGAAAGTCTGAGCTTGTTTTCAGAAAGTCTGGCTGTAGATAGGAGGCTGGTTTCTTTATTATAGTAACAAATGTTCTATTACACACCTCATGGAAAAAGATGGTCCCCAATCAAACACCTCCCAGCCAAGCTTTCTTTCAAAAAGGACAATGCAAATTAGTTTTAGTCATTGTCTGTTTGGTTCTCTGAGAAAGTTTCCACCGTATTCTGTTAATTTAAAAACGTGTTTAAAGAGCTGTCAGCTACCACAGTCCCCTTTCCTTACTTCAACCCCTGCAGCTACTTGCCCACACAGCAAGCCTGAGGGATGTGCACTCCGGCCTCTCAAGAAAACACAAGACCTTTACTGCTCATGTGTTAATGTTTCATTTGCAGAAGATGCTCCTAATGTGAGGACTCTTAGTAGGCTGCTGTTCACTATGAATCAGATCCTGATCCTATTGAAGTCGGTGAGAGTTTTACCAATGACTTCTGAAGGACCAGGATTTGACACCAAGACTGCAGAAAAAGTGTTACTGTTGCAAAAATGTGTTACCTGTGATGGGTTAGCAGCCGGGTTGTCAAAACGTCATGCCAGATCCATGGTATTGCTTCACGCACATATCTAGCCAACAAAACAGGAAGCTGATTCACATCCATAGAAATATATACAACTCTTCATGTCAATAACAGTCAACTGACAAGGCAGCACTGAAGTGGTGTTCCCTGTAGAGGGTAAGTCTTCCTGGTGCAAAATTTGATAGTTTTAGGAAGCAATTTCTGACCTTTCAGTCGAATACAAACAGATTATGTAGACAGTTAAAATGATAGACAACAGACATGTTCGCGACCGCCATCTTGGCTAAAAGACTGGAGGCCAAACTATTCTCGAAATAGTTATTTTTGTAGAGAGACTAGAAGTTCCATGAGATTGGACCCTCCCAGAGTCAGTAGAAGTTGTAACAGAGGAGAAGTTCCTACTCCTGGAGGATGATGGAGAGCATCAAGCTGACTGTCAGCCCCCAGAAGATGCTTTCGTTGGGTTTGGGAAAAGTCTACCAGGCCAGTTCTCTTACAGCGTAGGGAAGGGAAGCAAACCAAGTGGCCATCTCAGAAAATGGCAGAAGGGAGAAAGAAAACTACAGACACACCTCTCCTTAGGTAACAGGGAGGTAAGAGAAGAGACTAGATCTGCTAAACAAGACTGGTTTACTGATAAGTGCCCCAAATTAAAGAAAGGAGACTATGCCTGGTATGTGGGAAGAACACTTTGTGGGAAGGATCATGGAGTTTGCTGGGAATGGCGTTTTGCACTATGATCAGACCCCTCCTAACTGCTAGTGAGCATATGCCACTTTTTGTAAAGTACGCTGGCATCAGAGGAATGGCACTGTTGTGATTTTGAGGAAAGAGGTACGCTCGCCAAATTTTGTTCTCACAAATCTGGGGTAGTTCTATTAGAAATATATATGTATACAAAAATCCTCTCTATACTTGCATGCAGTCCATAGTTTTCATGAGGTATTTATTATCCATCCTGTGTGAAAGATCTACTTTACTTATCACATTTATGTTTCCAAACTAAAGTCACTAGTTTCTACTGATTCCTTCTGACAAATAATTCTCTGGGAATCTTAATGTAAAAATAGACGTGCAGGTCTTTAACATTTTAGGCAGTTGATGATTACTTCAAGGCCTTTTTGTCTGTCTTTGGGGGAGGAGGTTTGCAATGTTAGATGTGACCAGTGACAGAATTTGATCTATCTATAATTCAACCCAAGATTTAAAAAGACACACCAGTGTAGCTATTGATTTTTTTTTTAGCCCTTGAATGTGAGTTGTAGCTTTGATCTCTGAGGGGGATTGGTTATCATTCTGAATTGTTATAAAGCTGATTTCTTTTATCTTTTTAATTCATATCCTGGGGGATGCTGAAAAGAAAAACAGAAACCTTACATATTTAAGCATAGTAACTAACAGACAGTTCAGCTAAACAGAAGTTAATGTGTAAAATTTCTGCATTGGTGATCGCTGCAAAGCAAAGGTTTCATTAAGCTTTTCAGGATTATTTGAGTTCTGCACCCTACTTAAAAACAACATGCCATGGACATGTAGATCTCTCTGTGAAATATTACTGTCAACATGAGGAACTGTGTCATAGAGATAGAGTTTTATAGCATCTAAGGCTAGTAGAACCATAAGTCTGACCTTCTGTTTATCACAAGCCAGGAAATTTCACCCAAACACTCCTCTGTTGGGCTGAGTGACTTAAATTAAACCAAAGAGTTTCAATCCTCAAGAGATTACAGAATTAGATCCAACTGGGCTACATTGCTCAGGGTTGTGAAAAATCCCCCCCTCCTGAGCAATGTCATTATACCAACCTAAGACCTTATGTGTAGACGGCGCAAGGGTGACAGGAATTCTTCTGTCAACCTAGATCAGTGGTTGGCAACCTTCCCTGGCCCCTGTGCTAACTCTCCTCCCCAACCCTCTCACCACTGCCAATGGCCCTCTCCACCGACAAAAACAGCCACCGCCTGCAAATTCGGCAGTGGCATGCGAAAACCAATGTGCCCCCCACTGCCGAAAATAAGCTGCTGCAAGCAGCATTTTTGGTGGTGATTCAGATTGCCCCCCACCACTGCCGCCAAAACAAAGTCGCTGCGGTTGCGCTTTCCTTCATGCTTCAGGAGTGCGGCGCTTCCTGCCGCTGAAAAAAGCCACTGTGGGTGGCATTTTCAGCGGCACTTCTGGAGCACGCCACTGCAAACCTGAACAGCCAGGGCAATTTCGGCAGCACGGGGAAGGTCACCACATGCTCAAAATCGGCTCACATGCTGCTTTTGGCACATGTGCCGGGGGTGCTGACCACTGGCCTAGATACTGCCTCTCTGGGAGGTGGATTTACTGCAGTGATGGGAGAATCCCAGTAGCTGGGCCACAATAGTGTTAGAAGTGTAGACATAGCCTAAACTGTGTGCTGCAGCAACAGGAAAGATTGAGGTGCCCACAATGCCCTGCAGTGTCAGAGAATTGATTAGGTGAGATACGTCCAGATTATCCTAGCAGGTAATACATGCCCCAGAATGCAGAGGAAGGCAAGAAAAATCCCAAAGTCCCTGCCAATCTGACCTGGGGAAAAATTCCTCTCCCACCCCAAATGTTGTGGTCATTTTGATCCTGAGCACATGAGCAAGACACACCAGCCAAACATCTAGAAAGAAGATTATCTATGCCGTCTCAGGTTCACCTCATCCAGTATCCCTTCTCCAGTTGTGGCCAATCTCTGATGCTTCTGAAGAAGGTGAAAAAAAGAAAATGCCAGCTACATCTCCAATTGTGCATTGGTGAAAATTCCTTCATGATCCCCTCAGGCAACGTGCTGAAGCCCTGAAGCATTGGGCTGGATGTAGTGGGGTGGTTTCCCAGCTCTGGTGGGGAAGGGTGTAAAAGCCCTGGAAAGGAGTGGCCAATAGGAGCAGTGGCTGCAGAGCCAATCAGGGCTCAGGAGTGTGGTATATGAAAGGGCTGCAGCCCCAGCTCAGAGGTGTCTTCCCTGACTTGTGAGGATAAAGTATTGTTATGGCTGCAGGGGGCAGAACCAAGGACAGCTCCCTGTGGACTGCAAGAGGTTGGCTGGAGCACAGACTCTGAAGCAAAGGGTAAGAAGGTATGTAGGGACTGGTGAGGATGTGGCCCAAGGGACCTGTTGAGCTGTGTTGGGATCAAGGTGGTTCCAAGGACCAGCACGTAGGCTGCGTCTACACTGGTAAATTAAGTCGACTTAAGCTTGCTTAAGTCGACTTAATTTACCCTGCATCTACACTACAGTTTCCTTAAGTCGACTTAAGCAGCTTGCTTAAGTCAACTTAAGGAAAATAAAGTTGACTTAATAAAAATTAAGTCGACTTTATTAAACCACCTTTCTACTCGACCTAAGGCTTAATTCGACTTTTTAAAGTCGAATTAAGCCAGTGTAGATGTGGGGTAGCCCTAAGTCAACTTAGGGCTACCCCAGGACTACACCAATGTACACCAATGCCCTCCCTGCTGGGGGGCACAGGGGGAGCCTGGCATGCCCCCCAAAGGGCAGGGCAGAGCCCTGTGTGATGCTGTCTGGATTTAGGGAAGCATTTATGATATTTTCTATCCATATATCCTAAATGCTATAATCCATAGGAGATATGTCATGTCTGGTATCAATAGAAAGGTAGTAATTTGCTGGGAATGATTATATTGTTTGTGTCTAGGAATTGTATTTATATTGGAAGTTAGTTAGTTAGGAATTTGGTGTTATATCTATACTTTAACTTGTGTCATTCTGGAGGAATGCCTTAGACAGGAGGGTGTGAACAACCATTGTGTCCTTAATGGCTCATCAGGTTTGTCCCTTTGGCCCATTGTAGGTGGGAGCTTCCTTAACATTAAGGAGACATACACAGAAGGCCCATACAAGGTTTGCGTTTTTCTGAGGTTTAGTGGCTATTTTACACCAAGGTTCCAGGAACATAAACTTGTGGATCAAATGAAGTGATGCCATCTATTGTGTGTTGCACATCTGTACTATGAGTATCTGACACTTACTAATATTTGAAGAGAAAACGTGGTCTAGTATTAAGAGGTAACAGGGATCTAACTTTCATTGACCGAAGCAGGTTAGGCCCCCAACATGTTTAAACACTTTTGAATATCTTATTAAGCCCCTATTTGTTGCTGTAGGCACTGAATATCTTTGAAAAGCTGGCCCTCCCAAATTCCTTTTTACAAAAATAACTTATGCCCAGTGCTTCAAAGGTACTTAAATGCTTAATACCCAGTGAAATCTCTCTTTGAAGAGGAGAACGAGGATGGTCCACGGGCCTAACTCATGGGAAACCTTGGTTCAATTCTTTGCTCTGCCCTTGACTTTCTTTGCAACCTTGGCCTCCCGTTGCCATAGTTCCCCTTAGTAGAATGCAGATAACATGCGTTATTGCCTCATAGGGGTGTTGTGAGGAAAAGATTCAATGGTCTGAAGCATTCTGAGATCTGCTAATGAGAAGTGTTATATAGGAAATGGGCATTACTATTAATAATAAGGGTAAGTGGAACTGAAAGAAAATGGAAGTTCTGCTTGGCACAAACTGGTTCAATTTGAACAATGTGCCCTTTAAAGATTAATTGCCACTCGCTGCAATAATATAAGGTTCTCCGTGCAATGACAAATAAGCATGTTGGTCCTCGTTAAAGCTGTGTACAATTTTGTGCATCTCTTTTATATGACAAATTCTGCACACATTTTTGTGACATAAAAATGTCTAGCCATATTTACCCTGGCTCTCTGCCAGCCTACTGTGAAGGTATTCCTGAAAGGAAAACATGTGCACCTGGTAAAATTAACTTCTTACTCCCATAAGCAGGGCTGGGAATGTTAATGTAGCTTTTTAATTGGAATAATAATTGATGTTAAGATAACAAGAGAATACACAGCATTGGCTTTAAAAAAAAATTTTGGTTGAATTTTTGGAAATTAAAAACCTAAAAATATCCATGAGGGCCTGGTTTTCATGGGGAATTTCAATCTCCCTGACATCTGCTGGGAGAGCAATACAACAGAGCATAGATAATCGAGGAAGTTTTTGGAGAGTGTTGTGGACAACTTCCTGAGGCAAGTGCTGGGGGAACCTACGAGGGGTCATGTGCTTCTTGGCCGGCAGCTCACAAACAGGGAAGAAGTGGTTGGGAAAGTAGAAGTGGGTGGTAATCTAGGAAGCAGTGATCATGAGAAGGTAGAGTTCAGAATCCTGACAAAAGGAAGAAAGGAGAACAGCAGAATACGGACCCTGGACTTCAGAAAAGCAGACTTTGACTCTCTCAGGGAGATGATGGGCAAGATCCCGTGGCAGGCTAATATGAAGGGACAAGGAGTCCAAGACAGCTGGCACACAGGGTAAAGTTTTCAAACACACCTAAGTGATTTAGGTCTCGTCTATGTGGAGATATCCTGATCAGATTGAGAACTCTGAGGCCTCGTCTACGTGGGGAAATTGACTTGGATAACTATTACAGAATAAACTGCCCTGGCTATTACTCCAGGTGTGGACTCTGCCCCAAAATAAAAATTACTTCTGTTTCAGAATAGAATGTCCGCACAAGGAGGTACTGTAGAAAAGCTCATTCTGCAGTGCTTTGCCAGACATTTTCCCTATATGGACAGGGCCATCAAGTCCTAATGAGATTTAAGAGCCAAAATCCCTAAGGTACTTTTGCAAATTCAACACACAAATCCCATTGAAAGTTGGGCATCTAATTACTTTATGTTTCTTTAAAAATCAGAAACACTATCTGTAGCCTTACTAAAGACTTGTTTTGTCTAAAACCAAATTAAATTGCAGAGATGATAATGAGTTAAAACTGTTGTAATCTTGGGAAACATTGCACCAAAGTGGGCGTTAATCTAAAAATGATGTAAACTAAAAATTCTGTCAATAGGTGGCATGAGACTTTGTGATGTTATAGACCCCTATAGTTCATGATGCACATACCTTCATTACTATTTTACATCTCTCCCAATAGCTACATAATCACCTATTTGAGAAGAAACTAAAAGAACTAAAGTTAGAGAAAGTAGCTGGTAACTATCGTAAGAACACAGAGAGAGATAATCGAATCTCTTTCCAGGTAATAAAGTTGCACTGAGCTTTAAATGTCTTTGTTTTGCTTGTACAGATAGTTGCCGCAATAATGGCAATCGCAGGAATTGTTATGATGGCATATGCAGATGGTTTCCATGGTGATTCAATTATCGGAGTAGCATATGCTGTTGGATCTGCGTCCACATCTGCACTGTATAAGGTGGGTCGGAATCTTTTCTTAATAGCAGGGAAATATTCTCATTCCCTGTACCTGTATCATACATTCTAAAAAAAAAAAAAATTAAAAAATGCCCAGGTAGAAAGCAAGCCAAGTTAAAAATATATAAGGCTCACCTTTGCTGCATAATTTATATTCTGGTCGGGAAGTGTCAGAAAAGTTACTACAGAGATAATTACTTTGTGACTGCCAAGTATGCAGAGGGGTTTTGCTTTATGAGCCTTTAATGAAATCTCTGTTGTTATACTGCCGGAAGATTAACATCTCTGATTTCATCATTTTCTGCCACGGCAGTTTATCCACGCTATTTATAATGGGCTTGGCGCACCCCACAATGAGAACATATTGAATGTTGTTAAATGCCATGTTTGCTTTGACAATGGCAAAATCCTCATCTCTCCTGCACTGCAGATGTCTATTGCACATTCCACACCCTTCTGGGTTTGGAGCTCCCGTCGAATATAATGGAAGTAGCATGTGTGGCCTTTGATTAGAGCAGAGGTAGGCAACCCCCGGCACGCTGGCCAACAGTGGCACACGAGCCCATTCGGAGCAGCACTCGGCATCCTCTGTGGCACCACAGAAATTACCACTCCTGCCACCAAAAGATACTCCAAGGGGCTTCTTTCGGGGGCGGCTGCAGTGCGGAGGTCCCTGCCATGTCCATGCCCCAGGATACCATGTAAAGAAGCCGCCCAGAGCGGCTCCTCTCTGTGGTGTGCCACCATCAAAAGGAGTGACTCCAGGTAACTGGGGATAGGGGTCCCCAGGCACGCTGCTGAGAGGAGCCTCTCCAGGTGGCTTCTTTCCATGAATGGGCCGTTGGCACCAGCTGAGGGTCGAGGAGGAGGGGCCAGCACAGGGGTCGGCAAAGGCTGCCAGCCCCTGGATTAGAGGCACACGAGGCATGAGGTTGGGCTATTCTCCCCCCGAAGGTTCCACTTCAAGGATTTATTTGAAGGGGTGCTCTCATTTCACCTTTATTGACATTTAGTGCAGACCCCCTGAAGTCAATGGGGTGGAGTGTGAAGCAGGTGTAGAAAGGGTCTAGAGCTGCCGGTTTTAGACTGAAATGTACCTGTCAGCTAGATTCACTGTGTATATTCACTAGTCACTCAAAATGTAAAAATTTGGGTTTATGGGGATGAACTCCGTAGTGATTTGCACAGCCTGTGATTCCCACCTCAATTTCAGAGACACTATGGACCTGATTTTTCTTCTTGCACCAGCTTTATACTGATGTATTTCCTTTAATTTTTGACAGAATCTTTCATGATTTACATCCACCTGAGCTGATTGTCAAGCTCTGTAACTCTGAATATTTAATCTTTCTTGGCTCTGGGGTTACATTTTTTTACGTGTTCCATGTGAAGTATTTTTATATGATAACTTAAACATTCCTGGCTCAAAACTTGCCATGTTTGTACTGTAAGAAGGATGTGTTTGAGTTGGGTGCAGATAAAACGGTCGGGATCACCTGTGTTTTAACCCCTGCGGTCTCTCAAACTCTTTCTTTAAGGCCGTGAACAAGCAATCTAAGCTTGGGTTCATTTAGGTTCTTAAACTTGTGCCGAAGCTGAAGTCGGTGGGACAACTGATGTCTAAAATGAGACATGCGCTTAAGTACTTTAATGAACTGGGGCCGTGAGCCCATATTTTCAAGTGAGGCATCTCATTTTGGCTGCCTGATTTTATCCGGCTGATTTTCAGAAGGTGCTGGGGTGCCTGCAGCATCTGCTAACTTTAGCTGGGATTGAGTTTGCGCCACACCTATTGAAAAAAATCATTACTAGGCGTCATGTATGCACAAAGGCTGTGTTATCTGTTCTGGACAGAGACATGGAGGGCAAAGGAGTTACAACATACACATGAAGGAGCCAGCCAGGAGAAGGGCCATGTCCTGACAGCAAAGGGTAGATTGTTTAACTCTTCCTCATGTGGATGAGTACTCAGACAATCAGTTCCATACAAGCTGAAGAGTCTCCTCACATGCATAAACGTGATAGCAAGACCTGTAATGTTTCAAGACTACAGGACCAGATCATCCCCTTCCATGGTGATACCCACTGGAGAAGATTTGCACAGGGGAAAAAATCTCAAAGACCTCTTGCAGAGCTCTTCCATTAGGAAGGGGAAACATTAGCCCATCCCACCACCAGAGCTTCGCAGAGCCATCCCCGGGTGAGAATGTCACTTGCATCTAGCCATGACTATTTTAAAATCTTCCCTTTTCACCCTAGGTTTTGTTCAAGATGTTCCTTGGAAGCGCAAACTTTGGAGAAGCTGCTCATTTTGTTTCCACTCTGGGTTTCTTCAATTTAATCTTCATCTCGTTTACCCCGGTCATACTGTATTTCACAAAAGTAGAATACTGGTCTCCCTTCTCCGCCGTGCCGTGGGGCTATCTGTGTGGAGTAGCCGGCCTCTGGTTAGGTATTTGCAGAACATTTTCTTCCTTTGTCTAATGCCAATTTTATTTACTTGAAAAAGCCACTCAGATGAAAATTCTCCTTCCGTTAAATGTTACAATGACTGAATTCTTTCATAGATAAAATCTCCTTCTCATATCCCAAGGGTCGTTACTATGGGCTGCCTAGAAAATGGTTGGCATAGCTCAGAAGACGGCATCTTTTGCTGGCCCCTGTGCCAGCCCCACCTGCTCCCCCAGCAGGTGACAGGAGCCACAGCGCACATGCAGCTCTTGTGGGCCCCAGACCCCGCTGGGGAGGGGACCAGCAAGGGGGCTCAGCCATGGCACTGCAGGGCTGGGAGCCCTGCATGCCAGGTGACTAAGTGCTCAGGCAAGCTTTGGCACCTGTGCTCATGAACACTTTGTGGGTGGGTCCAAATTAAAACAAATCTGCTGAGCAGCGATAATAATTCCATCAGTTTTCACGCTCACATTTTTATAGTGGTGCATCTGCTCCTCCTTTGCCTTAGCTACCACTTGCTTACTTTAATAAACTGGATGTGGTTACCTGTATTCAATTAGTCATCCACACGTCATTTCTTGGAGCCCTGTCCATCAGTCGATTGTGGTTATTGTGATAGCAACTAGAGGCCAAGTAGACCCAGGCTCCTTTATGCTAAATGCTGTAATTGCTTGCACTCCGCTTTGGTGGGAATGACCTGTAAAGACTGCTCTGTGACTTTCCTGTGCCTCTTACGACATTTCGTCTTTCAAAGCACGATTGTTGGTGCTGCTCGGTCTGCGAAGAGAACCATTGAAATTGACCCAGGTCTGCTTTACGCTCCATTTCCTTTACTAAGAATAAAAGCGTCCATCTGTTTGGAACCAAACAGATTTTTTTTTTTCATTTCAGTCGTAAGCATGCTAAATGGAAACACTTCTGGGAAAACTATTGTTCGTGCCCACATGGGCTTCCCAGCCGCTCAGACGGATTCAGAAGGGGTGGCTGAGGTGTTGCGAGGTTAGACTCTTCCTTTTGCTGCCTTAGACTTAATTACGTCCACTCTCCCAATGTCTGAGAGTGCCAAAGTAGGTATAATTTATCATCCAAGGAGCTGGCTGAATACAGAAGTTAAAGGTCGAGCAGCAGCTGCCCAAAGCAGGCAGAAAGCCAGCTTAAAATCCTCAGTGTAGTTGGCTCTGGGCCACCCCCCTTCTTGATGCCCCCAGAGTGGGATCAGGAGGTGTGGCCATGGAGGAGACGGGGTGGGCTGGGGTGCAATGTGCTATTGCACAATAAGAATCCATAGCCAGTCGAATGGCTGCGTGGAGCTGTTTTCAGCCCGTGCAATTTGCAGCGGTAGCCCTGAAGCTACTGTGAGTTGCCAAATTGTCTCCTACCCAGCTCCAGAACTGGGGAGGTGGAGGGAGGAGCATAGTTTGAGTGCAGCTAAGTTAGATTACCGTGGCTGAACCCTCAGCTCCTGCTGGTGGTGTCAGCAGCAGGGCTTCACAGACAATGCTGCTCCAAGGAGAAGTCACAAACCTCTGGGAAGCAGGAAAGGGAGAACTGAATAACAGATGCACCTGAACCACCCCAGAACCCTGGCTCATACACTATCATGCAGTATAACCTGCCCTGTCTTTCGGCTGCCTGCCCTTTAAAAGAAGGGGGGATTTCAGTGGCACACCTGCAGCTTATTCCACTTGGCTCTCGGCCTTCTCATGCTGCGACATCCCTTTAGTAGCTCTGGCCCCCTTTGTAAGGGACTGGGAATCCAAAACGAACACACACCCTCTGGTACCTGCAATTTTTAAAGCCCCTGAAAAGGATTTCTGAGTGCTTTCCACTTACGCTGCCAGTCTCGCTTCATCCACCGGTCACCTCCCACGAGCTACAGAGTAGCCGACTCCCTTCTCTCTGCAGTGGCTGAACTGAAGGGGCCTGGCTGGCCACCCTTCAAAACTGGCAGGGGTATGTGTGTCCTGCTGCCTTGCTCCTTTCAGGGATTGTGTAGATAGAGGCAGTGCCTCCTTACCTGGTGAAAGACTCCCTCTGCTCCGTTCCTGGCATGCTGAGACAGCAGAATTTCGCCTTCCTCCAAGAGGGATTAGCTTGGTTTAGAACAAACTTGGGGGTTTTGTGGGATGTAAAGCGCTTATTGAAGACACCCATTGCTCCTTGTAGCCTGACTGTGGCCTTGGTTCAAGCTTCAAGACAGGAAAGTGGCCCATTTTGAATGAGCAGTTTTTTAATGGATACTTACAGCCAACCCTTGTCTCCTTCCCCATGCTAAACCTCCTTTCATGGAGGACTGACTGGCTAAGCAGCAGTTCTGCAGAAAAGGACCTGGGGGTTACAGTGGACAACAAGCCAACAGTGAGCCCTCTTTGCCAAAAAGGCTAACGGCGTGTTGGCTGCATCAGTGGGACATTGCCAGCAGATTGAGGGAATCGATTAGTCCCATCTATTCAGCACTGCTGAGACCACATGTGGAGTACTGTGTCCAGTTTTGCCCCCTCCCTCCCCCCACTGAAGGAGGGATGTGGACAAATTGGAAAGAATCCAATGGAGGGCAACAAAAATTATTAGGGGACCGGAGCACGTGATTAATGAGGAGAGGCTGAGAGTCTGCAGAAGAGAAGAATGAGTGGGATTTGATAGCAGCCTTCAACTACTTGAAGGGGGGTTCCAGGGAGATGAGTTAGGCTGTTCTCAGGGGCACCAGTTGATAGAATTAGGAGCAATGATCTCAAGTTGTAGTGGGGGAAGTCTAGATTGGATATTAGGAAAATCTTTTTCATTAGGAGGGTGCTGAAGCACTGGAAGGGGTTACCTGTGGAGATGGTGGCATCTCCATCCTAAGAGATTTTTAATGTGTGGCTTGACAAAGCCCTGGCTGGGATGATTTAGTTGGAGTTGGTCCAGTTTTGAAGCAGGGGGTTGGACGAGATGACCTCCTGAGGTCCCTTCCAACCCAATCTTCTATGATTCAAGTTCTGCTCATGACACGTGCCATATCAGGCCCTTGACACCCTTAAATTGAGTATGCAAGAATTTATTGGAGTCAGAATCATAGGGTTAGAGGGGACTGTAGGGGTCATCTAGTGCCTGATCTAATTTTATTAAAAGCTGAGAAAGTCCGTTCATTATTGTTTTATTACATCTAGCATGTGTCTCATGTGTCATTCTCTTCCTTTGCAGCTTTTAACATATTGGTAAATGTTGGAGTTGTGCTTACGTACCCCATCCTAATTTCTATTGGGACAGTGCTCAGTGTTCCTGGAAATGCAGGTACAAATAATGCAATTAAAGAATAAAAATAATCAAACAAATGTACTAACATTTGAAGTAATTTTTTTCGGGGCAAGTTACATTGCCATATTTTTTCAGAAGTGTTTCCTGACTTTGCTCACATTTGAGATAAACATGAAGCTGCCAACACTAGAGATATGCGAGAGGTATAAATTTCGCAAGGGCAGTTTTTCTCTGGGAAATTGAAAGTCAGTATATGATCTTCCACTGCATGTAACTCCCCTAACAACCTACGGGCATGGTTGTGCACCAGGTGAACTCTCTGGAGCCCTGGTCCGGGGCAGGAGAGGGGTGGGTGGAGCTTTAATTCTGCTCCCCGTATATGCTGGCCAGTATAGCTAAGCCAGTGCAGATAGAGAAGTAATCTGTGCCCAATATAGGACCAACACAGATTATTTGCCCCTTACTTCAAGGGGGGAAAGTAACGAAGAACCAGATTGTCTCTCTTTGGCTATGTCTACACTTGTAAAGTTAAGTCGACTCTGTTAAGTCGACTTAACAAAGTCATCTTTAAGTCGACTTAAAGTCGACCTTGTTAAGTCGACTTAACAGAGTGGCTACACTTTAAGTCGACTTAAGTCAACCTTGTTAAGTTGACTTAACAGTAGACATAGCCGTCCACACTGGCTTTAAGTCGACTTAAGAAGTTGACTTAAGGCTTAAGTCGACCTTCAGAGGTGGTGTTATTAAGTCGACTTAAAGAAGCACTTAAGTCAACTTAATAAAAGCCCAGTGTGGACACGGCTTTGTGTAGGTCGACTTAAGCATCCTTAAGTCGACCTAAGTTGCCAGTGTAGACACACCCTTTGAGCCTTACCCAAGGCTTATGTGTATTCTACAATCTAACCGTAGTGCTGTATGACTTACAGTAAATATTGCTATTAAAACAAAAGGCATGGAAGAAGAGTGAGACTTTCCAAGAAAACTCACTATTAAGCTTATAGGAAACATAAAAGACTCATTTCAAGGAAGCCATGCAAAGAATGACAATATTTTATTTCATTGTCTTTCTCCATTTTAGCTGTGGATCTCCTAAAACACGAGGTGATCTTCAGTGTAGTAAGGTTGGGTGCCACCATCATCATTTGCACTGGATTTTTGCTAATGCTGCTGCCTGAAGAATGGGATGAAATAACCCTGCGATTCATCAACAGTTTAAAGGAAAAGAAAAGTGAAGACCATGCAGAAGATATCACAGACTCCAGTGTGCATACAAGGAGCAGAAGCAGAGCCAACGGGACAGTGTCCATACCACTGGCTTAAAGTCGGGAAACATTTATCTGCACGTGAATGTATATTCTGTGAATATAATTTAATTTTCTCACTACTTGTATGCTAAAATAACAGTATTACTCTGAACTGGGGATGAATTATAAAACAAATGATAAACACATCAATAATAAATGTTTACATTTATACACTAAGAATGGAACAGATGTAAATAACCACAATAAATTATTTTGTAATGAAATATTAATCTGCGTTCTATTTAATTGCCTTTAAAAAAAAATCAAATCCACTCTGCAACTTTACAGCTCTTCTTTTGTTATAAAAAAAGTGAGGGGTGTAATTTTCAAAGACTTGATTTGTTTGTTTAGTTCCAACATGTAGCTATAGCAAAAGTTAAACATTCATTTTCTCTCAAAATTGAATGACTTTACATTTTTTTTCAAAATGGCACTGGAAAAGTTATAGAGTCAAAACACCCAGTCAAGAATCTTGGAACCCTAAAATATGAAGGGAGCTGAAGGTCTCAAGTTAAAGTTTGAATTGTTTATTAAAACATAAAAATATGTTCTCAAAGACTTGTAATAAATTATCCTACATGATTTTATTATGATGTGGCTAAATGTGGCAGAGGAAACTAACTGAGTGAATCTGGAAATACTATAGTGTAATTTTTAAACTCACAATTCAATGTGATAGTATGAGCTTATCTCCATACATTATTTCACACAACTGGCCTATATCTGGTATAAATTATGGGCCAGATTTTGAGACACATTACTCACACTGAGGAACCCCTGGCTCCATCAGTACTTCCACTGTCTTCAGCGGGGCTACTTCCTCAGTAAGGCACTACTGATGAGTGACAGTGTGACATCTAGTTCTGAATGCTAGAACCATTCATTAAAGATGTCACTTCCTCAACTAAAAGCAAAGTTCGAGTTGTTTGGCCTACTTGTTGCCTTGAATGGCAATGTATAATACAGTCAATCTAGCAAAAAACGAAGCCATCTGACACTTGGTACAAGGAGGAATTATCTGAAACATAAGGTATGGACTAAGTCGGTGTATGTCCTGAAGTGATACCACCTTGAGGTGTGGCCTTGTCCTCTATCACCAATTGAGAATCGCCAGGACTGGGATGAGGGACTTGTCAGGATAGGCAAGCTATGGGAGAAGTTTTGTTGGCCACTAACTACCCATGAGTCCCGGGACTTCTGTTGGAAATGCTGTCATGGTAGTGGATTAGAGTTAGGGCTGGGTCCAGTTCATGAGCAGAAGCGATGAAGGGTGTTGGGAGGAGGGCCTTGTGAAATTGGAAGCAATAGAGCCATGCACAGTTTGATGAGGGTTCAAAGATTTGGTCCCTCCAGGAGCATTCACTGTGAAAATGTTGCCTTTCTTGGGTTACTAAAGATCCCCTTCACAATACACCTTCGGTGGATGCCAATGCCTACTACTGCACAGCCTGTGGTAGCTTATTGACATACATGACAATTATGTAGGTTCGCAACACATAGCACATGATGCTTCTGAAGCATTTCAAATGCTTTTGGCTGGGTTTTGCTTTTCATAGAATCATAGAATCATAGAATAATAGGGTTGGAAGGGACCTCACGAGGTCATCTAGTCCAACCCCCTGCTAAAAAGCAGGACCACTCCCCCTAAATTATCCCAGCCAGGGTTTTGTCTAACCGAGCCTTAAAAATCTCCAAAGATGAAGATTCTACCACCTCCCTAGATAGCCCATTCCAATGCTTCAGCACCCTCCTAGTGAGAAAGTTTTTCCTAATATCCAACCTTGACCTCCCCAGCTGTAATTTGAAACCATTGCTCCTTGTTCTGTCCTCTGTTACCCTCGAGAACAGCCTAGCTCCCTCCTCTTTGGAGCAACCCTTCAAGTAGTTGAAGGTTGCTATCAAATCTCCCCTCAGTCTTCTCTTCTGTAGACTAAATAAGCCTAGTTCCTTCAGTCTCTCCTCATAAGTCATGTGCCCCAGCCCCCTAATCATTTTTGTTGCCCTCCGCTGGACTCTTTCTAATTTGTCCACATCCTTTCTGTAGTGGGGAGCCCAAAACTGGACACAGTATTCCAGATGCGGCCTGACCAGTGTCGAATAGAGGGGAATTATCACATCCCTCGATCTGCTGGCAATACTCCTACTGATGCAGCCTAATATGCCATTGGCCTTTTTGGCAACAAGGGCACACTGTTGGCTCATATTCATCTTCCCATCCACCATAACTCCCAGGTCCTTTTCTACAGCGCTGCTACTTAGCTGATCGGTCCCCAGCCTGTAGCAATGCATGGGATTTTTCCGTCCTAAGTGCAGGACTTTGCACTTGTCTTTGTTGAACCTCATGAGGTTTCTTTCGGCCCAGTGTTCCAATTTGTCCAAGTTTCTCTGGATCCTGTCCCTGCCCTCCAGAGTATCTACCATTCCCCCCAGCTTGGTGTCATCCGCAAACTTACTAAGCACGCAGTCTATTCCATCATCAAGATCATTAATGAAGATGTTGAATAGAACCGGCCCCAGGTCCGACCCCTGGGGCACTCCACTCGTTACCGGTTGCCAACCAGACATCGAGCCATTGATTCCTACCCGCTGAGCCCATTGATCTAACCAGTTTTCGATCCACCTTACGGTCCACTCGTCCAACCCATACTTCCTTAACTTGCCAACGAGAATGCTGTGGGAAACCGTATCAAAAGCCTTGCTAAAGTCAAGGTATATCATGTCAACGGCTCTTCCCGCATCCACAAATCCAGTCATCTCATCATAGAAGGAAATCAGGTTGGTCAGGCACGATTTGCCCTTGGTCAATCCATGTTGACTGTTCCTGATCACTCTATTTTCCTCCAAGTGTTTCAGGATGGATTCCTTGAGGACCTGCTCCATCATTTTCCCGGGGATTGAGGTGAGGCTGACCGGTCTGTAGTTCCCTGGATCCTCCTTTTTCCCTTTCTTAAAGATAGGTACTATATTCGCCTTTTTCCAATCCTCCGGGACCACCCCTGTTCGCCACGAGTTCTCAAAGATAATGGCCAGCGGCTCTGCAATCACTTCCCCCAACTCCCTCAGCACCCTCGGATGCAGTTCATCCGGCCCCATGGACTTGTGCACGTCCAATGTCATTAAGTGTTCCCTAACCTGACTTTCCATCACCGAGGGCCACTCTTCTCTCCAGTCCACATTACCCCGTGTAGTAGCCTGGGAGCTGGCCCACCCTGTGAAGACTGAAGTAAAAAAAGCATTGAGTACTTCAGCCTTTTCCGCATCATCCTCCACAAGAATGCCTGCCCCATTCAGTAAGGGACCTACACCACCTCTGATCCTTTTCTTGTTGCTGATATACTTATAGAACCCCTTTCTGTTATCCTTCACATCTCTTGCTAGCTGCAACTCCAATTGTCCTTTGACCTTTCTGATATTATCCCTGCAGTCCCGAGCAATATCTTTATACGCCTCCCTTGTCATCTGTCCAAGCTTCCACTTCTTGTAAGCTTCCCTTTTATGTTTCAGCTCCCCGCAGAGTTCCCTGCTAAGCCACTCTGGTTGCCGTCCACATTTGCTGTTCTTTCTGCACATCGGAATGTTATCTTCCTGTGCCTTTAACAGGGTTTCTTTAAAATACAGCCAGCTGTCTTGGACACCTTTCCCCTTCAGATCAGCTTCCCATGGGACCCTGCCCATCAGCTCCCTAAGGGAGCCAAAATCTGCTTTTCTGAAGTCCAGGGTGTGTGTTCTGCTTCTTTCCTTCCTTCCATTGATCAGGATCCTGAACTCTACCATCTCATGGTCGCTGCTGCCCAGGTTGCCATTTACTTCTACTTCCCCGATCAATTCTTCTCTGTTTGTGAGCAATAGGTCTAGAGGTGCAAGGCCCCTAGTTGGTTCCTCCAGCATTTGTACTAGGAAGTTGTCTTCAATATTCTCCAAAAACTTCCTGGATTGCCTGTGCACTGTATTATCTTCCCAGCAGACATCAGGATAATTGAAGTCCCCCATAAGAACCAGGGCCTGCGACGATCTGGAAACTTCTGATAGTTGTCCATAGAACGCCTCATCCACCTCCTCTTTCTGGTCTGGCGGTCTGTAGCAGACACCCACCACAACATCCCCCTTGTTGCATTCTCCCCTAAACTTAACCCACAAACTTTCAACCATCTTGTTTCCACTTTCATAGTGGAGCTCCGAGCAGTCATACAGCTCTTTTACATATAACGCTACTCCTCCCCCCCTTTTTCCCTGCCTGTCCTGCCTGAACAATTTATATCCATCCATGGCAGTGCTCCAGTCATGCAAGTTATCCCACCACGTTTCTGTTATTCCAATTATATCATAGTTCCTTGTCTGTGCCAGTACTACCAATTCTTCCTGCTTGTTTCCCAGGCTCCTTGCATTTGTGTACAGGCACCTAAGATACCGGGCCCATTGCCCTACTTTGCCCTGTCGATTCTCCCTCCTGTCACATCTTCCCCCTTGCAATTTCTCCCGGTGTCCTCCTTCCCCACTCGCCTGAGGTATTATGACTTTATCAGGAAATAAAAAACAATTATTTGACCCCACCCCCCAGTTCCAACTACCCTCTCTTTTATTCCTGCTGTTACAGCCCCAGCATCCCCCAAGTTCCATCCCTTCCCCCAGGTTTCCCTCAGTTTCACTTACCTGTGGGCCTTGGTCACCTTCCCCCTTCGAACCTAGTTTAAAGCCCTCCTTACCAGGTTAGCCAGTCTGCTTCCAAATATGCTCTTTCCCTTCCTGGATAGGTGGAGTCCGTCTCTGCCTAGCAGTCCTTCTTCCTGAAACAGCACCCCATGGTCGAGGAAGCCAAAGCCCTCCTGGTAACACCATCTCCGCAGCCAGGCATTCACCTCCAGGATGCATCTGTCTCTGCTCGGGCCCCTACCCTTGACCGGGAGGATCGAGGAGAACACCACCTGTGCACCGAACTCCTTCACCCGTGCTCCCAGAGCCCTGTAGTCACCTTTGATCTGCAGAGGGTCACCTCTCGCAGTATCATTGGTTCCCACATGGATGAGTAGCATGGGGTAGTAGTCAGAGGGACGGATGATTCTCAACAATCCCTCTGTAACGTCTCAGATACGGGCGCCTGGCAGGCAGCATACCTCCCGAGAAGCCTTATCTGGGCGACAGATGGGTGCCTCCGTCCCTCTCAGAAGAGAGTCACCAACCACCACAACCCGACGTTTTCTCCTGGGTGTGATGGTTGTGACCCTCCCAACCTCGGGGGTGCATGGCTTCTCCTCTTCCATCTCATCTCCCGTCTGTAGTGCTGCGTAGCGGTTCTTTACCACAACGGAGGGTGGGATGGGAGCAGGGGTGGAGCACTGTCTGCTGCCAGAAGTAACCAGCTGCCAGTGTCCACCCTCTGCTTGAGCCATCCCATCCTTCTCCGAGGGTGTGGCAGCAGTCCTTTGCCTCTGGATAGTTTCTTCATCCTTGCATGTTTCCTCATGGATGCTATCCAGGAACTTCTCCAGGGCATAGATACTCCTGAGCCTGGCCACCTCCTCCTGTAACTCCCCCACCTGCTTCCTGAGAGATTCCACCAGGAGACACCTGTCACATTGAATAATCTCCCCAGCCTGACCTAAACTTGTTACAGCTTGGGCCTGCTTCTAGGCTCATTTATACACTGGCAAATTGAAATAAAAAAGCATGCATTTTTTTGCCCCAAAAAGAACAGCTGCAAATGAATCCAGAATAAGGACCATTCTGATGTGTAGTTATTAAGCATAGACCTTTTTAGTGGTGTATTTTCTGCAATTCTAGTCATACAGGGTGTGTCCATACTTACAAATTAAGTCAATTTAAGGAGGCTTAAGTCGACTTAAACTACTCCGCATCCACACTGGGCTTTCCTTAAGTCGACTTAAGGAAAAGTTAAGTCGACTTAATAACACCTTGATTTAGGTCAACGTAATGCTTATGTCAACCTTATTAGGTTGACTTAAGCCAGTGTGGACGGGGATTAGTGCCTAAATCCACTTTATTAAGTTGACTTAAAGTGCTAAGTCGACTTAATAAGGTCGAAAAGGGGCTATGTCTACACTTGAAAAGTTAAGTCGACTTTTGTTAAGTCAACTTAATAAGGTCGACTTTAATTCAACTTAAAGTTGACCTTATTAAATCGACTTAATAAAGTCGACTTAACTTTTCAAGTGTAGACACAGCCACAGTGGGTAGCATATGTATACACTTCCTTTCTATAGGTGCTTGGTCCTGGTAATTATTGGACTGAATTTCTTTTTAATATAAATAACTCTAAACAGTAATCTCAGTTCCACACTGTGTTCATTAAAGAAATACATCTTTTTGAGTGATACTGAAGGGCATTTTGTACATTGGTTAAAAAAAAAAAAAAGAAAATCAATTTGTAGCCAAATTGCTCCCAAGTAATAGTCATCTTTGACTGACTGATTCTAAGAGCATTGTTATTAGAGTCAAACAATGACATTTGAAATTAGAGATTGAGATTTGAAAGGAATTAGATGTGTTTGGCTTTTAAAGGGCTTTTCACTGTGGCGAGTGAGACAAATATTAACGTGGGTTAAAGCCACTGTTACTAGAATGGGTGGTCAAGCTTTTCAAAGGGCACCAACGATTTTTGGGGCACACACCTTCAGCCACATTAAAGGAGGCTGAAGAGAGCTGAAAAACCAACTCGGTTTAAGGCGTCTCAAACTCAACGAATCACTTTTGAAAATGTTGGGTGATTAAAACATACCAGGGCTTTAAAAGAAAAACAAAACAGAAACACTCAAGTCCTGCTGTTGTAGCAGCATATTGAAAGAAAAAATGGGCCTCCTGCCTCAGTGTCCTTAACAAAGCGTTCATACAGTGCTGCCTGAAATTCGTTTGGTGTGTTTGGGAAGCACTGATGCTGTAACCCAGGCGTTGTATAACTGTCCGGGGCATGCTGTGGGCTTAAACAGCATTGCAAACGTGTTAAGAAATTGTGTCAGGCCCCAAAATCATGAGATTTTTTTAAAAAAAAATGTAAGTTGGGTCTTTTTATTCTTCTTCTGGTATTTGAGCCTTTGGCCGGGGGCGCAGTGGGAGAGGGAGGGTGTGGACACAATTTCAAGCTTTTCCTAAACCACAAGGAGTAGGAACTGACCTTTTTTTCCACACAAATGCTTTCATTCACAATTTTAGAACACCTGAACATGGGAGTTTACGCAAAGTTCCACACATCACAAGACTCATGATAAATTTCCCAGGATCGGCAATATTGCCAGGTGTAGGCCTGGGACTGTTTACGTCCATTGGGGGTGGTCCAACAGAAAGGACTGATGGATTCTTGTAGTAAAACGGATTACTGATTACAGCTCAGGGACACACTCGTGTGCCCCCCGGGCCTCCCCAAACAGCTGGAGTGTCAGCAATTGCCAGCACAGCTGCGCTTCAGCTCTTGGGAAGCCTTCGGAGGCTTTCCAGGAGCTGGAGCTTAGTCCCGGCTAGGAGGGAGCGTAGGGCTCCCTCCTAGCCGGGACCGAGCAGTCATGACCAGGAGGGAACGCAGGAGACCTGCGCTCCAGCTGCTGAGCAGCCGGCAGCTGGAGCCCAGGTCCCAGCAAGAAGGGACCGCGGGGCTTCCTTCTCGCTGGGACCTGAATGGTCCCTGCGAGAAGGGTCCTAGCCCGCATTCCAGCTGCTCAGCAGCTGGCAGCTGGAGCGCAGGTCTCCCACTCTTCCTCCTAGCCGGAACCACTCAGGTCCCGGGGAAGTTCTCCCCGGGACCCGAGCGGTCACAGCTAGACGGGTTCCCTTCTGCCCGGGAGCTGAGAACTCCCAAGCAGAAGGGAGCCAAGTGGTCTGGGGCAGAAGGGAGTTCCACACTCCCTTCTCTCCCAGACCGCTCAGGGGCTTGCTGCCCCAGGGGGCTCTCCTTGGACCGAACTAGTCGACTTAGAGAGTCTAGTGTAGACTCTTTAAGTCGAGTTAGTAAGGCCCACTTTAAGTCGACTTAGGAGTCCTGTGTGGATTCTCTAAGTCGGCTTAATACGGTCGACTTATTTAAGTCGACCTATATTTCCCAGTGTAGACATAGCCTTAGAGATGCCACACTAAAAACTTAAGTCGACTGCCTAGGTCCACACTGGCAGTTGTTAGGTTGACAGAGAAGTAGTGCATTGTGGTTAGCTGTCCCACATTGCACCAGGGCCTGGAGGTCAATTAGGTCGACTTAAGGGTACCCCCCCCTCCAAACTGGCTTAAGTCAACTTCATAATGTCAACTTAGGCGTTAAATTGACCTTCAGAGGTGGAGTTATCTATATATCTAAACGAGAGATGTATATATGCACGGCGGGGACGCAGCTGCGCGCGCAGCAGCTGAATCCCCGTCTTGCTGAGGCCAGGCTGGGGAGATTCAAATCTCCCGCCCTGAGCATGCTCAGACAGAGCTTGCTCAGGGTGGGAGCGGCCTGGCCGAGAAGCGGCTCTGCCAGCCGTCCCCACAGCTGCGAGCCTCCAGCCAGGTAAAGGGGCTGGGAAGGGGCTGGAGGGAGGCCTGGAGAGGGTTGGGGGGGG
>ML685781.1:13282138-13296090 GCA_007922175.1 Pelusios castaneus
CAGAAGTGAAGAAACAAATTGACAGAGCCAGACGGGTACCCAGAAGTCAACTACTGCAGGAGAAGCCCATGAAAAACAACAACAGAACTCCACTGGTCACCACCTACAACCCCCAAGACAGACCTCTTCAACACATCATCAAAGATCTACAGCCTATTTTACAAGATGATCCCTCACTCTCTCAAGCCTTAGGAGACAGACCTCTCCTTGCTTTCAGACAGCCCCCTAACCTTAAAAGGATACTTACCAGCAACTACAGATCATACAACAGAAACACTAAAGCAGGAACATATCCCTGCACTGCCAACTTTGCCCTCATATCTACACTGATGCCACCATCACAGGGTCTAATCAAGCCACCTACTCCATCAAGGGCTCGTTCATCTGCTCATCCACCAATGTGATTTATGCCATCATGTGCCGGAAATGCCCCTCTGCCTTATATATTGGACAAACAGGACAGTCTCTGCGCCAAAGAATCAATGGACACAAATCTGACATCAGAAATTGCAACACTGCAAAACCTGTAGGGGAACACTTCAATCTCCCTGCTCACTCCCTTGACGACTTGTTAATAGCTGTGTTGAAACAGATGAATAACAAATCACAGCTTCAAAGAGAGACTGCAGAACTCGAACTTCTATGCAAATTTGACTCAGTTGTCTAGGGGTTAAACAGGGACTATGGATTTTTCTCTCATTACAACAAGTGATTTGACCTCACCCTCCTCCATTTGCTGTTCCCCAGTGTTTAAATCCTAACACCTATTTTGATTTGCTGTTACAGCCTGACCTGAACCTATGTCATACACTCCCCTGGATTTAATTTCCTCTCATTCTGTAAGTTTCCCATCTTCAAAGCATCTGACGAAGTGGGATTTTCTCCCACGAAAGCTCATGTGATAAATAAATCTGCTAGTCTTTAAAAGTGCCACAGGACTCTATTGTTTATGTACTATCCTATCCTTATGCTAAACTGCAATTAGAAGAATATTAGCTTTTACTATATAAGTCCATTGATGTTTCCTTTTAGAAGTCTCCTATGCAGCTGTTGCTCAGTTGCTGGTCAGTCAGCTCTGCTCCATTCGTTTTCTTCTCTCTCGGTAGCAGCCTTTTTGATTTCAGTGTGGGTTTCCTGCTTCTCCCAGAACGCCTCTCTTTCTCAGACAGACTCCAGACACCGAAACAGGTGCTGGCAGCTTGCCTTTTATACTTGCTGTTCCTACAAGCAATTACCTCACTCACACATGCTCTGTTTTAAGCAATAAAAAAAATTTACTAAAAACAATTGGCCATCTCTGCACAGATTTTACTTTTTGTTTTAATTTTTCTTTTTTTTTTTTCTTTTTTTTTTGGTTCAGTAGTTAAATTAGTTTTGTTAATAGCCAGAACAAAATTGGCATTTGTGACCAAACCTAATAAATATATGGCAAACCGGAAAAATATTTGGTGCTTCCTATCTATCTCTGTAATGACATACCCTATCTGCAAATTTCATAGGCTATGTCTACACTTGTGAATTTAAGTCGACTTTGCATGTCCACACCTATATTTTAAGTCTACTTTGGGGGGACCCTACAAAATTGACCTAGAGTGTCCACACTGGACACCTAGGTCGACTTGTAGGGGCTAGGGTGACCTGGGACTGGTCCACGGTGGCAGGGGGAGCACCCCTTGCCAAGTGCCAGGGGGCTCAGCCTTTGCCCCATTGTACTTAGGTACAATGGGGCAAAGGGGGACAGGGACCCTGGCAGGGCATAGGGGCAGGGTGGGCTGGGCTCTGCCCTCCCCTGTGGGGGGGGCATGCTAGGCTCTCCCTGTGCCACCCACCCTGGCAGGGAGGGCAGTGTGGGAGTCCTGGAGAGCCCTAAGTTGACTTAGAGTCGACTTAGGGCTACTCCAGGTCTACACTGGCTTAAGTCGACTTTAGAAAGTCGACTTAAGCCAAAAGTCAACTTAAAAGCAGGTTTAGTAAAGTCGACTTGATTTTCCTTACGTCAACTTAAGCAGCTTGCTTAAGTTGACTGAAGGAAAGTGTAGTGTAGACGCAGAGTAAATTAAGTCGACTTAAGCAAGCTTAAGTCGACTTAATTTACAAGTGTAGATGCACCCATACAGCAAACTAAACACACATATCCAAAAATATTATGGCGTACCTCAGTTAAAAAAAAAATTGTTCACTGTGTTTTTTTGTTTTCTCGTGTCATCTGGCAGCCTGTCATCAGAGTCCTCGCGTTTTGTATCAACAATTTCCATTCAGTTGTGAAGGAGAGTCATACGCACTGAAAAATGCTTAGTGGTATAAACATTAACCTGATGGAGCAGTAAAAGTGTTTTGTAGATGAGTAAGTTCTGCCAAAGAATGTCATTCCTATCCGATCGCATTACACAGGTCCACTGCATGGTTGTTCATTAACTGCCCTCTCCTCCACCCCCCAAAAAGAACTGCAAAAAATCTACAAATCTTTTACGATGAAGCTAGGATAGGAGGAAAGTCTGAAATAAGCGCTAGAGTTAGCTAAGAAACTCAAAACCATGATACCTGGTAAAATCTCAGCCTCAATTAAAATGCACGGCAAAATTCCCATTGCCTTCAATGGCCTTCCCCCATAGAAAGGACTTGAGCTAGGACTCAACAATGCTGTGTCTAATCCCTGGCTCTGTCATGGAGTTCCTGTGTGACCTTGGGCATGCCAGTGGCTCTCTCTGTGCCTCTGTTCCCCATCTGTAAATTGGGGATAATAATACTTTCCTTGCCTGGTTAGATTGCCAGCTCTTCTGGGCTGGGACTCTATTCTCCCCTATGTTTGTACAGTTCCTAACACAACAAGGGACCACAATCTTGGTTGGGGTGTTTAGGTGGTGTTATTATGGTTCTTAAAATGTCTTTTTTCACAGTTATTGACTCGGACTTCAAGCTGACTTTGCTTTGCCACTATTGGTGCCTAGTGAGGGCATGTTCCAGGAGTAATCCAGCTCCTGAGTTGATATGCTATGGTCCTGAAACTAAGTGTTCATCATTCAGGGACATTAGGTATTTTCTGTGGGTCTGCCTTTTATAGCTCTACAAGTGACTCCTTAATCTGTTTCCTTTTGACTGAGAACCCAAGAAACTGACGTTTGCTTCCCTTCTGTGGAATGGAGTATGCATGACATTCTAGAGCAATGGTATAAAGCCTTGGTCCAGCAAAACCCTTACAAACTGAGGGTCAGAGTTTTAAGAGTATTTAGGCACCTAAGGATGAGGTGGGTCACCTAGGCTTTGTCTACATTTGTTAATTTAAGTCGACTTAGTATGTCCACACTCAAAAATTAAGTCGACTTAGAGGGGACCCTGAGAAATCGACCTAGAGCGTCCACACTGGACGCCTACGTCAACTTGTAGGGGCTAGGTGGACCTGGGACAGGTCCACGGTGGCATGGGGGGCACTCCTTGCCAAGTGCCAGGGGGGCTCAGCCTTTGGCCCATTGTACCTTGGTACAATGGGGCAAAGGGGGACAGGGACCCTGTCAGGGAATAGGGGCAGGGTGGGCAGGACTCTGCTCTGCCCTGTGGGGGGGCACTCCAGGCTGTGACTGTGCCAGCCACCCTGGCAGGGAGGGCAGTGGGGAAACCCTAAAGCCTCCTAAGTTGACTTTAAGTCGACTTAGGGCTACTCCACGTCCACACTGGCTAAGTTGACTTTCTAAGGTCAACTTAGTCAGCAAAATCGACTTAAAACAAGGTTTAACAAAGTCGACTTTAATTTTCCTTAAGTCGACTTAAGGAAAATGTAGTGTGGACGCAGATTAAATTAAGTTGACTTAAGCAAGCATAAGTCGACTTAATTTCTAAGTGTAAGACACACCCCAGTAGGATTTGCAGATGTGCCTAACTCCCATTGACTTTGATGGGAGTCAGGTATCTAAGGTCACATCTACACTTGCGCCTTAGGTCGACTTAATGACACTTAAGTTGACTTACAGAATGTCGCGTCCTCACTGAGTGCTTATTAAGTTCACATAAGTGCTTCCTTAACTCGACTTAATAACTCCACCACTGAAGGTCAACTTAAGGCGTATTAGGTTGACTTAAAGCCAGTGTGGATGGGCACGTCTACACTACAGGCTCTATTAAGTCAACTTAAGAAGGTCGACTTAAAGTCAACTTTAAGCGTAGATGCTCCGTTAAATCAACCTAACAAGGTCGACTTTAAGTTGTCTTAAAGTTGACTTAAAGTTGACCTTATTAAGTCAACTTAACAGAGCCTGTAGTGTAGATATAGCCTAAGTGTTGTAGAAATCCCACTAGGGATTTAGTTGCTTCTTTAGGTAGCTAAATACTTTCACACATTTTGCCCTTGGTCCTTTTAAAGTTCTCTTCCCAAGAAAAGAGTCAGCAAAGAGCTTGATTATTCTGAAATCAGCATATACGCCTTGCTAAATCAAAAGATACATTCATTTAAAAGAATGAAGTGTAAGCTGTTGTACAGTAATAAACTGAGATTGGAACCTCAGGTATACATTGTTTGCTGCAGTCCATGTATTTTCCTGCTTAATCAACAGCTGATGTCTTATTGAACCTTCCATGGTGGCATATGTAGAAATACTGATGATACTAACCTAACCAGCAAAACAACCCTCCTTGGGCACCCAGAACTCTCACTCTTTCTGATGTAATTGATCCCCAGCTTTCCAAATAAATTGTGCTCTCTGAAAATGATAGTTAATACAGATGATAATTATGATTCTAGTTACCAAGTGAACAGGAGGAACAGTTTTCAACTACCTAAAAGGTTGTTACGAGGAGGAAGGAGAAAAATTGTTCTCCTTAATCGCCGATGGTAGGACAAGAAGCAATGACCTTAAATTACAGCAAGGGAGGGTTAGGTTGGACATTAGGAAAAAATTCCTAACTGTCAGGGTGATGAACCACTGGAATAAGTTGCCTAGGCAGGTTGTGGAATCTCCATCATTGGAGGTTTTTAGGAGCAGGTTAGACAAACACCTGTCAGGGATGGTTTAAGAGAGTACTTGGTCCTGCCAAGAGTGCAGGGGACTGGACTCGATGACCTCTCATGGTCTCTTCCAGTTTCTATGATTCTATCTGGGGAAGAACATGGTTGGGGGGAGAGGGGCGGATGAAGTAAAAGGTTTCTGGTCTTCAGGCAGTCTACTCTCCTTGGTCCAGCCTGTAGTCTTTACTTAGAACCAGAGGGTGCCTGTAAGCAACTGGGTCCATTCAGGGGTCTTCCCCCCAAATAACAAGAGGCTGCGGCTTTTCCCCAGTGCAACCACCCATGCTGGTTTATTTAGAAGAGTACAAAATATCCAGCCCACTCCCACCCAGACCCTGAAGTATAAGGCTCCTATCCTGATAATACCAGGAAGCTCACTGTTCTCCAAAGCTCCAGCCTTCTTCCCTGGCCACACCTTCCTAGGTGTCTCCCCAGGTGGCTTATTTATCGAGCCCCCAGCCAGGGACACAGCTGTCTCCATTTGCCTCCTCAGGCCAGGGTCTAGCAGGGCCTAACCAGTGCCATCAGCTGGGGCCCTAGCCCCTGCTTTCTGTGGCCCAGCTAAACATTCACTCCAGCCCAGGCAGTGGGGCCGCCATCGGAGAAGCCCCGAAAGGCTTGTTTCCCCTCTACTCTGCCACAGTGCCATTGACTTCTATTGATGTAAACGGGACTTTGTCTAATCGTGGGGTAGGGCCCCTTGTCCTTAATCATTCCAAACCAGCCCAGATGCAAAAAAAGGAGTTTATCCTGAGTAAAAATGGAAAGGGGACTGATAGATTAGTAATGGGAGGTGTGGAAAGGGTTGTAAATTCCAAGTAAGTGACTGTTAGCACAGAAATTGCTAGACACACAAAAGGATGGACTATTCACTTCTCTTTCTCTTTCCTTTGGGGCAAATTCTACCTTTGCTTACCCTCAGGCAAGGTAATGGAAGTTTTGAACCAGATCTACCAGTATAACTTCAAAGTAACAATGTAAAGAATGTAAGCAATTCCTTGAAGGAGGCAATTCATTGGCTTCCTTCCTACTCGTCAGCTGCTGGCTGTAACTCCTGAGTCCATCTCCTCTTCCTCCCAGGACAAAATTCCTTAATAAGACCAAAGCTTTTAACCAGCTGGCCATAGACTCAAAGGGAAACGTCTCCAGGCCAATCACAGGTCAGTTGAAAAACTGCCTTTCAGTAAAAGTATTTTCAGATGCAAATATTTATGGGGGAGGGAAAGACTCACTCAGACTCTTATCTGTTACTTGGTGTTTACCTCAGACGCCTCTGGATTAGTTTAATATTCAATAGCAGCCAGCCTCTAATCGGCTGCGGGAAGTGACCAGTCAAAGTCAATGTTTAACTGGGCTCACCAAATCTGGATTGAGGAAGGGTGGGCTTGGGGAGGAATAGCCATGGGAACTGATCTACCAGAGGCTCAATCGGCTTGGCATGTGTGCGGTGTTAGGCAGACTGTGAAAGTTGTCCTGGACGGAACCTGGGGACTTTACAAACATGGGTTGTCTTCAAAGGGAGCCCAGGACACAGATCACTGGTATGGTCAAGTCCAAGAACTACTGCACATAGTCTTTTCTTTTCTTTTTCTTTACATGTTGTAAGCCAGTAAAATGGGCCTGAGCTATTCCAGGGCTCATCATAAGGTAACAAAAGTGGCACCATCAGTGCGAACCAAAGAGGAGGTGCCTACTTCACCTTGTACTGCTGCAGAGTGTGGATTTCACAGCACCCTGGAAGAGAGACATTTATGCTCATTTGCAGCTATGGAGGAGAGAAGCCCGCTGTTTCAAAGGCAGCTTCCACCCCTCAGAGAAATTCGGTATGGCCGATGCTCCACAGGTAACCTAGCCATGACTGCCATTTTTAGGGTGCTTGGAGTGGCTGGTCATTTGTTCTTGGTGTTTGAATGATCTCTGTTGCCAAATAGACGCGTGGCTCAGCGGGAAAATCATTGCATTTTAATTAAGGCAAATGGTAGAAAGCTGATTTTGTGTGTGTGTGTGTGTGTGTGTGTGTGTGTGTGTGTGTGTGTGTGTGTGTGATTCTAGGCTGACATAAGAACATAAGAAAGGCCGTACTGGGTCAGACCAGAGGTCCATCCAGCCCAGTATCTGTCTACCGACAGTGGCCAGTGCCAGGTGCCCCAGAGGGAGTGAACCTAACAATGATCAAGGCAATGATCAAGTGATCACTCTCCTGCCATCCGTCTCCATCCTCTGATAAACAGAGGCTAAGGACACCATTCTTAACTTCCTGTATATTAAAGGCTATGTCTACACTTGCAAGTTAGGTTGACTTAAGGAGGCTTAACTTGCCCTAACTTAGTCCCTGTCCAAATCAGGCTTTCATTAAGTCGACTTAAGAAATTCCTTAAGTCGACTTAATGAAAGGTTAGGTCGACTTAATAAGAACCGCTGGTTAGGTCGACCTAACCCATAGGTTGACTCCTTAGGTCACCTAAGCACAGTGTGGATGTTTAAGTCCCCTTTATTAGGTTGACCTAAGGGCAGTTAGATTGACTTACTAAGTTCCTTGTTCAGGGGAAGCACTTTGTTAAGTCAACCTAATAAGGTCAACTTTAGGTCGACTTTATTAGGTTGACTTAACAAAGTTGACCTAATTTTTTGTATTGTAGACATAGTCAAAGTGTTGGGGGGGGGAAAGGATAAATTTTCAGCTTGTTTTAGAAAACTATCTCAATTAGTTATTGACGTCTCAGACAGCCCAGATCATGCCATCCTTGTCTGTGTGAGTCATCCTTACACACATAAACAGTCCTATTGGACTATTGGGATTAGATGTGGAAGAATTGCAAGACAGATCCTAAAGAGTACTTCTACTGCAATCCTTCATACGTTATTACACATCTCTACAATGTGCATATTATACAATCAACACACAGCCCTGAGTTAAACACAGAGAATCATTCCAAGTCTGGTCGAGACCCTCAGCTGACGTGATTCAGAGCACTAATAATAACAGAACTGCACTCTTCTCTCACATTTTCCATCAGCAGATCTCAACGCAGGCTACAAACGAAGCTGAGAATCATTATGAAGCTCAGCTAATTTACACCAGCGGAGGTTCTAGACTAGAGTACACAACACGAGGCAGTGAAACTGGAACCCTTGCTTTAAAGAACCAAGTAATATAAACTGCCATTTTTATGTAACTACATCTCCTTTGACTTCAGCAGAGTTACTCAGATGAGTAAATGTACGCAGGATTGGGCTCAGACTTGTTTCTAACACTGAATTTCATTGGAAGTAACCGGTGAAATGTGGCTTAGCAGGGTTGGATGTCTTCTCAATTCCTTGGTAAATATAGATAGTGGTGCTAAAAGATGAGAGGAAATGTACGGGCAACCCTGATAGCAGTCATATTTCAGGAGCAGAAAGGGTCTCGGTGTGAATACAGAATTGGCCTTGGATATACAGCATGACATTTGGGGTATTTTATAACAGCAACAACACTTAAATAACTCTCTGGTTCAGCAAAGACCTATCCCTTGGGTATTTATCAAGTGCATTTTAAAAAAAAATCATGTCTGTAAATGTCATTTTTCATTACATGCGTTGGCTTTGGTAATTAAAGAGTGCGTCCCATTTGAATGATGAATTAGCTGGAGCCTCTGTCTAAACAGACAAATGCCTCTTACACATGGTTTGATTTCGCTCACCGGGATTCATTTCAGCGCATGTCAAATTAAACTTTCTGAGAGTGAGTGGGGTATCTTTGTTATTGAAGAGCAAGGAAAAAACCCCAGTTGAACGGCTTAAAGTTAGGCCGGGGTTTCACTTTATTATAATTTGTATGACAGTCATGCATAAGGGCCTCATACAAGGTCAGGGGCCTGTTATGCTAGGCATTGTACAGACACTTGAAATGGTCCCTGCCCTCCAGGGATTCCAGTCTAAACAGATTTTGATTGTAAATTCATGGAGGCAGGGAGCAGCTTTCTTGTACAGCACCTGGCAAAATGGGTTCCTGATTCATGGCTGGAGCGCCTACATGCTACTTCGAGCCAAATAAATTAATAACAATGAAAGTGGGCAGGGAATGAGAGTCATGCTTAAGGAAGTGCTTAAGTAGACTTAATAAGCGCCCAGTGTGGATGCAGCGTTCTGTAGGTCGACTTGAGTGTCGTTAAGTTGACCTAAGGTGCAAGTGTAGACATACCCCTTGAGAGTTTTTCTCTGTGGCTTGAGCACAGACCCATCTCAGCGAGCATTTTTTTTTCACTGAAAAGACTTACCCAAATTCATGGAGTAGGTCAGCTCCACAGCAGAGCTGGACCAGAACTTAGGTCTGCCTGAGTCCCAATCTAAGCCCTAACCCTGACCTTATGCTGCAACTAATATTTTAACAATATTTAACATTGTACTTCATAATCAGAAATGGTTTAGGCACTAACTAGCGCTATTCGTTTAAGAACAGTGGTTTCTAAATAGCAGAGTTTCACAGTATATTTGTGTTAGCAACTGCATTTGTCACCATATACTTATTGGCAGCTAAATACGTTCTCTTGCAAAGTCAGCTGTTCGGGACTTTTTCACTAAAATGTAAACTACATTTAGATCTGCAAACGTCTCTATTTCCTTATTTGTTAAATAGTGGATAAAGCTTAATTCTGTGTTCAATAATTAAACATTGTGTCCGTAGAGCTGAATGAGTCTTTTAATCAGAGATGAATTCATCTTCTCTATCAATCATGGAATATCTTCGGGCAGATCACAGTTTGCTCAAATGTATTCTTTTTTCCTACTATTGAGTAAGCCTCCTTGGGCTGTCTACTCTACAGACTCTGTTAAGCTGACTTAACAACGTCGACTTTAAGTCGACTTAAAGTCAACTTTGTTAGGTCGACTTAACGGAGCATCTACACTTAAAGTTGACTTAAGTCAACCTTGTTAAGTTGACTTAACAGAGTCTGTAGTGTAGACATAGCCATCCACACTGGCTTTAAGTCGACCTAATAAGGTCAACTTAAGCCTTAAATCAACCTTCAGAGTGGAGTTATTAAGTCGACTTAAGGAAGACTTAAGTTGACTTAATAAGCACCCAATGTGGATGTGGCATCCTATAGGTCAACTTAAGTTTTATTAAGTTGACCTAAGGTGCAAGCATAGACGTACGCCATGAGATTTTTCCTCTGTGGCTTGAGCACAGACCCGTCTCAGCGAGCATTTTCTTTTCACTGGTGGAGGTAGATTTAATTCCAGTTGAAGGCAATGGGAAGATTCCATATAGCTTCACAGGAGCATGGGATAAAGCCTGAGTTTGTCTGTGAATGGTCAAGTGAATCAGATGGTTCTATGTCTCCTGACTGAGCGCAAAAGGCCATCCAGCCCAGATACTTGAATGTGTCCATTTAAACGTCTGTATTTCCTCATACTGGATAGCAGGAATGGCTGCAGGGAAAGCAAGAAACATGAACATGGAAAAAGGAAATTCTATGAAAATTTTGAGCAAGTATTCGGGGAAGAATTTTTGCTGCTAGTTTCCCAGATCTAGTGGCCAGTGGATACATTTTTCCCTCCACATGCTGTTGGATTTGGGAGCATACACTACAGGACTCAAGTGTCACTATAATTAGAAGGTCATGAAGCTTTTGCATAATAGGCTAATCGTTAATGATCTATCTGCAATTGCATTAAAACTGTTATCGGCTTCTTCACCTTCTCTGTTTCTTTAAGTGCCCAGACCCGTTTCCTTTGACATCATGCTGGAAAAGGGAGAAACAAGCATTATAAAACGGCATCCACCCCGAAGACTCCAAGTAAGATGAATTTAAAAGGCTATCTAAGTTGTTCCTTGGATTTAATGGGAATGTCCCTTTGTAACTGTAAACATGCCTGGGTATGTGTTGTTTTATTTGCCATCAGTATAGGAAAGCCATCCGAGTACATTATACTGGCAAGAAATTAAAGCTCTGCTGCTTTTTCTTCCTAGCTCAGACCTCTTTAAATGACGGTATTTTATAACAAGAGTGATGTTGATTGTAATCCCTTTCACACTGGTGTCACTCCAGTTACTTCAGTGGCGTTACTCCTGAGTCACACCGTGTAATGGACGCAATCCTAGCTTTTAGGAAATGCCAAACAACCTGACTGTCTAAAAATATGCTGCCTTTGTCTGTCTGTCCAGCTGTCTTTCCACAAGCTCCTGTACTGAAACCTGCCATCAGGGTGGGAGATCGTCGTCTCCTAATGGAGGAGTCGGCGTGGCTAGAGGTCCCAGAGCTATGCGCTAATGGGCCTCTTTCCAGCTCTCTGCTTAAGTGGGTCCTATCGCTGGAGTGCCAGGCTGGCTTCCAGTCATTAATGGCGTTTATCCTCACAATAACCCGGAGAGGCAGCCTTGTTTACAGGTGGGAAGCTGAGCCATCAATGATTGGTTGGCTTGCTTACAGTTGGATAGCAAATCTGTGCCAGAGCCGGGCATTGTTCATCCAGGCTAGTGTCTTCGCCACAAATCCTGCCTTCCTTCCCTCCACGGGTCTGTGCGTGCCAACAAACTAGTGCAGCGTGCATGTTAGAACACCTTTTAAGGGCGAAGGGTTCATTTAAATGGGGTAGGAAATGTACAGCACCGCTGTTCAATACTAGCCCATGTGTAGCTTCCAACAAAGAAAACTAAGAGCTGGTAAATTCTGCATTTCCCCCCATGGACCGGGAAAGCCATTGCATTGCTCACTGGATTAAATCTTTCTGTCACACTGGAAAGCCTCTCACCTTTTGAAGAGCATGCTGCTCTCGGCCTTTGATGGTAAACAGCAGTGCAATACTGAAGACCCTCAGGTTTTTTTTACTTGGGCCTCAATCTCTTAAACCAGGGTTCCCAACCTTTTCGGCCCGAGGGCCACATATAGAATTTTTAAAACCTCAAAGGGCCACCAGTCTCTGCCAGCCACTCCCCTCCTCCCACACTGCAGATAGAGGGAAGGAGTTCACCGAGGAGGATCTCCTGTCCCCCAGCTGCAGCAGGGAAATCAGGCGAGGGCTGTCCTTTCGGGGGGGGGGGAGGGGAGGGCGAAGGGGGCGATTGCTCCGGGCCCCATGGTTAGGTGGGCCCCGCGCTGTCCTGCTCCCAGCGGGGCAGTGCGGGGTCTGTGCCGCAGCTCCCCGCTCCCCTCATGGCCACGCTGAGGGCAGATGGGATACCATTCTGCTGGGACTTGTCAGTGTCCCAAGGAGCTTGCTTAGGGGCAGTAAGCAATAAGAGCTTCCAGAAGGAAGCAATGGGATTGGAGTAGGGGCAAAGACAGATGAGGTTAGCAGGGGCATTTTGTACTACTAGAACAGGGAGGCTATGTCTACACTTGCTAAAATTAGTTCAAATTAGTTAGTTCAAACTAACTAATTCGAACTAAATTTAGTTAGTTCGAATTAGCTTAATTCGAACTAGAAAAAGTTAGTTCGAACTAAGCAAGTGCAATTCATGGCACTTGCTTAGTTCGAATTAGTGATCCCCATTCATTTCAATGGCTGGTTAGTTCGAACTAAGAAATTAGTTCGAATTAACATGGCCACATTGGCTAATTCGAACTAGTTAGTTCGAATTAACCCCTTAGTTCGAATACCCTATTCAAACTTATTAGTTCGAATTAAGGAAGCCCTTAATTTGAACTAACTAAAGCCTAGTGTAGCCATGGCTTTTGTTAGTTCGTATTAAGCCTCCTTAATTCAAACTAACTTGCCAGTGTAGACATAGCCGAAGAGTTGAGAGGCTGGGGGGACCAGGCAGAAGTGTGCAGTAAGTAAGGTGTGGGAAAGTCTGTGTGGTTGCTCCAGGTGGCAGGTGTTCTTATTGATGTTGTTATGCGTCCAATACAGATGTCAGCTTGGCTCCGTGCGTGAGTCTCTGTATGAATGTTCTCTCAGGATTACCCCTGGCTCAGATCTTTAAGTGGGGACTCCGTAGCCCAGTGATCTAGAGCCTGGCTTGGATTTTAAGCAGGGACTGAGTTAACCTGGTGATCCTAAGCTGAGGTGTTCCTTTGGTTTACACGCTGGATAGCCTTTAGCTCCGGTCTTTTGTGAGGCCTCAGTTAGCTTAGTGACCTTAAGCCTAGGCGTACCTTGTGTGCAAGAAGTAAACTGGAGCAACACTCATGATCGAAGAAACCAACACGACCACGGATCCTTGTAGAAACGAAGGTGCCAGGCTAGGCTTTATTGCAATGTAGCACAATAGCAAACAATCTATCTCAACAGATTCGTTGGCAGCATTCGTGCTCGCAATGCAACGGAACAGCTCAACTGACGGCGGGACTCTCCGTCACCTTGTAGGGCTCCATGAAATCTGGGCTCTCGGGCTCCTGCTTTTATACCCTACTGAGACCTACTGACTCGGCCCCCATTGGGTACAAATTTACCTTGATTGGTTCACATACCCCTTTTCTGATGCCACCCATGAATCTGATAGGTCTGCGCATCACTGGACATTTCCATCCATCAAGGTGTGAGATTTGACTGAAACATTACCTTTAGATTTGGCCAGAATGTTCCCTTCAGGTTTGACTGAAACATTACCTTCAGGTCTGACCAAAACATCACCTTATCTCCTCGGCGCTAGGCCAACCCAACGCCTCCCACCTTTTGGGTGCCTTTCCACTCTTGCTGTAGCTGCAGCTGCCTTCTTTCTAATTTCTGTGATGTCCGACTACTCCTGTCAACTTGACCATTTATCTAGCTCAGGCCTGCTGGTTTGATCTGCTTCGCTAGTCCTAAAGCCTTGTTCCTAATCATTTCTACTTGTCTTTTTAATTTAATCTTTTACTTTCCCCTACAGGGAGCAGTGAGGAAGTGGGGGGGATCTTCATAGTGTGACAGGCTGCTCCCCAAATCCAGTCTGGTGTGCTGCTATGACCACTTGAACCCCGCTCCTGAACCCCAATTTACCCCGCTCTGCTGGGTGACCGCTCACTCCTGAGTCAGTCCACACCAGCCA
>ML685781.1:13296100-13306684 GCA_007922175.1 Pelusios castaneus
TTATACAGGTCACGCCCAAGGGCTGCACAGATGTGCATTCCGTCACACATAGGCAGTCTTATTGGATGGGCAGTGTGGGCAGCTGCCCATGGTCCCATAGCGGGAGGGGCCTGTGGCGCTTGGCTGCTGCAGGGTCTACACGTTAAGGCTGCCTATGTTGGGGGGTCGCAGGGGACCACAGCGGGGCCGGGAAGGCCCCAGAGAGGCTGGCTGCGTGGCAAGAGGCAGTGGGGGCCGCAAAGGGGACAACAGGGGGGCAGCAGGGTGGCAGTGGAGTGGACCCAAAGTGGGGCTGGGCGATTCAAAAGTCAAAGATGGGCCCCCCCATGTGGTGTGGAGGGGCCCCATCCTTGACTTTTACCCTGAACACACTAAGACCATCCCTAGGGATCTTGGTGGGAGTAAAGGCGAAGTAGTAACGGTCTTAACAAGGAACTGAGATATGGGTGAAGAAGCAAACAAAAGAATCAAAAGAGACACCAAACCGGCATGCCTGGGGTAAAGAACAGGGAGTGGAGATAGAGGAGTGGATGGAGAAGATGAAACATCCAGTCTGAGTGCAAGATCCAACTTGTTATTAAAATGATAACCGGCTGTTAAACTTTGTAGCACTATTAGGAACATGGGCCCTGCCAGACCAGGTCAGACTCATATTCCATCGTGTCCAGTGTTCTGTCTCTGACAGTGCTCAACACCAGGAGCTTAAGGGGAAGGTACAAGAATGCCACAGAAGCCAGATGTGGCACTACTTGCCCCCCAGTAGATTAGAATGGGACCGAATTTAAGGGGGCAGATTATGCTAACTCTTCCTGCTGCAGGGTTTTTCTCACCTTTCTCTGTAGCAGCTGTCATTTTAGGAACGTGGGTCTGACGCAGGAAGCTTAAAAATCAGTATATGACCATCTACTAGCATATGACTGTTACCAATAATGTTTATTACGTAGTGATTTTATTTCCCTGCCCCTTGTACTTTTTTTGATGCCGCTAGACACCGCCATCGAAATAGAGCAGCAGTGTCCTTTCCTGGTTGAACATTTTCACTAATAAATAACAAAATGGAACAAGGAGACTCTCCATTTTCAAGAGATAGTAGAAAATTCCAACTACGGGCTGTGTCCTGAAGAAGAATCTGTGAAATTTACAAGGGTGCAAGGAGAGATCAGCTTTTCTACTAATCAATCTAAACAATCTAAACTTTTCAGCAATCAATCTAAACTTTAAGGCCTGAAACGTCTCTTTCCTCTCTGCCATAGGAGGATCAGCTGATAGATTAATGAGTTTGTCTGCCTGCCTCTAGCAACGTTGTATTCACTGCTTTGGTGGCACTGGGGAATGATTTACAGCCTGCACTATAATTTGCAACGAGGCAAGTTGGATGTGGTAATATAATGCATTGGATCAACTTTGGCTGGAGAGAGAGACAAGCTTTTGAACCACAGAGTTCTTCTTCAGGTCTTCTTCTGACCTACAGAAGAGCTCCGTATACGTTGGAAAGCTTGTCTCTCTCACCAACACAAGTTGGTTGGATAAAAGGTATCAACTTGCTCACCTTGCCTCTTCTAATATTTTAGGACCACCATGGCTACTACTGTTCTCCATACTATAACTAGTAGTGTGAGTTGCTGCCATCTAGTGTCATTTTTAAAATTAGCACCACTTCAGATTAACAAAAAGGAGTCCTGTGGCACTTTTAAAGACTAACACATTTATTTAATGCAGCCCTTGCATTTATTTTTCCTCCCATTTTGTAAGTTCTCCATCTTCAAGCGTCTGACAAAGTAAGTTTTTTCTCCCACAAAAGCTCATGCAATAAATACATTTGTTAGTGTTTAGAATTGCCACCGGACTCCTTGTTTGTTTTGCTGAACTGGACTAACACGGCTACTCCCACTTCAGATTAGTTTTTCAGGCACTGAAGAAAATAGCTATAAATGGAGACACGATGGGTGGGGAGGAAAAATCACAGGAAACTTTTCTCTTAGGATAAGTTTGTGAGAGGCGATTGCCCTGTGATTAAGGCACTGGCTTGAGATTTAGGAGACTTGAGCTGGATTCCTGGCTCTTTGTGATCACTGGTAAAGGCATGGAGGCCCACATCCTTCAATGTATTTAGGTAGCTAAGTTGCAGCTTGGCCTTAAACCCAATTCAGAAATGTACTTATGTGCATGCTTCATTTCATCCCTGAGTTGGATAATATTTAAGCAAGTGCTTAATTATTGTCATGAATACAGTGGGTTGGCTTAATCTCTTTGGCCTGGATCCTTAAAAGTTCCCATTGATGCACGGCAGGGGTGGCATAAGAGTTACAGGAAGGACGCTCTGTCCTGCAGTACAGGAGACTCAGAGGTTTATAGTATCAAATCCGCTGGTTCCAGGATGAGCTTCCAATAGTAGGAAGAATAGTACTGAAAGCAGATATGATCATTACATGTCTATGGGGCTGATCCAAAGTCCATTGAAAGCAACAAGAGATTTTCCCATTGATTTCTGCGGGCTTGGAACTGGGCCAGGAGTGTCCTTGTTAGGTTGGATGGAGCCAAAAAAAATACTGTGCAGCCAGTGAAAAAGCGTCATTGGCTCAACTCTGAAATGTCCCGACTGTTCGCTTTTAGTGATAGAATTAACTGGTTCTTTCTATTATTCAGTTACTTCATTTATTTCTTTTAGTCCTTCCATTGATTCACTAGATCTGGCTAAAGTATGGTCACAATTTAGCGTGTGTTAATATACCTGGAAATGAATGTCCAGCGTTACACATGAGTCCAGTCTTCCTGCCATTGAAGGCATTGACAGGTCTCCTACTGGCTTTTATGGGAGCAGGATTGGGACCCCCATACTACAAACAGCTACTTGGGGTTTCTGAGCAATAACAACCTCTACTACCCCTCTGTAGTTTGGACCATTTTAAGTAAGTATCCTAATTCTTTAAAAAGAAACTCCAAACTCAGCAATTTGTAAAGTAATCTGTAAGCTCTTTACTTTGATGATAGCTACTATTTTAAATAAAACTGTATGGCACTCAGCATTAAACAAAGACCAGTTGCTTGGAAAATTTCCCTTAATAGACAGTGTGATGGGAAAAAGAAATTTTCTGGCCAAGTATGCTTTTATGTTAATAAAATTATGCCATTGATGGACCTGATTTTTGCCTGTCTCCCTCCCTTACACCATGAGAAATCCCATTGAATAAGGTATGACTTGCTAAAGCATTAGAAGAGAAGTAGCGTGCGTGATAAATATGGCAATTGCATGCAATATCTTACTGTATTAAATATATATATCATTGTGGGCACGAATTGTCTGAAAAGCCGGTGAGGGGGAGGGGGGAGAAGAGAGCGAGTGGCCACAGCCTGTCAGGAGCTAAAAATGGGGGAGGGTGATTAGGCAAAGTCACTCTGGTTGTGACACCTCCAGAGACTTGCATAGACTGGTTCAGTCTGAATTTTCCAGAGACTAACAGACAAAGAAAGGACTAACCTGACTCAGGGTCACTTTCAATGGTCAGGAACTTCTATTACGTGGGGGCCTCAAGTCTTCCTAGAATGGGTTAGAAAGATATGGTCTATTAAGGCCCCATGAAATGGATAGATGACTTGTGGTAAGATTTGACATTCATATAGGAAGGTTTATTGCTGTTAATGTTTTCTCTGTTTTGCTTTTCCCTTATGAATAAATGTGCTTGCTTAGAAAGAGATATGTAAAAACTTATACGTGGGAGCAATTACTCTCCTTATAGCCTCTGAAGAGAAAGAAAAGCACAGACTCAGCACGTCTAGGCTGTCTGACTTGCTAAGGATAGCACTAGGTAGGCCGGTAACCCTGTAGCCTGGTAAAACCATGGTCAGAAGAGAGAGAGAGAGGTGGGTCTCTGTCCAAGACAGGTTATAGTTGGGAGCTAATGTGTACCATTGAGGGAACACAGAGGGGCATACTGGTGGAAGTGCCCTGAACAGTCAAAGCATGGTCTAGCTAGTAGATAGAGTCCTAGCCTGGGACTCAGGAGCATAGCTTTCTTTTCCTGGCTTTGCCACTGATCTGATGCATGACCTTGGTGAAGTCACTTCACCATTCTATATCTTAGTTTCTCTTGGCATCCTGTATCTGTTTTGTCTATTTCAATTTTAAGTGCTTTGGGGGCATGGATTATCTCTTGCTATGTGGATGTCATACATTTGCACACTAAGGCACCAATTTTATTGGTGCCCCTAGGCACTACTGTGATACACATAGGGTACGTCTACACTGGAGGCTCTGTTAAGTCAACTTAACCAAGGTCGACTTTAAGTCAACTTAAAGTTGACCTTGTTAAGTCGACTTAGAAACTCCACAGCCCTGCATCCACACTGGCAGGTGCTAGGTCGACAGAGGAGTGGCCAGGAACTCTGCGAGGGGGCCTAGAGGCCAATTAGGTCAACTTAAGGGCTATCCCCTGTCTACACTGGATTAAGTCAACTTAATAAGGTCACCTTAAACGTTAGGTTGACCTTAAGAGGTGGTGTTATTAAGCTGACTGAAGGAAGCACTTAAGTCAACTTAATAAGCGCCCAGTGTGGACGCAATGGTCTGTAGGGCGACTTAACCGTCCTTAAGTCGACCTAAGGCTCCAGTGTGGACATACCCATAAATAGTAATAAGAAGAACCAAGCTGAAGGGATGCACATATCTTTAAAGATTAGATTGTGTTGCTTTAATGCTAACTCAGGTGTTTCTCCTCCGCTTGGTCAACTCATTATGCATTGACCTTCCAGGAATAAATGCCAACAGATGCTGAGATCTAAACAGTACCAGAGATCTTGGAGTATTTATTAACGATGCTGAGCTTTCTTGCCTATTTTGGGCCTACATTGCCAGAAGTAGAGTTGTGGAAAAATGTCAAGGCAGTTTAATGTCTGGCTTTTCTGTTTTACGAATGCATGGAGCGGGGAATGCTGACTGTTAGAAATATTGGACTTCCAGAAACTTGCACCCGCTGACCTTCCGCCAATAATCACTTCGGAACAGCGCCTCAGCCAGCAAGAAGGGGCAGCAGCACATAAAGCAAAGGTGGGTGTTCCTGACATAACGAGGAAACACAAAGATAACTGGCACATTCACACGTTTGCCTTGCACAGCGCTCTGGGAAACTCAAGTAGCAGGCAGCTTTCCGGATGTTTGCTTTGATCATTTATGAGACCTGAGCTAAAGCCACTGAAGTCAATGTGAGTCTTTCTCGAACTTCTCTGTGCTTTGGATCAGATCCATGCTCGGTAATTCCCTCCCGGCGTGCTGTGGCCAGAGCCGTCCCGTGGGGGGAACGAGGCCCAGGGCCAATTGGCTAAAACGGGGCCCCGTCCCCATTCTGGAAGGGAGCATGGCGGGCCAACCAACCGGCTCCGCTCCACCCCCCAGGGAGCTGGCCCTGGGCCGGGAGGCCGAGGCTGCTGGCGCGGGGAGCCGGCTCTGGCCCAAGCCCCGGAGGCCACCTGTTTCGGGGGTATGGGGGGAGCCAGATCCAGCCCCGGAAGCTGAGGCCGCCTGCAGGTGGGAGCCAGCCCCAGGCCTGGTCCTGAGCCAGGAGGTGGAGGCCATCTGTGGGGGGCAGAGCCAGCTCCGGTGGCTGCCTGCGGCAGGGAGCCAGCTGTGGTCCCGGAGGCTGCCTGCGGGAGGGAGCCGGCGGCCCTGACCCCGGACTGGGAGACCAAGGCCACCTGCGGGAGGGAGCCAGCCATGTGCTCTGCCCCTGGTCCTGCCTGCTCTGCCCTGGGGGGCGGGGAGAGCCAGCCCAGGGGCCGGGCATAGCCCCCCTGGCCCGCCCCACCCTGCTGCCTTCAGCTCGCTGCCGAAGGCGGCGAGGTGGCTGTGGGAGGAGGGGCTGCGGTGCACGTGGGCCCCGCACTTCCCCGCTGGGAGCGGGGCAGTGCGGGGCCCATGTAACTGCAGGGCCCGGGGTGATCGCCCCATTTGCCCCTCCCAGGGACGGCCCAGGCCGTGGCCATCTTTCTCCCTAGTTAATGACAAGAAGCCTCATGTTAAGGCTGAGTATAGGAGCCAAACAGTCTTTTTTGTTACGCTCACATAACCCCAGCAAAGCCAGCATGGTTGTGCCAGCGTGTGTAAGAGCAGACAGACCCCATGGTCTTTAACGCAGGCGTTCTCTGCTTTAGCCAGCTGAGAGCAGCCCTGGTCAGCAGACTGCCCACAATGGTGGGAGGGAAGGCAGGGCAGAAATTTGACATTTGACAAAAATTTGACCAGCTCTTTTGGGAAGTTGTCTGGAGGGGGAGTGTTCCATTAGGGCCAGATCCTGGATCCATCAAAGTCAAGAGCAAACTTCCTTGAGCTTGCAGCCACTCTCATCTTTAATATTGAACTTCCTGGCAGAGGGGATCAAGCTGGAGCAATTGCCATCTTGAACCGGTGTGTCAAGCGGCTAAAAAAGCATTCAAGAATATTGCGTGCCTCTGTTTTGCCTTAGGTGTCCAGCTCCCACTGATTTCTCCAGGAGTTAGACACCTTTCAAGATCTGGGTGCTAGGGCCTGATTTTCAGAAGTGTTGCCAGCAATTGGCTTCTAACAGCAGCAAAACCACATTCTTCATATGCAGTAAATGTCCACCCCAGTTTTTGGTGAGATTGCACTGGATTTTGCAGCTGCTCATGTGCCTTTCCTTTCAACAGCTGATTTTTCATGTGTTTTCTATGAGTTGACTTTGATGAGTCCTGCCTACACTCAGCACCTTTGAAAAATCAGCTGCCTCCAGTCAAGCATCCCATAATGTGCCTCTGGGGAGTTGTAGTTTTCCGCTTGTAACTTAATGTAGTGCTTTTAAAAAATCATAGCTCTAGCACAAACTACAGTGACATTTATAGATTGGAGCAAGAGGAGAAAGGCGAGAATGCAGCTTGGTCCACCTGAGTCATTCAAAAATGATGAACCAGACCCCTCAGAATCATGACATTATTTTTAAAAAATTCGTTATTTTAAAGCCAATAATGTAGGGGCTCTTTTATTTGTCTCCTGTTGTTTTCTCTGTAACCAGGAAGGCCAGAAACTTACTTTTTAAAACAAAAATAAAGCTGAAATTTTAAAGTAGTAATCTGTTGCCAATAGTTGGAGCTTTAAGAAAAACACCAAATATTGAGAGACTGACAATAAAATTGCAAGCATTGTTGATAACACTGTAAGTCAGACCTCTATCCAGTAAGTGGTATCTTCATACGTTGAAGGGAATGGGGATGGATTTTATAGCTGTTAGCAGATGATTCTGTTTCAACCACTGCATTTTTTTTTTAAATACCATACAAGGAGCTGGAGAAGCGAGTGCAGACTGTACCACACTCCTCTGGAAGACGGCAGCACTTACACAAGCTGCAGATGTTAGAAAGGAACCGCATGAGAGAAGAGGTAAGACGTTCTTGTTGGATTCTGATGGTGTTTGAAAGAGAAAGAGGGAACTGGAATGATAAAATCCATGCCTGGGTTTAGCTAGGCTGAAGTCAGGCCAGCGAATCTGAGGAGTCAGATTAGGAAGGGAGATCCTCACCAGACTTAATTTCTCTAACTCAGCAGTTCTCAACTTTTATTGTGTCGTGACATGGTTGGTAGCATGCATGACCCTACAGGACACACCAAGCTCCCTCTCTACTCCTGCTGAAGCCAGCACCCCTGCCACAAAATCCAACCCCTCTGCTGTGCTCCAGCTCCAGTGGGTGGCTGCCGGCTCTCCACAATACACTTACTGCTGTGTGGTGACACACTAATGTGTCGTGACACAGTGGTTGAGAACCACTGCTCTAACTGGCTGGATTCTATGTTCCCAGCCTTTGTCTTCATTTTCTTTCTTGTGGCTGCCCTTTTGTCCTCATCTTTGCATTTGAATTTCCTCACTTCTTAGCAGTTGCCATTGAGCCAGCCAATACTCAGTTGGAAAACTGAAATGAATGATTTTCTGATGACATCCACTCAGCATGCTGAATCACAGAGATGAGAGCTGGCACCTTGCCTTAGAAACCATTTGTGGTGCCTGAATAGCAGTTCTCTGGACTACGTTCTGCTCTGTTACATTAGAACCCATTGACTCCAGTGGGATTAAATTGATAGGACTAATTATTTGACCCTTCCGTATGAGTCTTTGCTAATGCTTTAGAGAACAAAAACTTTGTGTTTATCTCAGAACCTAACCTGTGTCCCTCTGTCAGTAGGTAGTATAATGGCCTAAGTGTATTCTGCCCCAATTAGGTGTTCTCTTGTTGTTAAAAACCCACTATGGTAGCAACTGATAAGAGTTATTCCTTTCGCTTAAATGAGAGTGGCTTATGCCATGGTGCTGAAGATCTCAGGTTCAGTCTTGCTTGATAGATATTGTTTTACATGCTCTCTCCCCCTTAACAAAGGCAGAGTGAGTTCTTATGAGAGACAGTGTTTCCCAGTCGGTAGAGCACTCGGCAGTGTGAGGAAACCTGGGTTCTATTCCTAGCTCTGCTGAATGACTTTGGGCACATCCTTTCACTTTTGCATCTGTAAAACGTTGATCATGATACTTTGTGAAGCATTCTGAGACCTTCAGAAGTTAGGGACTAGGTAAGAGCTTGGTATTATATATTTTTCTTAAGTTAGATGGTGGGAATGAGGACAAGAATATCAATGCTGGGGGAAAAAGGCACCGACGTCTTAAATTTTTGTTCAGTAGATAGTCACTGGACCCAGATAATAGTTGACTCTAATATTTGTTATTTATTGGAAAAGGTGAGCAATTATTCCTGATTTGAAAGATAAACCCTCATTTGACCATGATCTCTGTGTGAACTGATAACTCGGGCGAATTTGCAATCTGTCAGGGCCCAATGCTGTCAACTACTATGTGAACTCACAAAGTTATGCAAGAGCACATTTGTTTGCAGAATTAGGCCTTTAGCCTAAGAATATGCAGAGTTTAGCTGTCAAACCCTTGGAAAACAAGTTACCGATTTATACCTCTATTGCTCCTACAGATGAATCATTTACAAAGGCAGAAGGAACAGAAACGAAGTCTCCACCGGGAGGCAAAAAACAGCAAACAAAAACCGAGGGAGCTCCAGGCTAAGAAAGTCCTTGGGAGTCTTCAGAAAAAAAATTGCTCTGAAAGTGAAGACCTTTTCCCCATTGAGCATGATCAAACTTTTAATGGAGACCATGGTAAGTAGAGTCATTTTTCAATGAGATGAAAACTTCCGAGCACTTTAAGCATCCAATAAGTTCCCAGTGACTGGTGGCCCTAAACACCTGCAGCTGCTCAGTCACCTGAAATGCTCCCTACGTGTTTTAAAGATGGAGTTCAGAATGGCCATCATGAAGCAGAGTTGAATACAGCAGTACCGCAATCAGTTAGGGAGCCTCCTAGGGAGGGACTGCTGTACCTTCTTAGTTAATGGCTTCTGAATATGTTAGAACATGCAGATCTTTGGAGCCAAGTTTAGTTCTCTGCCTTCCCTCCTCTTTCATATATGTAGGGAAAGGTCACCTGAATGTGGCCCCATATCTGTCTTCCTTTACAAGAAAGTTCTACTGTAGTGCTCCAAAATACTCTGGAGCTAATCTTCGATTCCATTGCCTCTTTCTGCCACTCTGGTGATATGAAGGGGCCACAAAGTTACCCTAAAAATTCTCTGTTTCCCCCCAACTTGAAACACTGCCATTACAACATCTGCTTTGACCTCACCTCCCTCTATATGCTGTTCCCCAGTGTTTGAATCTAAACTACTGCATTGATTTGCTGCAACAGTCTGACCTGATCCTATGACTTACACTTCTCTGCATTTATTTTCCTCCCCTTCTGTAAGTTCCCCATCTTCAAAGCGTCTGACGAAGTGGGATTTTCTTCCATGAAAGCTCATGCGATAAATAAATTGGTTAGTCTTTAAAAGTGCCCAAGGACTCCTTGTTTGTTTCACAGCCAAATGGCACACCAGAGGTATTTCTGGGGAAGAGGGCATCACAGGAGTACTGCTGTGTTTCATGATCCTCTGCTTGTATAAAGCCCCTTGGGAGACATGACAAGCTGTATATGTTACAGCAGCCTCAGAACGACTCCGACTTATGAATAAGAGGAGGAAAGCCACCCAACAGCACCTCCAAGGGGCCAGAAAGAGCAACAATGGCAGGGAAGCACCCAGCTCTGCCCCCTTCTCTAGGATCCTGCACTGACTCAGAGACTGAGCCCTATATCACTCTGCATTAATGACACTGTGGTGCTGTTGACTATTCCTATAAGCTATGTCCGCACTTGTAATTTTAAGTCGACTTAGTCAGTTTACACTTAAAATTAAAGTCGACTTTGGGGGGAACTTACAAAGTCGACCTAGAGCGTCCACACTGGACACCTAGGTCGACTTCAAGGGGATAGGGGGACCTAGGGTAGGTCCATGGGGGCAGGGGGCACCCCTTGCCCAGTGCCAAGGGACTCAGCCTTTGCCCCATTGTACATAGGTACAATGGGGCAAAGAGGGACAGGGACCCTGGCAGGGCATAGGGGTAAGGTGGGCAGGGCAGAGCCCTGCCCTGTGGGGGGGGGCATGCCAGGCTCCCCCTGTGCCCCCCCCCCCCAGCAGGGAGGGCATTGGTGTAGT